>VZDJ01000051.1:3071697-3087044 GCA_008694505.1 Cyanoderma ruficeps
CTCAGTCCCCCCTTCCCGCAGCAGTGAGCGCTGATAACTCACACTGGGGAAAGGTTTAAATGCTCTGGCGCTGTGGGGCAGCAGCCCCAGGACAGTGCTCAGGGCTGGAACTGGATCATCTTTAAGGTCCCTTCCCACCCAAGCCTTGCTTTGATTCCACAGAGAAAAAAAATACCAACTCCAATTCCTTTCCTGCACCGTCCCCATCCCTCATGTGCCAGGAGAGGACAGATCACACTGCACAGCTGGGTGGCCCACAGTGCCCCAGAGCCCTCCACAAAACCAAAACCACATTAAACGGAGACCAGAGAAGGAAAAAAACAACAAAACCCAGCCCTTTCCCTTCAATAAAGGCTTTGAAGACCTTGCTGGTACCAGCACAGTCTCTGCCAGTGCCACCAAAGGCCTGAACATCGCTGCCGGGACCACTGATGTCGCATCCAGGGGACAGTCCCAGCTCCTTTGGTGCTCGTTCTTCCCAGAGCAGTGGTGTCACCTCCAGCCCCACGCCCTGGGCCACACCAGAGCGTCCCAACCCTCTCCACAGTGAGCATTGGCTCCGTCCGTCCGTCCTTCCTGCCGCTCCGAAATATCCCGGGATTGACACAGTCCATCCTCCCTCCTGCTCTAAAATATCCCGGGATTGACACTGTCCATCCTCTCTCCTGCTCCAAAATATCCCGGGATTGACACTGTCCATCCTCCTTTCTGCTCTAAAATATCCCAATATCCCGGGGTCAACACTTTCCATCCTCTCTCCTGCTCCAAAATATCCCAGGATTGACTCAGTCCATCCTCCCTCCTGCTCCAAAATCTCCCAGGATTGACTCAGTCCATCCTCCCTCCTGCTCCAAAATATCCCAGGATTGACTCAGTCCATCCTCCCTCCTGCTCCGAAATCTCCCAACACTCCATCTTGGCCTTCCCACAGCTCCCAGCTGCCTCTGTGGAGCAGGAGCTGTTCCACACCACCCTGGAGATCCTTTCTCTCTCCCCTCCATGTGTTCAGACCGTGAAAATTCCCAAGAATTTGGACTCGGAAGCGGGGTGGTGAAAGGCCCAGCAGAGCCTGTGGGATGCAAATCTCCTCCCTCATCCCTTGGGGTTGGAATTTGATGATCTTCCAGGTCCCCTTTTTACCCAAATCATTCCCTAACCCTGCGATTCCAAATAATCCCCGATTATGGCAGGGAAGCAATCCCTCAATCCGGGATTTCCCTGGGGGTCTGCTCACCCTGCCAGGTGTGGGCTCCCATTTCTGCCCCAAATCCCAGGATCCTGAATCCTCCCGGATTTCTGGCCTCACGAGCAGCTCAGAGTTTGGGAATGAGCTCCTGGATCGTCTCCTCCAGCAGCGAGAGAAAATACCAAACCCCTGGACACCAAGCCCGGCCATTCCTGCCCTCCTCAGCCACGGCAGGGGGGGGTTCCTAAAGCACCAAAGGCAGCAGGGAAGGAAATCAAAGCACCTCAGAGCCCTGAACTCCCACACCTCCCTTTTTTCCCTGCTCCACACCGACACCACATCATCCAAACCTGGACCTGGATCAGATGCAAAGTAGAAAACCTGGCCCGGGGAAGCTTTTTTTTGTTTTGCTGAGCAGGAAGTCTGAGCTCCCCGTTGCTTCCCCGGGTGATTTTGGGATCCTGCACGGACCTGCCTGTGCCTCCCCAGCAGCAGCACCAACACACGGCTCCGCTCCTGGCGGTGGAAAACCGGGAAATTCCAGCGGCCACGCGCCGAGTTTTGGGGACCAACCCAAACTTTGGCCCTTTTGGGGAGGAGTGGATGATCTGGTGGGAGCTCGGGGAGAGGTCACAGGAGCTGAGGGGGCTGATGGTGACCCCAAATCCCTCCGGCAGCCAGCCAGGGTCACGCCTGAGCAGCCAGAGGAACACGGCAGTGGCCGGGGGCCAAATTTCTGGAAGGAGCAGCAGTTTGTGGAAGGGTTTTCATGCCTAAATGCATCTTGAGCCCAGCTGGCTGTTGTTTGTAGGATGGAGAGCACATTCCTGAGCTTTCCAAAGAAAGGAAAAAGGATTAAGGGATGTAGGTAATGTTAAAAATAAAATAAAATAAAATCATTTATGTGCCATCAAATCATCACCAGCGTTCGGCCAAAAGGCCGTTGTTGGGTAGTTTGGGAGAATTGGGAGAAGTTTGAAGGAATTATTGATAACCAGTTACAGCCCATGGCCAGCTGAGGGGAAAAGGCTAAAACGAGGAATTAAAATGACCTGAGCTGTTGTATAAATGATTGGGACAGGCAGCTGCTCTCAGGAATGATTTCCAATACCATTTATGAGGAGAACACATCTATAAAATACACAAAATACACGTTTTTCCCTCCACCATCTTAATGCCAGCCTTTACTCCTCGCAAATTGATGAACACAGTCACATCTCTGCCATGAATTCAATTTTCATCAATTGTTCTGTGCCTAAACGAGATCCCAAATCCCAATCCTCGTTTATAATCCGACCCGCTGGCCTGGAAAGGATTGCTCCCCCCAAAAAATCGAGGATTTAGCCCTGAAGAGACATTTTGGATGGAGAGGCTCGGGAAATGAAACTCTCCGTTTATCCACAGAGGAAACTTCACATCTGGAATCCCAGAGCTCGACACTGCCCCAGACTCAGAGCTCTGGGTGGTCTTTAATTTGAACAAGGAGTTCAGAGCATTATCCAGGACTGTTCACACCATTTTCCCCAAAAACCCTCCTGGAAACGCTGGTTTGAACCCCAAATCCACATTTTTAGAGGATGGCGATGGGCAGCCCGTCATGGCTGGTAGCAGGACACCCCGAATTTTCAGGTAGAACAGATAATTATTGCTCTAATTAGAACCCAGGCACAGTGTTTTTATATGAAGATATTCAACAGGGACCTCCCAAACCGCAAAAGAAAAACCAAAAAAAACCCCCAAAAAAAACAAAAAAAAAGAAAAAACAACCCAAACCAACCAAACAAAAAAACCCAAACAAACAAAAAAAACCCCAAACCAAACAAAAAAAACCCCACAAAAACAAACCCCCCAAAAAACCCAAAAACCCCAACCCCCACAAACCAACCCTCCAAAAAACCAAAAAAAACCCCAAAAAATCTCAACCAACCAAAAACCAACAACAACAAAAAACCCAAACAAGTAAAACTCTTTCAAGACTTAAATTTTCTCCCCAAAAAGACAAACCACAACACACAGAAATACAAACTCCCATCCCCTGGAGGCCGAGCACCTGTTTGGGCCAAAAAAACCAGGAGCTGGGCAGTCAATTGTCCCGAATCCCGCCTGCCCTGGTGGGAATTCCAACGGGATTTTTTGTCATGAGAAGTATCCCCATCCCTGGGAAGAATCCCGGCTGCCCTGGTGGGAATTCCAACGGGATTTTTTGTCATGAGAAGTATCCCCATCCCTGGAAAGAATCCCGGCTGTCCCAGTGGGAATTCCAACGGGATTTTTTGCCATGAGATGGCCCCAGGAGCAGCCCCATCCCTGGGAAGAATCCCGGCTGCCCTGGTGGGAATTCCAACGGGATTTTTTGTCGTGAGGAGCAGCCCCATCCCTGGAAAGAATCCCGGCTGCCCCAGTGGGAATTCCAACGGGATTTTTTGCCATGAGATGGCCCCAGGAGCAGCCCCATCCCTGGGAAGGGCGGGCAGCACAAGGTGGGGTTTGTTTTTGTGCGTGTCGGGATGTTTCGCGGCTCTGTTTAACAGAGGAAATAGCTTTAGAAAGGGAACAGACTTTCCACTCCTCCTCTTTTTCCAGCTTTGTCGCCTCCTCTCCGGCCCCGCGGTGCCGAGGCCAAGCCTTGGATGTGTTCGAGGCGTGAAATTCGGGATGGATTGGAGGAGGCTGAACTGAGCTGCCCTTCCCCTGCGCAGCGCCAGCCTGGGGGGGACAGGGAGGAGCTGCCGCTCCCTGCTCACATCCCGGGCCTGAATTCCCCTTCTCCTCCTGGAGCTGCGGGCAGTGGCTCAGCCTAAACCCGGATAATCTGTCTGGACTGCAGGAGATTATCCCTGGGGATACACGGAGAGCAGGAGCTGCCCGGCAGAGGGGAGCTGGCCCTTCCCCTCTCATCTCCGGGCACTGAAGAAGTTCCTAAACTCCCCCCCGACCCCACACCGGACACCACAAAGTTCATTTTTCAGCTCCGGTTTGTCCATCGCAATCACCACTGAAGATTAAATGTTGGAAATTCACGGAGCTGAATCGCTCAGAGGTTCAGTTTGGGTGCCTGATGCCCAAATTCTCCTCTCCACCCCTGGGGAGTTCATTTTGATTGATAAGAGATGTTGTCGGAATGGGAAAAATGAGATAAGGGAAGGCAGGGCCTATGTGGAATTGAATCTGGTAAAGAACAACAAAAAGGGTTTCTTCAAATACATCGATAACCAAAGAAAAACTAAAGAAAATGTTCATCCAAGCCCAAATCACCGTCATTTTGGGATTATTCCCAGGTCTAGGAATGGATTAAAGCATCTCAAGACATTTTGGTTGCGTCATCCTCTGGTTACCCTTTAAATAAAAATAAATAATTAAAATATATATATATATATAAAAGTTAACTTAATGCCTACAGATTTCCCTCCAGCAAACAATTTTCATCCCCATTTTCCCGTCTCTAACATCCCTGTCAATTAAGCACGGCACACAACTTCCAAGCAACCCTTTCCATTCCTAAATTTCGTGGCAAAACCAAAAAAAAAAAAGAAGAAAAAAAATTAAAAAAAAAAAAAGAAGGCCCACTGTGTAAATTCCCCTTTGATTCCCCAGGATTCCAGGTCCATCCCACCCTCCTGCAGTGACAAACTCTTCCATTTGTTGGCTTTTCCTCCTCTGGCTGGAGCAGAGATGAGGAGAATTCAGGGAGCTGTGTGCACCACCCAGCGCTCCAGACAAGAGGCCACAGTCTCTTCCCGAGGCTGAGCTGCTCCCTAAACACAGAAAGGAAAAAAAAAAGAAAAATTCCATCATTTTCGGGGATGAATCACTGGAGGAATCCAATCCAGCTCCCAGTGGGCTCTGCCCTGACTCATTTTCATTTCTCAGTTCCCAGCCAGGCACCTTCAGCCTCGTCACCTTTCCACAGATCCCCCCTGTCCCCGCGGAGTTTTCCAGTTTGGGGAGCTCTGGGGACAGCCAGAACCAGCTCCCAGCTCAGGGACACTCTTCCCTGGGGACACAAACCTCATCCACCCACACTGACCCAATCCAGCTCCTCAGCTCACCCCTGGCAGCTCAGCCTCCTGCTCCAGCTGGAATTCTGTCATCCAGCTCCCAAAATCCATTATTTCAGCTGGAATCTTGTGATCCAGCACCCAAAATCCATCATTTCAGCTGGAATCTTGTGATCCAGCACCCAAAATCCATCCTTTCGGCTGGGACTTCATTATCCAGCACCCCCATATCTGTTATTTCAGCTGGAATTTTGTCATCCAGTACCCAAAATCCATTATTTCATCTGGAATTTCATTATCCAGCACCACATATCCATTATTTCAGCTGGAATCTTGTGATCCAGCACCCAAAATCCATCCTTTCGGCTGGGATTTCATTATCCAGCACCTCGTATCTGTTATTTCAGCTGGAATTTCATTATCCAGCACCCACATATCCATTATTCCAGCTGGAATTCCAGGATCTGACACCATATATCCATTTTGGGTATGACAGAGGCTGGGAGACCCAGCTGGGTCCTGCCCCTTGCCCCCCAAACTGGGGGAGTTCCCTCCCAGTGCCCCCCAAAGTCAAAGGAAAGGAGTTTCTGCTGAGTCCCTCCCACCCCTGGACACCCCAAACTCCCTCAAACCTGGACATTTCCTCTCCTTCCAAGCCCATCGACAATCAGAGATTAATCCAGAGTCTGGGCTTACCTTAGGCCTGTCCTAAACCCTCTGATAACTCCAGACTCTCCTTTCCACAGAAGCCAAGCCCCCGTGGGCCAGCAGAGCCTTTGCCAGCCCATCCCACCTCCCATCCCTGCGCTTCCCCGTTTCTGGGGGCTTCTCCCCCTTTTCCTGCCCTCCCTTTACCTGTCCCCCAGCCCGTTTTTGCTCTTGGCCAGGCTCTGTGTTCATAAATCAGGAGGCCAGAGGGGTTTGTGTTTCACAGAGGCCACGGGGCTTCCATGAATTAAGTTCTGTTTGAACTGGAGGATGGTTTTTAGCAAACCAAACAAACTCCTTGACCTGACTTGTACTGCAGCAGAGCGAGGCCAGAAAAGAGCTCCTGGCTGCAGCAGGAAGGTGTTCTGTTCAAAAAAAAATTAAGTGAAACGGCTTCTTGTAGCACTGCTGAGGGAATGGAAGGTTTGAGGAGACACCCTCAGCTCAGACATTCTCCTGGGTCCAAATCTGATCTCTGTGAGGGCTCTTTATACAACCCTGGCAGCCTTTTCATTGCCATTTTGCACTTTAAGACGCTTTTCTTGGTGTCATGTTTGGTCCCACCGAGCAGTTTTTCCTCTCCTTTGGGTCCCTGGCCTCAGCAGCAGAATTATATGGGTGTTTTTATTATGTTTCAGCTCAACTGATTTAATTGGACTCCATCAGAGGCCGTGAGGCTTCAGCTGTTTCTCACAGCACCCCTGCCCCATCCCTTCCTTTAAAAAGCCAACTCTTGATCACCAAACATGACAGATTTCTCTGCCAGGATGGCCATAAATCCTGCTGCTGACTGAGCTTTCACTCCACGGCCTCCAAGACCCACAGAAAAATCCAATCCCTTTCCAGCAGTGCTTTTCCATCCCCTCCATCCCCAGCCCCTGCTGAGCCCTCCGTTTATGGGAGTTCCATAAGTGGGGCTCAACTCCTGCCGTGTCCAACCCAAGAGCAGAAATTCGGGGACTTTTTTGCCCCAGCTCTTCACTCGAGGGATGTTTCAGCACAATCCCCACTTTTATTTTTATTATTATTATTATTTTTTAAATAAGGAGCTGTGTGTTTTAGAAAAGCCAGACGAGGAGCTGCGGCTGAAGGATGCGATTGACAAAGGTCGGCAGCAAACATGACTAATCCATTATGCTGTTAAACAACTCAACACGCAGGGGTTAATCAATGCTAGCCCGAGGTCTAATCCCTCTCTCTGCTAAATAACTCACTGAAAACAAACTCTGCCTGCTGATGTCCTGCAAAGGATGATAAATGCACGCCGGGCTCCAGAGGAGGTTCAGTTTTCAGGGCTCTCAGCTCCTCCAGAGCCTGACGACTGTCAGCCTGGCCAGATGTTATTCCCATCCTTGCAAGGAGAGGGATTAGGGGATGGTTTGGTGGCATCCTGCCAGCTTTGAACAAAAAATAAAAAATAAAAAATTATTCAGAGTGTTGGATTGCTCCCCAAGCTGGGTTAGCAGGGCTGCCCTGCCCCAAGCCAGGCCCTATTCCCAGGGGAATATTCCCTATTTTTCCCTATTCCTGTGCCTATTCCAACCCCTTCCCTATTTATAGCCCTGATCTGGGCTTTTCCAGGACGGCAATTTCGTGCTGCTCATAAATCTCTCCCCCTGCAAACTGGTATTTGTGGGTCAGCAAGGAGAGGAAGCCAGAGACCAAAACTGCTGAACTCGTGCAGAAACTCTGCACAGAGCCCGAAATGCAATTCGTGGCAATCAAAGAGGTCCCTTGTGTTGTCTCTCCTGTTGGGAGGGTTTGTTCCACGAGGATCAGCTGCAGGAGGGTTTTGGGGATGTGGGAAGAGGGTGACAGAATTTCCTTCCCCGGGGACAGAGCTGCGGGCACCACCAGGGCCTGGCAAATCCCACCACGGGAATTACGATTTTCCTTGCCTTTCTCACACCTCTGGGATGGCATTTTCCCCTCCAAAGGGAGCAGAAGCTTTCCTTTGACATTTCCAGATGACATCTTTGACATTTAAAGGTGTTGGTAGGAGACTAATCCCAGTTTAGGCTCCACACTATTGGAAACACAAAAGTTAATCTGTCCTTAAATCCTTCAGCGTCCCGCTGATTTTAGGGCAAAACTCCTTGGAATAAACGGCCTCACGCAGAACTCCTGCAGGTGATTCCAGCTTTTTAACAAATCCCACAAGCAGGGATTGATTCTCTGGCTGCAGAGACCCAGATGCCACATTTTCCTTTTTTTCCTGGCCATGCTTCCAGCGCCAATAACTCAGGGAAGCCTTTGGGCTGAGCCCATCCCTGTGTTTGTTACACCCGGCGCTGCACGGCTGCACTAAAACAGCTTTTACTCCAAAATCCCTCACTGCTGCACATCAACAGCCTCTTTATGCTTCCAAATGATGCTCCATTCCCCAGGAAAAAATGAGCAAAACAAACCGTTTTCTCAGCTGCTTCCACTGCAAGGGCTCCCTCAGCTTCCAAATAATTTCACTTTTCGTCGGGATCTTTCTCTGTTCAGCACTGAGCGATCTGCAGGGGGGTTGCTGCTGGGTTTAGCACCCAAAAAACCCTTTTATTAATCTGATTATATTTTTTTAAACACATTTTTGGGAATTGCGAAGTTCACAGAGTGGCTCCAAGGGGAATTTGCTGCTTCTTCCCCTCTGAGCTCTCCAGGACCGCCTCAATCTGATATTTCAGCTGGAATTCCAAGATCCAGCACCCACATATCCATTATTTCAGGAGAATTCCAAGATCCAGCATCACATATTTATTATTTCAGCCAGAATTCCAAGATCCAGCACCCAAAATTCATCCTTTCACCTGGGATTTCATTATCCAGCACCCACATATCCATTATTTCAGCTGGAATTCCAAGATCTAACACCCACATATTCATTATTTCAGCTGGAATTCCAAGATCCGGCATCACATATTCATTATTTCAGCTGGAATTCCAGGATCCAGCACCACCAGGATCCAGGTGGATCCAGGATCCCCCCTATGGGAAATCTGCATTTCAAAGCAGAGCGAGCCTAAAACAAACCCCTTTAAACCTCCAAAAAAAAAAAAAAGATTAAAAAAATTTGAAGTCTCCTCTGAAAGACCCCAGGATGGAGCAGGAGGAGGCAGCAAATGTGGGAAGCAGATGTGAGAGGGGAGGAAATCGGGTTTGCAGGAGACAAGGAAAGGAAACGCGGAGCCCACGGGAGCAGCACCTGTCCTGCTGGATCCCGGGGTTTTCTCCCAAAAAAACCCCCCAAAAAACCCCAAAAACCCAAAAAAAACCCCAAAACCCCTGTGGAGCAGGGGCAGGAGCTCATCCCTGTCCCAGAGGCTGTGCTGATCTGTCTCCAGGCAGCAGGAAGCAGTCTAGCCCGGGAGACACCAGGATCCAGCCGCGGGCATTGGGGTGAGAACTTCCAGCAATGAGAGGCGCAGAATTCCCGCCTGGAGCGGGAGCCGGCCGTGAAAACCCGGGCGAAAAACACCTCAGCGAGTCACAGGCCCGGGCAACAAACTGAAAATATTTCCCAGCTCTTCCACTGACCCTCGGTGGCTCAATCCCCGAGGCCGAGCAGCGGTTCCTGCGCTGGCTGCGGGAGTTTTGTTGGGAGCAGCCGTGAATTTGGGTGTTTTCTGCAGCAGAGCTGGTTCACAGCGCGGGTTTACACCTGGCCTCCCCCCCCTGCCCCGCCGGAGAGGAGAAATGAGAAGTTTCCACAAGGTTCAGTCCCAGAGAAGCAGAGCTTGCCAAGCCCAAAGGAAGCAAACATGTCAAAATCATTCTCAGACAGCTCTGAAAAATATCCTGAAATTCCTCCACCTGTGGCTTTTCCCTTGATCCAACCCAAGGCGGCGCAGAGGGAAAAACTCAGAAGTTTTTTTCTTTTTTCTTTTTGTTTTTCATCTTTTTTTCAGGCCTGGAGAGCTTTAATTCAGTGCTAATTTTGGGGTGCAGAATTTGGGTGCCCGGGCTGTGTCGAATCAGAATTGCTCAGTCCCACCATACAAAATTTAGGGATTTTTGGGGCACATTTTGTGGTAGCTGAGCTGAGTTTTAGCGTGAGGAACATCCCAGATGTGCCGGTCCAACCTTTTTCCAGCACTCTGGGCCCCTCCAGCACCTGCATTTTTGCATCCCCCAGTGAACAACTAAAAAACCTCTGAACCTTTGTACTCCTCAAGCACGGCCTGAGCAAATTCCTCACCCAGGCTGGAAACAAATCCCCCAAAACCCCAGCCCGTGGTTCCCTGTAAAATCGTGGTAAATCCTGATAAAATCAAGGAATCCGAAAGCAACTGCCCCAAAATCCCAGCAGTGATTCCATTGGCTCATTTTTCCCCTGGGATTCATTTTGCTCCATTTGCATTTTGGGGTTTAATTGTCCAGTTCCAGCTCCAGGCTGTGAGGTCCCATCCTTCTTGTCCCTCCCTCCAGCCACCCTTGTTTGTGCTTTTGGGCTGAAAGTTGTCCTTGGTGTGGGGCAGGAGAAGGATTTGTTTTGTGTCCCTGCTGTGTGCAGAGCTGAGTGACACTGACTGTGAGCTCAGAGCTGCACCCCTGGGCAGCACAGAACCTGAAAAACATGAATTTTAAAACTCCCATCCCCTTCCCTCCCAAGGCTCCAGCCCTCCCTCCCCACCCCAGCCCCATTCCTCCTGCCCAGAAAAGGTCCCCGAAATCAGGCAGAGCATTTCCAGCTCCGTGCTGAAGCCAAATGCCAATTACCAGGGTGAGTTCAGCCCTGGCAGCCCCTGCCATGCCAGCCTGTTAATATTATTACTTCCAACAGCAGCTCTGTTGTTCCCCAAAGGCTCTGCTGGCACCAAAACCCCGGGGAGGAGGAGGAGAAGAGCTGCTCTCCGTGGCATCGCTCCCATTAAAGCTGAGGAAGATGAGCAGGAGATAATCTGTGGCCTTTGTTAACAACAGGAGGGGCTGAAAACTCAATTTTGATAATTCCATCAGCGTCCCTCCCCAGCAGAGCTGTCAAAGAGCTTTTCCTGGGCACTCAGCATTTGGTAGTCCCCTCAAAAAATCAGGAATTTCTCCCCCTTTCCCAGCTGTCTCAGTGGCTGCAGCAGCTTTTGGGGCCAAGCAGGAATTCAGAAACATTTCTGTGCCAGGGGAACAGCAGCAGCCCAACCCTCGCTGCCACAGCTCCCGAAATAAATCAGATTTGTCACCCTGTCATGGCTTTGCCCCGTGGCACTGCCACCATCCCTTCCCAGTGGTCTGGAAGCGTCTCTTCCCTGGGTTTAGTCTGGAAAACTCCCCAGATTCAGAGGTGAGAGACAAAACTCCTGCCACACTTTAGGCAAAGGTGGAAAGACAAGGAGAGTGCCATAAAAAATGTTTTTCTCCGACGCTTGTTAAAATCCTGCCTGAAAACTTGGAACTTCTGGAGAGCAGGCAGCATGAATACAGATTAAAAAAAAATACAAATATTTCTGCTTTACATCCGTGAAAGAGCCAAACATGAGCATTTTCAGGATATTTAGGAAAGTTTAATTAAAGTTTTGGGGTTTTTTTTCCCAAAGGAAAAAACAGCGCAGCACATCAACCTCCTCCAAGAGCTGAATTACTCCTGGCTCTGCCATTTCCATCGCTGATTCTTCCAGAGGTTTGACAAGAGAGCAGCTCCAGCTGACAGCACACAAGGGGAAGAGCCAGGGCCAGGCTCAATCCCACCCTGTGGAATCCGCCCCGTCCTCTCCCCTGCCTCCGCAAGCAATCCAAGATTATTTGCATTTCTCACAGCTTTTGACACAAGGAGGGAGAAAAAAAAAAAAAAAAAAGGGAATTTTTTGCCTTGCCAAACGCATCCTGCAGCTCCAAGGCACCGTAATGGATCCAGCAGCCCTCTGAGATGTCCTATGGAAAAAGCTCCAGCCCTCCAGGCTCTTGGACAAAGCTTCCTTTTTCCCCTTGTTAGAGCTGGGGTGGACACGGGGAACAGCTGGGATGTTGTTTGGGTTGTGAACAAGAGCAATCCGTTTCGTGAAACGGGAAATTTATGAGCTGCTCAGCCTCCGGGATTGTTAAATTCAGGGATCCAGGGGAATCTCAGTAATGGAAAATTTGTCTTTTCCTGGATCTGTGAGCTGCAAGGAGGAAACCCTGAACCCCTCAGGGACTGGTGTTCCACAAATGGCACCACGAGGCAGAGGTGACATCCCGGCTGTGACCTGGGATTTCCCACTCCCAGCCTTCCCACCACGCTCCACAGCTGGGATTTGCATTTCTTCTGGGCTTTCATTTCCCTCTGCTGCCTCCAGCAACACCAGCCTGGACTTCTGGGGACCAAAAGCTGCAGCTCCAAGCCCAATTCCAGCTCGGAGGTTGTAAATCCACGAGCTAAATTACCCCCACAACGGGAAAAAGCCGCCGTGCTCGGGATGGAACACAGCTTCCCAAGGCCTTGGGAACGGGGGATGAGCAGTGCCTCCCTCCCTTCCCCCTCAAAACAAAGCTCCCAAAAACCTGGGAGAAATAAATCCCCTGGTAATGTCACAAAAAAATTGAATACCTGGCATCGGCACGGAGCTGCCATGACACAGAGTGTGAGACACAAACCAGCCCGCTCGGAAATGCCAGGGCAGGAAATCCATCCCAGGAGGGAACAGACGGAGCTTTCGCTACTGTAAATAGACCTTTTCATTCTTCTGGAGCGTTTGGAGGCCAAAAGACCGTCCCAGCTTTGCTGGAAAGTGTAAGTCAGTGTCTCGCTGCTCTGAACATTCGACAGGCAGGGCGGCACAGATGGATTCGTTCTTCCAGGGAGCTGGCAGGGCAGGGAGGACGCACATCCCAAAAATCCCCCTCACACGGGCTGGAAAGAGCTGACACGGAGGGAACAGAGGCCCCTCAGGCCTCTCTTGGCTGAACTCTACAAGGTGACACATTTGCAAGGCCGGGATGGGGATTAAAATGGGTTTTCAAACCCTGGTTATGGGGTTTTTTTTTTCCTTTATTCCCGAAGCTGGGAGGTCTGTGTGCCTCCTGCCTTGCTGCAGGGGGGTGGCACAGGGCAGGAAATCATTTCGGGGAACTCTCAGGAAGAAAATGGTTCTTTTGCCTTCATTCCCAAGCTGGGAGCCCTCCCCGGCTGCTGCAGCACCCTCTGAGTGAGGAGCTGATCCCACAATTCCCAAACTCCCCCAGACAGAGGGATTCACTCTCCAGAGGAGTTTCCTAAGGAAATCCAGTTTTAGGAGAGGAAGGGAGCCCCCCTCATCCTGCCACGGGGCAGGGCCTGGCTGGGGCAGCTGTGGGCCGAAAAGAGAAGGATCCTCTCCTGAAAAAAACATCCCTCAGCCCTTCCAGTGGCTCTGGCAAGTGCTGAGGGCAGGATTTGCACTTTGGTGCCCAGCCCCTGCAGCCAGATGTGCTCAGCAGCTGATATTTGTGTTTGTTTTGTTCCGACACACTCAGGGCCAAACCCACCAGGTCTCTGCGGCACGACGAGTTATTAGTAATTTATTAATTAAAAAAAAAAAGAGAGAGAAAGNAAGAGAGAGAGAGAGAGAAGGGGAAGTAAGTGTGAAGGGAGAGGTAAAAACTTTAATTTAGCGGTGCAAAGGCTTGGCTGCTCCAGCTGGAAATTCCTGGGGTAATGGCCATGAGGTAATTCTGACGGAGGTGAGAGGTGAGGGTGGGGTTTGTCCTTGCAGGAGGGTTCGGGGCCTCGGTGGCACCTGAGGCTGCACCTCTGTCTGTGCTGCAGCCGCAGCAAAACCTGCAACGATCCCCCCCCCTGCCCAGCCCCATCCCATCGGGGTGTTTCCCACTGCAGCTCATCCCTCAGTGATGCCTTAAGTTTTATTTTTCATGTGTTTCAGGTTCTGTGGTGCCCAGGGGTGCAGCTCTGAGCTCACAGTCAGTGTCACTCAGCTCTGCACACAGCAGGGACACAAAACAAATCCTTCTCCTGCCCCACACCAAGGACAACTTTCAGCCCAAAAGCACAAACAGGGGTGGCTGGAGGGAGGGACAAGAAGGATGGGACCTCACAGCCTGGAGCTGGAATTGGACAATTAAACCCCAAAATGCAAATGGACCAAAACTTATAAAAATGTGAGACCTTTTGTGACTGTTTGTCCATTTGTGTCCATTTTGTGCCCATTTTGTGCCCATTTTGTGCCCATTTTGTGACCATTTTGTGACCATTTTGTGTCCATTTTGTGACCATTTTGTGCCCATTTTGTGTCCATTTTGGGTCCACCTTGGGTGTAGCCCTGGCCAGGCTCTTGTCCTGCCCAAGGTGGATCCCAGAAGATTTTCCATAAATCTCTTCTTTATTCTCCAGCTCTGTCCAGTCTCTGCTCCAGCTCAGCCTTCCCAAGGCACCGTGAGGACACCAGGAGCCACCCTGGGAGAGGAGAGCAGGGCAGGGCTCAGCCCTGGGGGCACAGGGACACACAGAGTCCTCCCCAGGCCCGGGGCACAGGGGACACCCAGCTCAGCTCTGCTTTTCCTGGGATGATGATCCGTGGGAGAGCAGCCTGTGGGTCAAGGCTTTAGGTCTGGGTTTCATCCCAGCTCTGCTCCGTGTTCTCCACGTGACCTTTGGCAGATCCTTTCATTGCTCCGTGCCTGGGCTGCTCTAAAAAAACAGCAAAAGGCTTTTTTTTTTCTACCACCCCTTATCTGCTGTGGGTAACTCCCCTCCAGTTTGGCTCTGGCAGTTCCCTCTGGCCCTGCTGGAAATCCACAAGGAATCCCCAAATGCCCCTCAATAAAGGACAGGAGCAGCTGGATCAGCTGCAGGTGAAGCTGCACCACTATGTTGAGTTTTATCTTTTTTTTTTTTGTTAGGTTTAAATGTGTGAGACAGTATTTTTTTTTTGTTTGGACTCGGATGTTTATTAATTTTTATTTGTATCACAGTCTCACAAACCGTGAGTTCTACAGGNAAATTAATAAATAAATTAAATTAATAAATAAATTAATAATAAAATCATCCCCTTGTCTGCAGGTCACTGCTGGGGCTCGTCTGGTGCTTCCTCAGCAAAGGCAGGATTTCCATCCCGTGCTTCAGCCAGGAAAGGCCATTCCTGCTCATTCCAGTTTGGGAGCAGCTAAATGAGAAGTAACTCGAGTGAGGATAATTGCTGGCTGGTAAATAGAGGAGGAGGCAGAGCTGTTCCAGCAGACAGTGCCTTTAACAAATTGAGCCCTTCATGGTTATTAGACGATGATTTGATGGGAAATCCCGATTTTCAGCCGGGTTTTGTGCAAAATCTTGGGGGAACCTCCCCGGGAGGAGATCCAAGCACACCTTGACTTCAAAGCAGGGCTGGGAGGGTGTGAAATTCCTGCCAGGAGCTCCAGGGACAGGTGGGCAGCATCCAGAGCGTGACCAGCATCCTCAGGTGACATTTGGGAAGGTTTTGGCTTCTTTCCCTCTCTGCCAAGGTCAGGATGAATAATACTTGGGAAAGGCCGAGCTCGGGTTCAGAGCTGGAATGTTTATTATC
>VZDJ01000051.1:3087072-3134304 GCA_008694505.1 Cyanoderma ruficeps
TATATTTATATTTATATTTATATTTATTTACAGGCTCACCAGCTGTGAGCTTCACTAGCAAGTTGAAGAAACGAGGTAAAATGGGGAGCTCCTAACTCTTCCCGAGGCTGTTTAAGTGCTAATTACCCAATAACGAGGTGACACTGGTATTATTGATGGTTTTGACCCAATAATGACCACCCAAGGCCCAAAATGTGGACCTTCTTCACACAATTTTTCACCCAATTTCACCCAGTGCAGACTTTTCACCCAATTTTCACAGAAAACCACCCAAACCCACGAAGAAGAAGGAAGAAGAAGGTGAAGAAGGAAGAAGAAGGTGAAGAAGGAAGAAGAAGGTGAAGAAGAAGGACAAAGACAACACTCAAACCCCTCCATCTTGACTCACATGTATTCCTGTACACCAAACCCCCAAATTCTCATTTTCCAGCCTTCTAACAGCTGCTGTGGCTTTGAAATGATTTTTTGTGCTGTTTTATCCTCACCCGTTCATGACCAGCTGGAGGAGGAGGGATTAAATCTGACAAAGCAGCACAAATTCCCCCCAAAATTCACCCCAGTTTGGGGTGCTGGGGAAGGGTTTTCTTTTTAGCCTGGAGAGGTGGAAATGGAGAGGCAGTTTGGGGTGCTGGGAGTCCCCCCAGAAAATTGTGGGATTGGGGAAAAAAACAACCCTGTACAGAGTCTGCAGTGGTAGGAAAAAGTTGGATGCAGCTGGGTCACCTGGAGCAGGAATTCCTGCCTGAGGATTTGGGAAAAAAACCCTGCACAGAGTCTGCAGTGGTAGGAAAAAGGTTGGATGCAGCTGTGTCACCTGGAGCAGGAATTCCTGCCTGAGGATTTGGGATTGGGGGAGTCCAAACTGGGATCATGGAGCAATTCCAGGTGTCAGATCAGTCCCAGGGAGACGCTGGCATGGGAGAAAAGATCCTTGTTCCCTTTAGCAGCTGGGATTGCCTTTGAATGATGCAGCATCCAGAGAGCTCCTCCTGGCATTTCGTGCACCTAAATATAATTTTTTTAGGGGAGCTCCCCAGTGTCAGGTCCCTGAGTGCCAGAGTGTGTGACCATGAGCGTCCAGAATGGATTTAATGACCAGAGGAAGGGAAACCTGAGCAATCCCTACCCCAGGACAAGCCCTGGGCGTGCAATTTGCTCTCCTTGAAAGTGGATTTCTTGTTCCTCTGGGATTCCTCTTCTGTGCCAACCAACCTTGAAACACGATTGAAGCAGAAGGGGCTGTTCCAGCCAGCGACCCTAAAAAAAAAATAATAAAAATAATCAGTGGTATCTAATTCACTTCTCCAGGAAGGCTTTTGGAGCCCTGGCGTGTGGAAGGGGCTGTAAAAATCCATCTCCTGCTCTATAACCCCTGTCAGTGCAGCAGTTAATTGCCCATCAATATGCCAGGGTTTTATGGGGCAATTCCTCCTCCTGCACTCCAAGGAGCAGGCTGTGGAAGGAGAAAATAGGAGAAAGTTTCTTTGTTGTTTTCTGGCTTGTTTTAAGCTTTTCCCCGAACTGGTTGTTTGCTTGTTTCTCCCCGTGTTTTTAAAGCCCCCCTTGGTCCAGGTGGCACCTTGGTGCAATATTCAGCTTTGAAGGAGAAATGTGGCTGCTCTGGGGCTGAGGAGCTGCTGAAGGAATCAGGGACAGATGAAAAAAAAACCCCAAAAAACTACAACTCTGCTTCTTCAGAGGAAAATAGAGTTCCTTTTTATTTTTTTTTTATGTGCTCAAGTGCACCCAGCACAAGCAGGCAGTGCTAGATTCTGATTTTGATTAATAGTTGGCTGGAGATAATCTGCAACTATTGGGGATTAGGGAAACGGTGCTCTGACACGGAAATCTTGGAAGGGAAAATCTGCCTGCGAGCCAAAAAAGCTCCGGCACCAGCCTAGGAGCAAAACAAGAAAGCAAAATTGCTGTGGCCAGAGCCTCAGAGCTGGTGACAGCAGTGCTGGCACCTGTGGAGGTCTGTGGCATCCAGGGGCTCGGGAATTCTGAGGGCTGATGGAATTGCAAGCAGGGAAGATCAGGTGGTGTCTCCTCACGCTGTTCTAAGGGGAATTGAAATTATTTTATTCACGTCAAAGGTTAAAAAAAAAAAAAAATCCACAGCAGTGCCCCCAAAGCCCCCTGTGCTGCTGGAGAGGAGCCTGGGCTGCCCCCAGGGGATCCCAAATCCAGGAAAAGCTGCAAGGGGGTTTTGGTTACCTCATTCATGGTCAGATCTCACTGAATTGGCCAATGTCACAGGTTGTCACATTGGGAGCTGAACTGGGATCACTGAGAGCTGAACTGGGATCATTGGAAGTTGCACTGGGATCAGTGGAAGGTGCACTGGGATCGTTGGAAGCTGAACTGGGATCACTGAAAGCTGAACTGGGATTGTTGGAAGCTGAACTGGGATCACTGGCATCTGAACTGGGATCACTGGAAGCTGAACTGGAATCATTGGAAGCTCAGCTGGGACAACCTGAGTCTCTCGCTGTCCAAAATCCCGCTGAGAGCTGGTGCAGAGACCCCAAACCCTGTGGGGAATCCCTGTAGGGCAGAGCTGCTCTGAGCAAAGCATCTCCTCCCGCCTGGATTTCAATTCTCCAAGAGTTGTGGGTGCTTTTCGTCCCTGGGGAATCACTTCCAGAGCTTAATTACCCTCCCTGCAAGGAATTTCAACTCTCCAAGAGTTGTGGGTGCTTTTTATCTCTGGGGAATGACTTCCAGAGCTTAATTACCCTCCCTGCAAGGAGAGAGTGGCCTATTTTTCCTTTTTATTTCCTGTGGATGAGTTTTGCAGGGAGGAGGAGGAGCTGGGTCAGGTGCTGGGAGGATCATTAGGAACGTGCACAAAGCCAGGGCCGATTTCTTCCCTTTGATACGAAAAAAAACTCCCTGAGGAATATCGAGGAGCTTTTCTCAGGTGCCTGAGAGCAGGGCTGACCTCAGCTGATTGCATTCTCAGACAAAAAACTCGTCTGCAAACCACGTGGCTCTTCTCCAGCAAGGATTTGGACAGTAATTTCCTGGCTGGGGGAAAGGTGCTGTTGGTGTGTGTGTCAATAAATCCGCCAGGGATGCATTTCTGCACCAATGCAGGCTGTGACAGCAACAAGGGCCTTTCCCAATTTTAGGAATATGATCACCAGGGATCAGGAGTGAGGCTGGCTACCCCCACTGCACAATTTCTTGAGAAACCCGCCAGTTTGTCTATAAATCTCCCCAAAGATGCACAGACACCTAAACGTGTTTGTCTGGTGAAATCTCGACGTGCTCTCAGGGAAATTCCCTTATTTGTCTTCATTCCTGAGCGATGTGTGTTATAAAGTCACACATGATGGTTTCTCTGCTTCATTAGTGTGTGTCTGATGACAGAAAATAATTGTCGTTATGATTTCAGGTGTTGACGGATTCGAGTTTAAGAAGAGATCCCTCACAGATTATTTTTTCTTTCGGCATTAAAGACATCTGCTTTATGAATGTCTTCCAATAAACCAAGGACTGGATTTAATAGCTGAGGTTTTATAGATTTCTTAAAAATATTAGCCAATTATTGGAACCATACCTGCTGAAAGGCAGCAAATCTGTGAGGGGGCTGCACCTACAGCTCAGAGAATCCTCAATTAATATTTATTTATTGATTTCATTGACCATAAAAATAAATATTTACTTCATAACCTGGATTCATGGTCCAACACTCACCTTGCCCAGGACAGGAGGTTTTCCAGTGCTTGGCAAAGGATCTGCCTCCACATCCCAGCTTCAGAAATGAAATGCCTTGTTCCGTGTCCCACCAGGAATTCAGGGACCCCCCTGCACCACAAGCATCCCTCCCACACCTCCCACGTGGAGACCAGGTCAGTTCTGGTGCCAAAACGGGCACTGGCTGCTCCTTCTCCTCCCCAGCGTCAGCACCAGGGAACTCCCCATGGATCCTTCACTCCCAAGTGTCACCCCGAGGGAATTCCTGGCTCTGGATATCCCAGACTCTGTCCTGACCTGCACAGAGGGGAAAAGACAATTAAATAAATGAGGCAGCAGCACCAGTGGCAGGCAGAGGGGAACAGGAGCTGGGTTTGCTGGGGGCTGGATCATCCCACTCCTCTCCTGAACATCCCTTCTCAGCCTTGGCTGCTTCCTGCCCAAATATCCCACAAATCCAAACTCCGCTCCCAATTTTCCCACCCCGATGTCACAGCTGAGAGTTTCCTAGAGGTGACTCCCTGGCAGGGAATATTCCAAGCCTTTGGATGGAGCAGGATTGGGCAGTGGGCTCCTGGCTCCTCAGACCCACAGAGCAGAGCCAGGCTCTGGATTTTGGGAATCATTCCCCACCCTGAGCCCGTGGGAGAGGCTGTGCCCCGAATTCCTGAGGTGCACACACAGGTTTGTGTTGGCCCTGCTGCACGTGAGCTGCCGGGGCCAAGGCAAACAGAGGGGGAGAAGTGATCCCAATTATTGGATTGGAATTATTGTGCACTCAAGGCGCTGCCACTTCCAGGGAAAACACGGGAGGTGAGAGGAGGCTTTTCCCTTTTGTGTGGCAGAGAATGGGTTTTTCATATTTTTCCAGCCCTGGCACAAAGCATCGCTTGTGAGGGTTGAGGTTGTCCCTCTGCTCAGGGATGCAGAGGATAAAAAGCAGCAGCAGAGCTGAGGCACACGTGGGTGCAGCCTCCAGGAGAGGAGGGAGAGGGGAATTCATGGAAAACCCTCTGGAGTGGCAGAGGAAATGCTGCTCCTGGCGCTGGGAGCTTTGCTCAGCACTTATTTATTGTGCACCAGCAGAGCTCAGGAATTCCAGCCTGGGAATATCCCAAAGATGTTTGTACCTGTGGCAGCATCACCAGCACCACTGTGGGGTTCCAGAATATTCTTCCTCCTTTTCCTTGGGAATTTCAGCAGGTTTTAACAACACCAGGACGCTGCTGCAGAGCTCATTTACTGTGCATCAGCAAAACTCAGGAATTCCAGGCTGGGAATATCCCAAAGACGTTTGTACCTGTGGCAGCATCACCAGCACCACTGTGGGGTTCCAGAGCCTTCTTCCTCCTCCTTTTCCTTGGGAATTTCAGCAGGTTTTAACCACACCAGGATGCTGCTACAGAGCTCCTCATTTACTGTGCACCAGCAGAGCTCAGGAATTCCAGGCTGGAAATATCCTAAAGACATTTGTACCTGTGGCAGCATCACCAGCACCACAGTGGGGTTCCAGAATGTTCTTCCTCCTTTTCCTTGGGAATTTCAGCAGGTTTTAACCACACCAGGATGCTCAACCCAGTGATTCCAACTTCTGCCCAGAGACCTCTCCCTGTCCCAGAGCCCGGATTCTCTGCAGAAGGAATTTTGACACTGGAACCCCTCGTGCACTCAGACTGTGACGCGTTTGCAGCACCAGTGGCCACTGGCAGGGGGGTGGCAGCTGCCCAGGCCCTGCTGGCACCGGGGGCAGGAGTGGGGAAGGAAAACTCTCCAAACCCAGCAGGTTCCTGCCTGTCCTGCTCCTCCCAAGGCTGTCTGAAGGCATTAACAGCAGCACTCAGCTCCTCCACTGCCTGGCAGCATCCTCCTCCTCCTCCTCCTCCTTCCAGCTCATTTGCATCCCCCGAGTGGATCTCACGCTGCAGCAATTACTTAGCAATAAAAAAAGAGGACACTAATTAAAAGGCTCGTTAATGGGGTTGCTGCAAGAAGCACTTTAGGCAGAGATGTCCCTGTGAGGCAGAACAAACAGGGAAGTGGCCTGGGAGAACTGAGGCTGTCCCTGACCTTCCAGGAAGGGATTCCATGGGGGGGTTTGCCTGGTGAGGTTTGGGATCCCCTGGGAACAAAGCTGAGGCCGCTGTGAAATTCAGTTACAGCTTCATGCAGGCCCTCGGTGCTGGGGTTGGAAATATCAGCACAAAGTGCTTTAGGCCGGGGCAGATCACAGGAGTTTGAGCTGGGACTGCTGCTGGGTCCATCTCCAGCAATCCAACCCCAGCTGCTGCCAGGGGAGGGACCAGGATCACCCCCCCCCAAAAAAAAACCTGTGCTAAAAACCAGGGAGATGGCTCAAAATTCCACTAAAGCTTCTGGAGTGGGGAAGGAAAGGAAAAAAATAAAAGTTCTTTTTCTTCTTCCGTGAAGTTCTGCTGCACTGAGGTCTCGGTGGGGAGGCTGGGCACGGGCCAGATCCCAAAGGATGATCCCTCAGGGATTGCAAAGGGCCACTGGTGGAGTGAAGGAGCAGCAGGAGGAGGCTGGGAAGGGCTGTGGAGGACACAGCTGGCCAAGCCCCCTGCAGGCTGACACATTTTCCATCCGAAAAAACGCCAGGATCCACCGGCCAGACAGCGCTGCCTGCACGGAGCTGGGCTCCGAGGAGAAAATAGCCCCGAAGTTCAGCAGGAGGTCAAGTTTCTGGAGCTCTGTCTGGCATGGGCTGTCCAGTGGTGCCTCCAAGGGAGCCAGGAACATGTGCTGGAGCTTAAGTGGAGGAGACAAGCCCTAATCCCAGCACAACCTGCAAAGCCACAGCGATATAAAAGCACATCCCTGCAAATGAGCTCTTTGCAGTTGTTCCCTTCTCTTCAGGCCACCACGGGCTGACCCTTCCTTGAGATTCCTCAAAGGTTGGTAGCTGGAAAATGGAGAGACGGGAGAGAAATGAAGCTTGCACGGAAAAAGAGAAAACAAGGATTTCCTGACCCTTCCCAGGCGTGATTTGTCCTGCTAGATTTGGTTGGTGCTGCTGTTTTTGTTTGCGTGGCGTCCAATTGCTTTCTCATTCATGGCAAACATGTGCTCCCTCCTCGGTTCAGGGAGCAGGGGAAGTGGTGGGAGAAATCCGTCAGCTGTGTGCTCCCAGCCCTGCTGACAGCACGGCAGGGACAGCAGCCTGCGTCCCATGGGAATTGGGCAAGGAGGTGTGAAGGGAAAAGAGGAAGTTTGGGATGGTGGGGTTGGAGGAGGAGAAGGAGAAGCACCAGGCAAGTTCCCCTGAGACAGGAGGATCTTCAGGGTTGGCCTGATGTGGAAGAGAGGCCATTAATTACAGAGGAATCCGGGCCTCATTTGGGGTTAATTCAGCCCTGGGAGCAGGAAAAGCACGTCAGGAAAATGAAGGTGGCTTTTTGACACGTGCCCTGCAGGGAGGGCACCGAGCTGGGGCTGAGGTGGGTGGGGACCGGGGACAGGCAGGATCTGCTCTGGGGTGGCAGCAGCCAGGAGGGCTCTGGATGTCCCTGGAGCATTTGCTGGGGATTTGGGGAGGATTTTCTTTTTGTATGATCAGGAAAGTCCTCCTTGAGACGCTCCAATCCCCTCTGTAAAGATCGTGGTCTTTTCCCGGCCAGGCTTCCTCTGCGCTTTGGGCCTGCAGCTCTGGACATGCCAAACCTGAGTTTGTGAGGGGAAAAAATCCAGAGGATTAAAAATGGAAGAGCTCAGGGGGTCCCCAGCCTCTCCTTAGCAGGAGGGTGAGCTGCCTGAACCCAGAGTTTCTGAGTCCAGAGTTTCTGAGCCCAGAGTTTCTGAACCCAGAGGTTCTGAATCCAGAAGCCTCCATGGCTTCTAAAACCAGTGGGAGTGAGGGTGGAGTGGGATCACAGGATCCCAGACTGCTTTGGGATGGGAGAAACCTTAACATGTATCCCATTTCACCCCCTGCCATGGGCAGGCACACCTTCCACTATTCCTGGTCACTCCCAGCCCTGTCTAACCTGGCTTTGGACACTTCCAGGGAAGAATTCCCTCCCAATATCCAATTTAAACCAGACCAGATTTGAGACTCCCCATCTGCCCCAACTGGTTTAGGATAAAGCAGCAGTGCAGGGAGGGCTGGCTCAGAGGTTTCCACCTCTGTCCTGGACAGGAATTGTTGAAGAGCAGCTGGCAAGCCCTTGGCCAGTGGCACTCCGTGGGTGACTGGAGACATCCTTTGCCTCAGTGCAGAGCAATGCAGCTCCTGCAGCTCCTGCAGTGCTGGGGGAAAGCCCCACTGCAGCCCAGCCCCAGGACTCTGAGGGACTCTGGGTCGTGCCCAAAAGCAAACACTGGAAGTTGCACAAAGGAAATCAGCCATGGGAGGGTGGGATGTGGATTTTTAAGGCTTGGATGTGTCAGGGCACTCGAAGAAAACAACACGGAGTTTGTGTTTCGTTGCCTCTGCTTGAGTCTTTCACCTCCACGCTTTATTGATTCACCAGGACTTTGGAAATGCAGTTAATAGCGTTTTTAAATGTTTACATTTGCAGTGTTTGTGTTGATTAAAGAAAAGCTTCTTTTTAATATTGGCCTTTTCTTTCTCCTTCAGCTGGCAAGCAGCTCCCAGAAGCTTGTGCTGATTCTGATCAGACGCCTCAGACTTTCCACGCAGGACGCCAAATTAACATCTCTGCCTGCAGGAAAATGGCTGGGGATAAACACGTGTATATCTAGGAAAAACAAATGCTAAGGAAAGCATACACAGAGCTGCGTGTGCAATAAAAATGCCTCGCTCCTTCTCCGTCAGAGCCCTGCCAAAATGTGAGATGAGGAAGCAGGAAGGGGGGGGGAAACGGGAGGGGAAGGATCCAGCTCTTCCCTCAGTGCCCAGATCCGAGTGCCCGTGGTGATGCCAAGGGTTGGGAAAGGAGAAACTCTTGTCTAGGGTGAGGGGAGGAGGAAAAAAGCGTCCCCAGTAAAATGCAGCTCCACGAAGGCTGATACCACGGTCCTGCTCTTCCAAGGTAATAAATAAAGGGAAAGCTCCCAGAGCAGTGGTTAAACCGGAGAGAATTGGCAGGCAGCGTTCTCGACATCTGCTCCCTTTAAAAACATATGTCTGCGGAACACAAGAGCTGCACGGGGCTCCCTGAAGGTCCCTGCTCAGGGAAAGGAGCTGGGAATGGCAGGGCAGGGGGGGATGGAGCCCACCCAGCTGGGCTGCACTCGCCTTTCCCTGCAGATGAGCCCCATGGAAAAGTCTCCGGGAGTTTGCCATGAGCTGCCCGGGATAAAAGGGTGTAAAATCTGGTGAAATCTGTTTGTTCACCCTCTTGTGGCTTCTCCGACAGCTTTTAGTGCCTCTCTTGACTGGCACTTGCATCTTGTCATCCCCAAATCCTGCCTCTGATCTGAGGGGCTCATTAAGGTGTCCCCCTGTGCAGCCTTGTCCCCAAATTGCCACTAAGTGCCAAACCAGACTCAGCGGGCTCAAGGATGAAAAGTTACGAATTAGGCACAAATTTAGAGCTTTCCTCTTCCTCCTTCTCCTCTTCCTCCCAGGCTGGTTCTCCTGGCTCAGCAGGATGTGATAACACTGATGCACACTGGGGGAATGTTGATGGGATAACACTGATGCACACTGGGGGAATGTTGATGGGATAGCACTGATGCACACTGGGGGAATGTTGATGGGATAACACTGATGCACACTCGGGGAATGTTGAGGTGATAACACTGATGCACACTCAGGGAATGTTACTCATCCCAAGCTTGGCACTTCCAAAGGAATGTGGAAGGCACCACGGAGGCCTCGATTCCTGCATTCGGAGCAGCAGCACATTGGGAAGGAGACAAAACCCTCATCACCTTTAACATCCTGCTAAAAGAAAAACCACCTGATTTTAGGGAAGGGCTCATCCCAGAACGTTCTCCCTCTTCAAACTCCATCCTCAAAGCACGGCCGGGTTTGGTGACACCTCTGTTTGTGTCGTTCCCCATCCCATAAGGGCATCACCAATCCCACAGGGTGTCCCTGGGACACTCCCTGCTCTCCATGGCACTGCCAGCACCCTGTCCCTGCCGTGTCACCAGGGCTGGGGTCGTGGCTCGGTCACACACAGATGAGGAGCAGCGTCCATGTGGCACCGTCCTCCCTCCAAGCCAGCCCTGCATCCCCTTCCCTTCCCTTTGGAGCAGCAGGGACACATTCCGGAGCTGAGGTTGCCATCTGGGTCCTGTCCATCTCGAGCTGCAGCTGATGAAACGCCAGGGCTGGGCTTGAATTTCCCAATAGCTCATAAACGTTTCGCTGAACTCTCCACTCCACGTTTAATAAAGGGGATTTTTTTGGTTATGTTCTGTATTCACGGCAGTGCCTGCATAGGAGCAGGCTCTGCTTCCAGTTACTCCAGATTTCCACAGGCCATTCCCCAATTTCTGCTCGTGGAAGATGGTCTGTCATTTTAACTGCTGTTTGAAACACCCCTAAAGGAAAGTGGAGTTTCTGTCTGGTTGAGAAGCCAAACTGTTGGCAGATGTTTCCAAAAACCTCATTACAAATGCAAACAAACCCGAGTTTTTTTGCACTCAGAAATTTGCCAGGGGATGCAAGAGAAAGCAATAAAACCCTGATAGGTGATTCACAGGGCAGCCACCCAGGAGACTGAAAAAATATATATTTACCATCTGGTGCAATCAGACGCCTTCCAAAATCATCCAAGCCTTCCCTTTTTCCTCAGAAATATCTTCATGAGCGAGGGACAGAGGCATCCTTGGAGGCTGCCAGAGCAGGGCCAAATCAAGGACAAATTTGGAGGAACAAGTCTCTCCTTTCCCCTCCATATTCTGTTTTTAATTTCCACTAATCATGTACACGTTATTTTTAATTCCTGCTGTGTGGGGATTCAGCCTGTCATGAGGAAAAGGGCTGGTCCTTTTCCTCAGGCCACGGGGGCTCGGCCTGGGCTGTGTTTTAGGGCACACTGGTGGCCTTTTGTCTTTTTGGGGAGAAATCAGGTCAATCCCTTTTGGACACAGCAAATGGAATCCCGGAATGGTTTGGGTTGGGAGGGACCTTAAAGATGATCCAGTTCCAACCAGTTCCATGGGCAGGGACACCTTCCCAGGTGCTCCAAACCCCTCCAACCTGGCCTTGGACACTTCCAGGGATCCAGGGGCAGCCACAGTTTCTCTGGGCACCCTGTGCCAGGGGCTGCCCACCCTCACAGGGAAGGATTTCTCCCCAGCATCCCATCTAACCCAAATCTCTGTCAGTTCAAAGCCTTTTAAGGGTTCCTTCAGACCTCCTGCTCCTCAGGCACTGCCATTTCCCTTTACTGCAGAGCAGTGACAGCTTGAAAACAAAGGGAAATCTCTCCTTTTTGAAGAGGCAAAGCCATTTTCCGAGTGGTTCCCGGACACTTGGAGCTGTTGGGAGCAGGAAGGTGAGGGTGGCCCCAGCAGCAGCAGCAGCTGGATGTGCAGGAGCAGATGTTCTGCACAGGAACGTGTCAGGGCCATCCCAAAAGGAACATCTGCTCCGAGCAGGGCTGGGACGATCCTGATTCGTGTGGACAGCACCTCCTGCTCCGCAGGGAAAGCTCGGCTGCACCCAGCGCTGCTGGAACACATCCAGGCCGGGAGCAGGTGTGGGCAGAGCTGCCTCCCAGGACATGGATGAAGGAATGTTCCTGCCCAGGAGCTTTCAAGGAGCACATTGTCTTAGCAGGGATTAGTCTGGAGAAGGCTGCTCGCCTTGGAGTATCCCAGGAGTGACGGGGAGCTGTGGTTTCCAACAGCGGGGCCACTCTGGATCTCCCTGTCCCCGCTTGTCACTTGTATCCCACAATCATCCATTTTATCCCATTCTCCAATTATCTGTAATATCCCACTGCCCAAATATCCATTTTTTTCCCCACTCCCCAAATATCCATCATATCCCACTCCCCAACTGTCCGTTATATCCCACTCTCTAATCTTCCACTATATCCCACTCCCCAGTTGTCACTGATATCCCACTCCCCAATTGTCCATTTTATCCCATTCCCCAATTGTCACTGATATCCCATTCCCCAATTATTCATTTTATCCCATTCCCCAATTGTCACTGATATCCCATTCCCCAATTATTCATTTTATCCCACTCCCCAATTATCTATTTTATCCCATTCCCCAGTTGTCACTGATATCCCACTCCCCAATTATCCATTTTATCCCACCCCCAATTATTCATTTTATCCCATTCCCCAATTGTCACTGATATCCCATTCCCCAGTTGTCACTGATATCCCACTCCCCAACCGTCCATTTTATCCCATCCCAGGCCCATCAGCACTCCAAGTGCCACAGCTCCAGCTGTGTTTCCTGCTGAAATTCCCAGAGCAGGGGACCCCTCTGCAATGACAGGACAGGTGAGGGCACCTGGTGACAAAAGCCACGCTGAGGTACCTCAGCTGCCTTCACACAGAACCTCCCCCAAGCAGCCCCTGCCCTTTCCAAGCACCCAGACTGCATTCCTCAGGCTCGTGGATGGAGGGAAAGGCTTTTCCAGAGGCTGTCTGCAGCCCAGATGCACTCAAGGGACAACTGGGCTCTTCTTTCCAGGAGCTGCTTTGATCTGGGACAGAGCTTTATTATTATTTCTCTTTTTTTTGTTGTTTTTTTTTTCCCCTCAGTCTGCGTTGCCATCTCGAGGAGATGCACAAGACGTGGGACATTTGGTTGTCATAAAACGATGGTTTCAATTAGCTGAGGCCTTTCCAGTGCCCTGGCCTGCCTGTCCCAGATGTCCTGATGGCATCTGGGGGACACGTTGGGAGCTGAGGAGGTTCTCGGGACCTTCCTCTTCCCTTTCTGTGCTGTCCATGGAAAACACGCTGCTCTAATACCACCCAAATTAAAGTGTCGCTCACTCAAAGACCTGATCCTCATGGATGGATTTTTTGGAGGCAGAAGCCAGAGGAAGGTCACAGAAAAATGGTGTTATTTTGCTTTTATTTTTTTTATTTTTCCTCCTTTCTCTTTTTCCCTTTTATTCCCCCTCGCTGTTGGTTCCATGCGATAAAGGGAGCTGGGAGATGCTGCGAGACGGCTCCGAAAATGGACAAAATGTGAGGAACTGTAGGTGGCCATGCCAGGCCCACATTCCCAGGGGCAGCCTGGAGCCCAGGGGTGGAACGCAGGATGCCAGAACACCGGGACATGCTCCAGGGTCACCATCCCTGGAAAGCAGCTGCCTGCCTTTCTCCCCTGGGTATTATTTCTTGCAGAATCCACTTTTTTTTTTTCCCCCCTTGTATTTTCCTTGGCGTTCAGGAATTCCCCCTTCGCACCCCTGCTGAGCAAACCCTCCTATCAGTTTTCCACAGGGCAGTTTTCCTCTCCAGGGGCTGCTCCTTGGAAATGAGGGCTGAGCTGCCACGAACCGACCTCCAGCTGTTTCTCCTCTCCCTTCCCTTCTCCCACATTTCTCCTCCGCTGCAGGAATAAGCTCAAGAGCTGGAACTGAGCCCTTGGACCCCAGATCCTTTTTGCTGCTGAGCCACGGTGCGAGCGGAGATCCCTGAAGATGCGCTCCCAGCCCCTTGGAGGAGGAGGAAATGCGTGGCAGGGAGGAGTGGGGATGAGGAGAGGAGTTCCCTGAATTTCTGGTGGCCTTTGCAGCACCTACGTGATGCAACCACCATTCCACAGGCGCATTTTTAGACTGTGAGTCAGGTTTCATGGAAGTTTTGCAACCATCCCAGGAGCACAGTGGATTTACAGCTGCTTCCCACCAGAGCACAGGGAAGGACGCTCCAGCTCTCTAAAGAAGAGCTGGAAATTATGCAGAGAGGGATTCTCACAACAAATTAAACTGGGAGGACGGTTCTCCTTGTCTGTGGAAACTGCACATTGGGTTTGTTTTTTTTTTTCCTTGTTCCCTCAATCAAAGAAGCCCCAGACTCGAATTCGCATTCAGAATAAAATTGGAGATATCTGAATTCAGCCCTAGATTCGACTCCAGGCTGCTCTGGGTTTAATGATATTCCTTTCTGAACTCAGACATGTGAGCCCCGCTCTAATTCCATCGGTTCACTCTGGATTTCTGAGAGAAAACGTCTATCAAAAGGGAATTTTCATGCTTGCAACAGGAGAAAAAAGCACAGCAGAAGCTGCTGGTCTCTGCTTGGATGTAAAGACTTTAATGGTGTTTTAAGATAAAATAAGAACATGGTACTAAATTATTGCCTTGTGACTCTAATTAAGCCCATCCTAATGAGCGATGAGCAGGGTTTGGGTAGTTCTTTGCTTGTTGGGATACCTAGAAAATGACTCTGCCCCCTCTGGCCCCTCGTGATTTGGGGAGAAGGAGCCACCTGAGAAACCTATGGAAGCTGCAGGGCAGGGAAATAGGGATTAGAGCTGCCACAGCTTTCAGCAGAGCAGAGCTCCAGGCTGCACATCCCCTTCAAAAAACCCCAACCCCTCCGTCCATGGCCTCATTTATCCCCTCCTTTAGGGCAGCATCCACAGATCCTCAGGGGCGTCCATCTCCATGAATTCCGGAGGTTTTGTGTTAATTAGAATGCCTTAATTAGGGTGTCCCTGCTCCTTGCAGGAAGGCAAAGGTGCAGCAGGGACAGGAGCTGCTCCCTCGGGATAATTTTGACGTTGGATATTTCTGTGGGCATGGACTGTGACTCCCAATTAACTCCTGCATTTGGCTTTATTTGAAGGGATTTGTCCTGGAGAACAAGAACCTCGACTCAAAACCAGGCAAAGCGGGGCCTTGCTGAGTCTCCTCAGATAGGATGGGCTGGGACAGAGCCAGAACAGAGAGGGAACTTCCAACAGCTCCGGACAAGCTCGGAAATCATGACCAAAACTGGGAGTTAAGGGCTGTGAGAAAGATTTCCTGGCCATGGGGAGATTCGAGCTGGGCTGGTGGGAGAGGAGGAGCTGCAGCAGTGGCGAGGTCACGGCCACGGCTCTGCTCCCAATCTGGATTTTTTTGGGAGAGAGCAGGGGCTGGATCTGCTCCCAATCTGGATTTTTTTGGGAGAGAGCAGGGGCTGGGTGGGTGACTCAGCCCAGGGCCTTTGATCCACTCCAGTTTTCTCTTGCTGGGAACACCAGCCGGAGAAAATGCACTGGATGGAGTTTGGGAGTTCTCCTCGAGGGCAGTTATTGCATCAGGCTCTCTCCCGTTCCTCCAGTTTGTGTTTTGTGCTGCTTCCTGTTCCCACTCCTTATTCTTCCCTGCACTGAGGAGCCAACACACCAACCTTACAGGTATATTTCCAATAAATATAATATTTTTCCCCCCAAAAAATTATATTTATTGGAAATATAGCCATATGTTTCTTAATTTTTATGTTTTGGGAGGTATATATATTTTTAGGGAATATATATCTATTCAAACAATATTTTTTAAAAATATTTTAATTTTAAACATGGAAAAAAATGTAATTTTCAATCAGTTTCACTGCTGAATCCCTAATTTCAGCAGTGTTCAGGACGCTCTGGGTATCCCTGAGCTGCTGGGGACAGAGGTTGATTCCTGCTTGTCACAGTCAAGGAATCTTTTCCAAACCACCTCCTACTTTAAATTTAAACGCTGAGGTTTTTCTGCTGTAGGAAATAAACCACTCTTGTAGCTTCAGTCTCAATTAATGTTTGGATTTAAACATCAAGTTTTACCAACCAATGTGGATTTGGCTTTAGAAATGCTGGGAAAACAACCAAACTTTGCTTGGAATATTCCTCCTCAGCTGGGACACATCTGGTTTGAACAAAGGTTTGAGCCCAAGCTTTAACATTGGTCCTTTTTTGACTAAAAACCCCAACCTAATAGATCCAGTCTTTTCAAAAATCATATTTATTTATTTGCTGCTTCTATAGAAATAGAAATCTAGAGCTTGTGCCTAACAATTTGCTATTCCTAAACAACTGTGAGTGGGGTTTTGTTGTTTGGTTTTTTTTTCCCTAAAGGATGGAATTAGGGGTTCAATGCCCATTTTTAAGGCACTCTTAAAGCTCTTTTGGAAGCGGGTTGGAAGGAGGAAACGTCACCTCTCTCGAGCGACAATGCCAAGAAATGAAAGCAGAACCCCCAGTGCAGTGTGTGTGTGCTGTGTCTAATCACATCCACACACAGGATGTCCCGGCAATGTTTGCATAGCTGGAGAAATCCAAGGCTTTTTCTAGGAAATCATCTCCTCGAGGCCCCAGCGATATATATAAAATAAAAATAAAAGGTCCAGGGGTTTTCTGACGCGGGCTGCGCTGAACCTGGAGGGCGGATAAAAATGAAAAATTGGCCTTTAATGGCCCGGCCCGAAATCCAAAGTGACATCCAAGCCTTCCACAGCAGGAGAGGGAAACACCACATCCTTCAGAGGTGGGAGAGCAGCGCGGGGTGACGTGTTTGGAGAAACATCCCCGAGCCTGGCTCCTCTCCAGAGGGTTACTCACAGCTCAGGAATGCCTGAAACAGCTTTTGGGAAATGTATGTTGGAGCCCCGAGCTCCGCATGTCCCCTGTCGCCGCCTTTGGGATGCGTGGCCGGCATCCCAAAAGGCCGAGCGGGACTGGGAATGCACCCACGGCTCATCCTGAGCACCCTCCTGCCCCTCTGGGGTGTTTTATCCCAAAAATTCCCGGGGCAATCCCAACTGCTCCGCCCGTCGATGCCCAGGACTGCGGCGAGGCGCTGACGGGAATTCGGCCCGAGGAAAACCTGCAGTTCATCGGCTCTGCCCTGATCCTGCCGCGACAGGGAATAACTCAGGCTATCCCGACAAAACCGGGGAAGCAGCGCCAGCGGAACTCCTGAAATTAAGGAACGCCGAGGCTGCAGGGAGCTGTGGATGCAGCGCAGGGACAGGGCTGGGCTCCTGCAGCCCCGGCGCCTCGGGAATCTCACAGTGAGGGTCCAAATTCCCTTTTCCCTGCTGGTCAAAGCTGTTAAATAACCCCTCTGCCTCCGTGGCCGCTCTGTTTCATTGCTTCCAGGTACCGGCGGGGTCAGCTCGGGCCAAGCAAGTGGTGCTGGTTAAGAACTGGCACGGTCCGAGCGGCCGGAGCGAGGGACAGCCAGAGCCCGTTCCTGGTGGGAATGTGTCTGTCTGGGTCAGGATGGCACCTGCTCACCCTGCGCTGCTCCAGGAAGCCTCAGCACGGAGTTATTCCTCTTTCTTCTCTTCTTTTATTCCCCTTTCTCCGTGCTGAGGTTCCCTGGAGTGTTGGGAATGTCCAGAGTCAGCAAATAAATAAATAAAAAAGGTTTGTGTCTCTCCCAAATCCATCCCATGGGATGGATCTGTTCTGAGGAGAGGGTTCCCCCACCAGCCAGCCAGGTTTTCATCCCAGCTCCTGGGGAGAATTTGGACCTGGGGATTTGGACTTTATGAGCTCAGATATCTTTTCCAACGTTAATAATTCTATGGTGTCGCTTCCTGTTATTAAACAAGAGCCTCATGTTGAGAAATCCCGGATAAAGTCAAGGAGATGCTTATCCAGGCAGCGAGATAAAAGTCCCTTCCACACTTACAACTCCTGGAGTTATCTGGGGCTGCTGCAGAGCTCGAAACAACTTCAAATAGATGGAATTACAGTCGCCTTTACGAGTTATTTTTCTGTTTCTTCGCTGCAGAAATAAATCCCTTTGTTCTGTCAGATAAAAATGTGCCAGAAGAGACAGCCCTTAATACAAACTCAACGGCTGATTATCCCTTAAAATAAACAAAAAAGAGATGTTAGGGAAATAAATGGAGTTTTCTAAGGATAAATCTGAGCCCCTTGTGCATTTCAGGTGGCAGCTGGGGGTCGTGGCCCTTTAGGGCACAGTCTCTGCTTGGGGTGGGAATTGGGGTAGGAATGGGGTGGGATTGCTGACCCTCAGGACTGGATCTGGGCTCTGATTTCCCAACCAAGGGTGGATTAATCCTGACCCAGTGCCCAGAGCACAGAGCTGGGCTGTCTGCAGGAGCCTTTTGGCTGACGTGGCCAAAGGTCAGAGGTTGTGACATTAAAGCTGCCAGAAATTCTCCATCGGGGATTTCTTTTAGTTCTTCCTTTATTTCTCAGCCCAAAGTAAAAATCCTGGCAGAAAATTTTGTTCTGTACCTTTGCTCCCTTTCTCCTTTCTCATCCTTTTTTTTTTCTTCCTCCCCTCATCACTGCGACAAAGAGCTCTTCCCACCAGGAAAAGAACAACAGAAAAATTACGGTGAGAGAAAAACGAAGGAAATTGTGTTTCTCCCCGGTGCCACGCTGGATCTGTGGCAGCAATTAAAGTGGCAATTCCCAAGGAACCTGTGGCATTACTTTCCGAGGAATTTAAGCGCCAAATTCCCTCAAATTCCTGAGCAAAGCACGGCCCAGGTGCCTTTGGAAGGAGAAGCCACCCTGAGCTTTTCCCAGCTCTCCTGCCTTTCGTGTCAGCTCAAGGGTTAAGGGAGCCTTTAACTTCTCTCGGCCGGATCGAGCCTCAATTTTCCATTTCATCTCCATCCCCAGAACTCCTATTGATGGCAATATCCTGTTCGGGGCTTTTCCTTCCTTTTGATGTTTGATTTTCTCCTGCTGGCTGCGTGCTTGTACACAGAGGCTGATCAGAGGAGCTGACATTTATTTGAACAAGGGACCGGAGGGACTGGGGATGTTTTGTCTCTCCCCACACGGGGAGAGGAGGGAGCTGTCACCAGATTCCCAGATGGAACGCTCAGCCTTTGGGCTGCTAATTGCAGGGAAGGCTGGGTGAGGGCAGGCTGAGGTGTGGGGAGGGCAGGGAGCTGGGCTGGGAGTCCAGCCACGTTCCCATCCCGTGGCAATTCCCGGGCACTGAACACACTGTGGCCAGCTGGGGCTGCTCCCGTGGCAGGGCGGTGACGGCTGCAGACTGCCACGTTTCTCGGCTGCCTCCTGGAACCCTCCTTCCCCTAAAAAACACCGCGATGGGCGCTCCACGTCCAGCACGCAGCTGCTTCTGCTCCAAACGTCGTTTTGATGCTCCTCAGATGAGGATGAGGAGTTGGGTTTGTGCTCTTCCCTACAAATCGTTCCTGAGGGGATATTTCCCCTTTCCCCATGGCGTAGGCTCAGCAAACTGCCATAAAAATACCTCACAGAATCAGTGTTGGTGTTGGAGCACCTGAACGCCATGAGCTGCATCCAGGCAGAAAAAAATTGGCCGTGAAAAAACCTTCCCTAAATTTTTTTTCGTAGCTCTTGATACAACTATCGCCAGCTCCAGGGTTTGGAATCCAAAATCTGTGTCCAGATTTCATTTGGCAGCGACTTCTCCAACTTAGGATGGGCTGACACAACTGGGGGATGAAGGCATGGATTGAAGTCCGAGACAATTTGGCCTCTGCTCAGAATCCACAAGTTCAAGCCTTGTCTTTGCAAATAATTCCTGCTGCCGAGGCTGCTCGGGCTCCTTTCCTCTGAGGAAAGTGCCTGGGAAAGGGCAACTCCAGGAGCTCCTGCACCCTCTGGGTGTTGGGTTTGTTGCTGGAGGAGCTGACCCCACCTTCCCCGAGCTCAGAGTGATTTAACAACCAGAAAACTGCTCTGGTTTTTGGGAATAACTCTGACCACAGAGAGCACAGTAGGTTTTTTTTCTTTCCGTGCCCTTCACCTCACCAGGAAAAAATGCAAACCCCACCAAGAACAACTGAGGTCTGCACTTTTCCCAATCCCCAGAGCATTTTGCCCAGTGGCTGGAATGTTTCTGATGTGGCATTTCCTACCGTGCTGTTGGGCCGGGAGCTGCAGGAGCACGGCTCAGGAGCAGGGATGGTGGCACTGGGCAGGCTCTATCCATGGGGCAATTCCCCATCCAGAGCTCCACGGATGGGAAATTATCCATGGGACAGGAGCAGGGCACGTCTGTCACCTTCAGGCAGCCACTGCTTGTCTTTATAATTTTTAAATATTTTTAATTATTTTTTAATAATTTTTTAATAAATTACCAGGCTCATCACTCAATCCTAAACCTTTTCCTTGCAAAGCTCACACCCTACAATCAACCAGCCGGCACATTTACATGGATTTGAAATTCCCCAGTGAAAAACAAAGCTGAGACATAATAATTAGATCACTTTGAAAGCAGTTACTTCTCCCTCTTGATCAGCACGGAACACTCTGTCTGTCACAGCAGACATGAAGGAAAAGATGATGATAATGATAATAATAATAATATTAATAACAATTGGTAAGATAATGAATTGCTATGCAAATCTGCCAGCCAGCAGGAAAGCATTTCCCTGGCCTCTCTCTATATTATAGGGTTTAATTAATACAATCTATGGACAAACATGTATTTTATTTCCAGAATGGGAGTTGTAATTTCCTGAGGCTTGGAAACCCAGATGGTTTTGAGTTTAGAATATATCAGGATTTGTTTTTTAAAGAGCATTTCAGTAAAGGTTGGACGGGGAGGGGGGGGGAGGAGGGGTGTCTTTTATTTAGTTCAAAGTTTAATTTGTGTGCCTTCAGCTGAAGTTCAGAGCTTCCAATGGGAGCAGGGATAGGGAAGGGCTCAAATATGCAGACAGCCACAGGACAATAGCTGTGGGAAGCCTTGTCTGCCTTTGAAATGAGTTGTCATCCAAGGGACTGGGATGGTCCCGGGCTAGGAGAAGGCTGGGATGCTGACAGGGAAAAGGAGCAGGGATCATGGCCTTGGGAAGGCAGACACAGCTCCCAAAATAACGCCGGCCTTGTGGCACCGGCCTGGTGTGGCACTGGGAGGGTCCCCGGGCTGGCTTTGAATGATACCCTTGAGATGAAAGTTAGAGGGTGCCTGGGGTTACTCATCCCCAGGCAGAATAAAGATCCATTTCTTCTTTTTTTTTTTTCCTTCTTTTCCCCTGGGTTTCTGTGCCTTGGGAGGGCTGGAATTGTGACTCACATCTAAAACACATTAAACCCTCCTCTGTGGGGCCGTGGATGGAGGAATCATTAAGGGCTTGAAGACGTCTCAGGCACAAAAGTCAGCACACACTGAGTCATTCCATGTTCCTGAGCTCTGGATGAAAACCACTTTGCTGCCTCCCTGCCCTCTTTCCCAGCCACTTTGGGGAAGTTTGGGATTCTCGTTAAGGTTTTGCAGTCCCACCACCTCCACAGAGCTGAGGGAGCTTTATTCCAGATGTGCAGTGCCAGCCTCTTCCTGGGGCTGCTCCCACACTCACGGGATGGAGCATTTCTCAAAAAGAAAGAGCCACCAAGGCCAGCTGAACAGAGGAATTGAAAAAGGCACAGAATTCCTCATTTTCCCTCTTATCCCATCATGTTTTTTTAATGTCGTTGGTCAGGAGAGCAATTGCAAATCAGCTCTTCAACCGGGAACGAAAAGCTCTGATTTTCTCCTTCTAATCCTTTTAGGAATTAATATCAAATTAATTACATCTCAATTAGTGTCTCACTTTATTTCCCTTTGTTTAGTTCACCAGATCAGAGAGTCACCGTGCAAAAAACCTGCTTTTTGCAGTGCTGAGCAACCCCCAGCAGCCCCTGCCTGGCCGAATCAGGCTCTTCTGCAAGAGAAATCGATTGTGGCAGAAGCAATTTGGTACCCAAACACTCCAGACCCTGCTTTTCTCTACACCTCCTCACACTCCACTGTTTGCCCTTCGTGGAGCCCAAAGAGTTTCAGCCAGATAAACCCCGGAGATCCACGGTGTGCTCGAGAGGCCAATAATTGTGGAGTTTGTAAGCAAACCCAGGGCTGAGAGCTGCAGAACCACTCACCAGGGTTGTCAGGGCATGGAAAATGCAGCCTCAACTCGGGCTCTGCTCCACGACTTTAAATAACGGGGCAATTAAGTGACTTGATTTCCCAATCAACTGTGAGCACCAGGGAGAATTGCACTGGAGACGTGGCCTCAAAGTGTCCCCAAAATCAGGGGGTTTGTGCCGTCACAGGCACCTGGAGCACGGCTGATTGGGATCCTGATGCTTTTCCACAGGCAGAGTAAATTGCTCTGAGGCTGAGCCTAAAAAACGTGTCCTGCCAGCAGCAGTTCAAGGCCAGGCTGCAAACTGGGTTTATCCTTGGGATGGCTGGGGTTGGGACAAGTTGAGCTGCAAGTGGAAAAGCTCAGCTGCCACACGGAGTCCCCTGGGGCATCAGTCCTGTGTGACAGCCTTGCCCTCCAGAGGCTTTGGTGGCTGCTGGGGAAGAAATTCCACAGGCAGCTGGAAGTTCTGGGGAAAACTCGGGGAGATTTAAGCTACACAAATAGTCTGAGAGTATGCACGGCCTTCTCTGTGGGAGCAGCAAGCCCCAGCCTCCAAAAATCATGAGATGGTTCAAAAATATCCCGTTTAGTATCTGTGTTGTCCCACCTTCAAAAGCTTCCAGCTCCCAGCCCGAACTCTTCTATGATTCCATGGTTAAATTCCACCTCAGTTCTCCCATCTCCTCCCAGGAATTGAGCCTCTTGCCCAGAAGGGTTTCATTAACAAACAGAATTCTCCTCAGCCCTGCAGAATTCAAGGCTGCCACTTCCCAGCACCAGGAAAACATCAGGCTTCCCATGGCTCTTCCTTTCAGCATCCTTGGAAAGCTAATGGGCATTCATGAACTCCCAGTGTTGCAACACGATCCCGTTTGTTTTTGGGGGTTTTTTTTTTGGTTTTTTTTCTTTTATCCAGGATGGTTTAAGAAAAAGAGGAAAAGAAGAAAAAAAAGAAGAAAGGCTTTTAGCAGAGACATTTCAACAATTCCTTTAATGGCTACAGAAACAGGACCCAAATCAAACAGCAACTAGCTGTAATTAAACTTTAGCCTAAAAGATCCCCCACATGTGGGATGATTTCCATGGGGACTTCTGGGCACACTGGGCTGGCACAATTCTTCTGAGCGTGTCCTTCAGGAGGGAGCAAATTCCTTCCCCTCCTGCTTGCTGGGTTGGAAGTTCCCTGAGGAACTTCCATCCTCAGTGATGGCTTTTGCAGTGGCTGGAGCTGAGCAACCTGAGTGGGGATGGCTGAAATGAGTGCAAAAAATCAGAAAAAAATCAGAAAAAAAAAATNAGCTCAAGGTAGCAGAGCTGGGAGGTTTTTGCCACCTTCATGTTCACACACCTGGCATCTGAAGGACATCACATCTTTCCTGGGAATGCCACCTCAGGCTTGAGTACAACACAAATCCTCCCAGCAGCTGTGCCAAAATTCAGCATTTCCCACCACGCAGGTGAGGCCAGGGCTGACCAGCCTTTCCTGCAGAGGCCGCGGCAGCAGCAGGAGAGGTGACAATTCCAGTTGTCCCCATGGAAATGGATTCTGGAGTCAGGTCAGGGCCTGTGCTGGGGCTGTTCTGCCTCCACAGCCCCCGAGCAGCCTCTGGCTGATTCCAATTCCGACCAGCACCGCTGCTTAATCTTGACTTATGGAGGAAACATATGGAATGGATTGAAAAAAAAATATTGCTGTGCTGTGTGCAGCTCCTCTCTGCCTTTCCTTGGAGCAGGAATATGAAACATCTGGGATGCTTTAGCGTGGCCTGACTCGCTGGGCCCAGCTCTCACCCCGTGCCTCTGTCCACCCTGAGGGTCCCTGAGGAATGTTTGGCTGGGATCAGCCCCTCCCCAGGGATTGGGATCTGCCCTCCCGAGCCACGGGGGCTGCAGGGGGAGGAAGTCATGTCCAAACCTTCCCAAGGCTCTCAGCTGCCAGGGCTGCCTGAGCAAAGCCCACAGGTCACAGGATCCCGGGCTGGTTTGGGTTGGAAAGGACCTTAGAGCTCCCCTTGTTCCAAAGCCCCACCAGGAGCAGAGACACTTCCATGAGAAGTTCCTGCCATCCCAGGTTGGATGGTCTCAAGGCCTCCAGTGACACCCACTTTCCTGGAAGCCTGGTTTTAATCAGTGCAATTTTCTTTAATAAAGAACCAAGCCGATTTTTTTGTTGTTGTTGTTGTTATTTAGTGACAACCTTCCCGTTAGTGCAGCCTGTCCTGACAATCCCACTCCCTGATGGAATTAGGATTTCGGTGCTGGGGAGGGTTTGGCTCTGCTCAGCACAGAGCTGGAGGTTCCCTGGGGCTATCAGCACCTCCACTGTGCCCTGGGAGGGGGCAGGAAATGGTTGGGTGCCCCATGCCCAGCCCAGCCACGGGGAATTCACACCTCGGGCAGCTCCCATCCAGAGCCAACGGGCTCTGACTTGTCCTTCAGATCATCCAGGCTGCTGGAGGAGATCAGGAGCCAAGAGCTGGATCCACCCTTCCTCCAGCCTTGCCTGTCAGAGGGAAAGGAGAGCAGAGTCAGGGTCACATGAGGACGCTCTGGTTTCCAAACACACCAAGAAACTTCTCTGGGTCTCATCCCTGCCTTGGTCCCCAGCAGCAGCTGGGGCTCTCCCAGCTGGGACAAATACTGTTGGCCCAAAGATTTTTGGGTTTTGTTCTTCAGGATTTTTGTGAGTCAGGGATCAGGAACATCCAGGAGCTCACAGGACCCTCTGCCAGAGGCTTCCCTGAGCTGCAGAAGGTGGAGAAAATCCACATCCCCAGTGTGGTGGGGAAAAAGCCTCCCTGCCCATGGGGACACCAAACCTCCTCCAGTCCCTCCCAGCAAGGTGCAGAGCTCAGCTCTGTCCCCTTTCCAGTCCAGATCTATGGCTCCAGCACCAAGTCTCCAATCCTTGAACTCACCCACCAGCTCTTATGTCAACTGCACATTCCTTCGGTGCCTGCTGTGTTTATTCAGTCCAGCCACCGGTTCATTCTCCTGAAAAATATCTGTTTCAATCTGAGGCAAGTTCATATCAGGTTCCTATTTCCCTACTGCTGAGATTTAGGATAAAAGCCCCACTGGACAGCTGAGTAAATGACACCAGTAAAAGGTTGTGCTTGGCCTGTGCAACAGCTGAGGGAGATGGAGCAGAACTGAGCTAAAGATGTTCTGATTTATGGATTTATTTGGCCTGTTCTGGGGTGGACCCTGTGTCTCTGCTTTCCTGTGGCTTGAACCAAGTGTCAGTCTGGGTACGGTGAAAAAAAACACAACATTTCTCAATTGTAGCTGAGATTGCTGCTGGGAAAAGTGGCTCGTTTACTTCTGAGGGCTCGGCATGAGCTGCAAGACCCCTGGGATATTCCAAATGGAAAACATGTCTGTGCTGCCTCCCAAAAGGAGGAAGAACAAACTGCCAAGGCTGAAAGCACAGGCTGTTTCACGGGACCCAGAAGGTTCCTCTGTGTGTGATTGATTCTCCTGCACAAGCATTTCTCGATGTTTTTCTGGCTTTTAAGTCGAGGGAGAAAAAAAGAGCCCAGGCTCAGTGCTGTGGAAGGATTTTCTGTCAGCTTTGTGGGGCTGCCTGAGATCCCTCCTGAGAGGTAAAACCCTGTGGTCCATGTGCAGCAGCAAAAGGATGGCGAAACAACCACGGAGCCTCCTGAAGACTTTGGATTCCTCCTTGTGAGCTTCCATGAGGCCCTTTATTCGAGCTTTGTGGGTGTGAATGTGTGTTCTTTTGGGGTCTGAGCCAGCTGAACTCAGTGGGAGTCCTTTGAAAGTCCTCTCCTCTGCCCTGAGCAGGCCCCGGACTCAGCTCGGGCTGGGAATACTGCTGGGGCAGGATTTATTCGGAGGAATGTTCTGTGGAAGGAGCAGCTTTTCAGGGCCTGTTGATAGAAAGCCATTACTGAGTCATAAATAAGAGCCCTGTCACTGGCAGAGGTGAATGAAGTGAGGAGTGCATTAGGAGCAGGGGTCACCCAATGCCAAAACCCAGGCAAGAAAGGCTTTTAACTCCCAGAAAAGGCTCACATGCTCTCAATCCTCCCAAAAAACTTTGATTTACATCGCCTGGGCAGGCTGCTCGCAGTGTGATGTGGCAGCAGGGAGCAGAGGCTGTGTAAGCACTGCAGGGCTGGAGTTTTGGGGTGGCTTTTTTTTTGGAAAAAAGGGGTAAATATTGGAGTGCTGGAGCAGTGAGGGAAGTCCTCCCTTCAGAGGGGTAAATATTGAAGAGCTGGAGCAGCAAGGGAAGTCCTCCCTTCAGTGTGGTGACAGCACCCTGGGGACAGGGCCCGTCTCCTGTGCTGGGCTCTTCAGCTGCTCTTGCTGTTTGAGTGCTCTCCTGGCCTTCCCCTCACATCAGCCCTGCCAAACCTTGAGTGGAACCAGCTGATAAAAGCTGGAAGAGTATCAAAGATGGGATTTGAGCACAGTAATTCGGGCCTCAGCTGCAGGCCAGAGCCACCATCTGCTCAACGTGTCCCGGCCTGGTCGTGCGCCGCTGGGTGAAGGCCGTGCACAGCATCCCTGAGCATCCCAAAGGAGCCCAAAATCCTCATTTTCTCCTCCTCTGGGGGAAGATTCTGGGTTTTACGGGTGTCAGAAAGAGGAGGAGGAGCTCCCATGTTGCACAGCTGGTGGAAATAACAGAGCATGGTCAGGGCACCAGAGGGATCGGTTTATGGGGGAATTGGAGTTTGGATCCCCTGCTCGGCTCGGGGAGTGGAAGAGTGGGAAGAAAAGCAGCCTGGAAGGATTCCAAGGGTGTGAGCACAGAGAACTGAGGTGAAATACGTGGAATTACACTTGCAGGTGTGACTGGGAGCACAGGAAACATAGGCAAGAGGGAAGGTGCAGCACAAAGTGAGCGAGATCAGCCTCTGACCTAATCTCATATTGTTGTTATGAAAAACCAGAAAATAGAGGTTTTGAATTTAGCTCACTGCTTCATTTATTTTGTTGAAGTGCCATTAGACATCACCACTTTTTTTCCAGCTGGTTTTGGAACTTCCAGAACCATCCCACAGGGTTTTTGTACACCAGCCCTCTGCGCAGCACCATGAACTGTGCAGTTTTAGGAGTAGAAGTGAATACAAATATTAAACCAGAGGAGATGGAAAAATTACTGTTTTTTCCACAATAAATTGGCCAGAAGGCAGGATCTGTACTCTAAAAGATTTTAGTCTCCAACACGTGTGATTGTGGAATCTCATCTATTTTTCATCTTTGACTGCCCAAATCTCTGCTGGCTTAAAAAAGAACTCTCTGAGAACGGCTACACTTTATCTTAGCCCAGAGTTATTCCTTAAAAACCTCTGCATATTCTTACGTCATGCCCTGGGAAGCTGTCACTAATTAGGGACAGATGAATCAATCCAGATAAAATTAAATCCTGGTTCAACTTTTGCTCCAGTTTCTCCTTTCCTGCCGCCCACAGGAGCCTGGAGTGCCTGCCTTGTTCTCACGTCTCTGGTTGTGTTTTGGTGACTGGAATTCTTTGGGAATACAGGAATGGGATGGGTTTTGTGCTATCTAAAAGAAAAGCTGTGCTTGTTTCAGCAAAGAAACCTCAGACTCAACAAGCCTCAAGGGGAGGTGAATAGAAACCAAAGCTTTACTTTGCTGCAAAAAAAAAAAAAAAAAAAATCAATTTGCATTAATCAAAAACCTCTTCAGAGATTTCCAACGTGGTTTTTCCAGACTCAAGGAGCTTTGGAGGCAGAGGATTCCCACTGGCTGGGTCGTAGTTTCTGCTGGCATCCATTTGAGGTGTCTAATCCAACAGATCTCCCACTGCTACCCACCAAAGCTCCTCTCCTGGAGGTTCCTTCATCAAACCGAATCACCTGTGGGCCAAGGAGCGTGTGCCTGTGGAATGACATCCGAGGGAAAACTTGGCACGTCAGCAGAAGTACATTTAGAGCTGATTTATTAGTCGGGTGTGAGAGTGGAAAATCGGCTTTGCAGGGTTGGGATGGACACCAGCAGCTTTTCCCTCAGCCAGGCTGAACCCCCAGGTTTCCTGACATTCATTTATCACCATGCTCCCAGTCTCCTCGGGAACAAGCTGAGGGTAATTCTGCGTTCCACAAACTTTCCTCTCCCGCTGCTGGATTCAGGGAAGGCTCCAGTTACTTCCCTGAGCAGGATTTGCTCCTGCACAAATCCCTCAATCCAATATCCACAGCAACCTTCCCTTTGGGACAGCAGGTTGAGGAGTTCTCCTGAACAGCCAGTGCAGGTGACAACCCCATGGCAAATCCCTTTTACAGCCTGATTTCCAACACCTTCATTTTTTAACAGGCAAAACTTGATATTTTTCCCAGAAAACATATAAAAATCTCATTTCTGTGGGGTTTTTTTTGTTTGGTTTTTTTTTGCTAAAACATTTCTTTTGCTGCATCATCCCCCTCAGAGTGTTTGGAGGTTGAGACAGAGAGGTGGAGAGAAGGGTTCAGAAGAACTTTTCTCTATGTCCTGATGTACACGTGAGCCAATGCTTGTGTGATGTTCACAACTAGGATGACTCAAACCATCAAAAACCTGAGATATTTCCTGCCCAGGCATCATCCCTGCCCCTGCTTAGTGGGACAGCATCTTGGGATGGGACTCTGCTCTTTCTTGGGGTTTTAATTTTCCAGTAAAATTTCCAGCTGAGAAATTAAATCCCCAATTTCCACCACTCTTGCCTCTGGGAAGAGGATCTGTTGGAGATGTGCAAGAGCCAGGGATGGTTTAGGGAACTTTCTACTTCTCATCTTGTTTGCTGTTTGGGTTCTGATTTTAGTGCTGGACCTCTCCCTTCTCTCCAAACAGGCTCTGCTTTTTGTAGGGAAAGCAAGAAAGCTTCAGCCACCACGAGCTCCAGCCAAATCTCCAAACAAATCTGTTTGAAGATCCCTGGTCTGGGAGTGATTAATCCAAGGTGGAGGAGGGGAGAGAGAGAGAGGAAAAAAAAGAGGAAAATCAAGATAAGGAAACGGTTCTTGCAGGGATATTGCAATTATTCCCGGTTTAATTTATGAACTCTCTGGCCTCTTGGTTGGTGTGTTCGTCCCGGGTTTGTCTGCGGTGGAAAACATGCCTTTCAACGAGGCCAGGAGAAAACTGACGCTTGGGTCGGGCTGTCACCAATGTTTTCATTCTTGCGATGGCCTCAAAGAGCAGCAGCGAACACCCAGTCCCCAGGCACAGGGCTGCGGCCAAGAGGGAACACGGCACAATCTCCATGGCCCCGAGGCAACCAGGGATTAAACACCATCCTGGGGACAGGTCCAGCAAGGGCTCTGCCTATGAATTAAATCAATTAAAGTGTTTTCAAAACACCCTCCACGAAAACATCTTGGCTTCCTCCTTGGTGAGTCAAGTGAAGAGCGCCGGGAGCACGCGGGAACGTGGCCACCACGACGGCGTTTCATTCATTCTGGGGATGGGTTTGGGGTTTTTTTTTGCATGGAAAGCCTTCCATAAAAAGCAGAGCAGCGCCGGGATGTGCCCAGGTTCCGTCCCTGCCGGGGCAGGGAGCAGATTTTCCACGGCTGGAGGAAAGGAATCCAAGCTCCAGGTTCCAGCCCTGCCGGCTGCAGGAGAGGTGCGGCCACAGCTCCTTACCTGAGCCTTCCCCTCCCTCTGCCGGCACCGGGAATGCGGGAATCGGCACAGGGATGAGGGAATCGGCACAGGGATGAGGGAATCTGCACAGGGATGAGGGGATCGGCACAGGGATGAGGGAATTGGAACCAGGGATGAGGGAATCGGCACCAGGAATGTGGGAATCGGCACAGGGATGAGGGAATCTGCACCAGGCATGCGGGAATTGGCACCGGGGATGAGGGAATTGGCACCAGGGATGAGGGAATCAGCACAGGGATGAGGGAATCGTGTCCCAGCCGCTGGTAAAGCCATCGGAGGGGACAGTTCAGCTCTGGGGCAGCTCTTCCAGCCTCCCGTCTCAGATGCTCCTCATGCAGAGCTCAATTTTTCCATCCGTCCCTCCAAGCTCTGCTCCCTGTTTCAGGGCCTGACGCTCTGTCCCTGCTCCCAGCCCGATGTCAAACCTCTGTTTTACAGAACACTGAGAAAAGCTCCAGCCAGATTTTTCTCCCTGGGTGATTTTCTCGGTTTGGGAAGGGTTTTGTCATCAGATCCTGGCACCCCGTGGCGATGCCGTGGGCAGGAAGCAGATTGTTCCCAGCTAAGGATGACCATCCTGCACTCACACCCAGCCTGGCACATCCCAGTACAGCCTGGAAGGTGAATTCTGACAGGATCCTTGCAGAGAAAACCAGGCTCCTGAAGAGGGAAGCTTTGGGGCCATCCCTACCACCCAGGGAGAATCTGTATGGAAAAGGAATAATTTCTTTTTCCTTCATCACTCTTCAAGCGCTGGCAGCCCACAGGGTGGTCCAGGGAGATGGGAACGCAGAGGGTTAAAAGCAGCCCTGGCTCCATTAAAGCTGATTGCAAAACCCCCTTTGGCTCCAGTGAAGCAATTTTCCCACCACCCTCCCCAGTTCTGCCTTCCCAGAAAGGTGAAGGACACGCTGGGGAGTTGCAGTCAGAGCTGTGCAAGGAATGCAGATGGTTTATTAGGAATCTGTGCCGGTGCTCCTGCAGCAGCCTCGGCCCTCCTGCGGCCCTGCCTTGCAGCTTTGTTCTGGAGAACCCTCTGGGGAGCTCATTTAAAAAGCAGAAATGTTCACCCAAAAAAAAAACAACCAAAAAAACCACGTTCTGTCTCCTGTGAGCTGGGAAGTGGAAGGAAAAAGCAGCAGAGACCTTTGAGAAAGGCAGAGACCCATCGAGTCAGGGCACAGGGATTGTTTGCTGCAGCAAAGCCAGGATCTTACCTCTGGATTTGCTGCTGGCTCTGCCCCAACACTCTCCGGAGAGCTCCAGTTGTCCTATTTTTGGTTTAGGCTGCAGGCTCTCCTGGCAAACCCGGGCTCGATTATTTGGGTACAGCAGGCTGGAAGTTGACCTGCAGGTGCAAAGAAAAATGTTAATAAACCGATTGTGTCTCTCCAGCAGAGAAACAGAAACAAAACCTGAATCAGGCACCGCTTGGCTGCGGAAAATTTTTGCAGAGCAGAGGTGTCTGCAGAAGCACTGGGAGTAATGTGAATGATTAAGAAATTAGAGTTGTCTTGGCTGAGACAACTTAGAAATAAATGCATCAATTAATGGGAGTTTGATGAGAAGGTTTTAATCATTTTTACAGACAGCTGTGCACAGACAGCAGCTCCTTTTCCTGACTGGAAAAAAAAAACCAACCAAATGTGTTAGTTCTGATGTTAAGATGCCACTGAAGGGGAGTCAGGGTGTGAGGGGAAGGCTCTGGGAAGTGAACATGTTTATTCAGGATGAATAAACCCCTTGTGGGACACAGATTTCTCTAATCCCCCTCTCTCGTGGCGCAACTCCTCCGATGGGATCGGATCTTTGCTAGAACCAACGATTCTTCCTACCAATTCCCCACCACTTCCAGCCCATCTCCCTCTGGAATAACAGGCAGGGCATCCATGTCAGATCCCAATCAGCTGATAAAGGAGTTTATTGCTGAGATGATCACTGCAGCCACGGTGATGAATGGGCTCAGAAGGATTTTAGGGACATTATTTCCCTCCACTCATTTTTTGCTCCTGTGCCTGCAGACCATCTCCTCCATGGTCTTTTAGGGGGTTATTCCTGCACGAGGATTTTTCTCCAGGTTTTATTCCTCCTCCAGCTCTCCTGGCTCAGAAAAACAAGAGAAGGACAATTAAATCCATCACAGGGACGGCGCTTTTGATGGGGTTTGTTGTACTTGGCACCCTGTCAGCAGCCGGGCCTTGCCATGAAAAAGGTGCACGTTTAAGGGGCTTTAATCATTGCTGAAGAGCCGTGTGGGGTGTTAAAAAACGAGCTGCTCCTCCTTCTGAAGCTGCTGAGGAGATGCAGTTTGAAGATGGGCTCCCCTGCTGCTGCTCAGCTCCAAGATTTGGGTTGTTCTCTCTCCTTTCCTAGAAATGAGCTCCGTGGCTTTTATCCGAAGCTGTTTAATAGCAAAGGTGGATGAAAGGGGAAGATTCCCAGGTGCAGCCCGGTAAATTTGGCTGCTGGGAAAGCAGGCTGGCATCTGAAAGGCTGGTCCAGCTCGTGGTTCAGGTCAGGCTTTTCAATAATGGCATCAGGAGCTATTTTCCTTCACCCAGCCCAATTCAGACCAGTGACAGCAGCAAGAAGCAAAGCAGAGCCAGGGAAATCCCCAAACTGCTGCTTCTCCTGGAGAGGAAAAACAAACTGATGGCTTTTAGCAGCCCTACAAAGCCTGAACACCTCGAGACGGCCCCAGCAGATCTTCCCAGACAGATTTTCTCTCCAAGCCAAACCCTTCAGTGTCCTTTTCTCATTAAGGATCATCTGTTGGATCACTCTGAAGGAGCAGGGGGATGTCCAGAGCCATCACTGTCATCTCTGGCCAGCCACTGCCAGGGATGCTGTCATGCTCCGAGGGAAGAAAACAGAGCTGAGAATGCAGATTTGTGGTTTATTTATGCAAAAAAGCCTTATATTTTAAAAATCTGGGACAGTACCCTGATGGTGTCCTAGCAAGGAAGGGCAGAGGGCACTTCCCAGGGTTTATAACCAGCTGGAAGTTTGAACCCTGGCTGGTTTTCCCGTTCCCAGAGATGCAGGGGGGGTTACCATGTCTTTATGTCATTAGAACTTGAGTGGATTTTTTGGGTTTGGGCAGAGAAAGACAAATTCCCAGCGGAAGTGCTGCCCCTTTTCTGAGCTCTGCCTTTGGTCCAGCTGCCTGAAACTTGGGATACTGAAATTTAGGGCTCATCAGTCTCCTCCAGCTGGGCCTCATCTCCAATACTCATCAAGAGAAAAGTCTAAGGTGTTTAAAAGCAAGATCCTTTGCTAAATTTATAGAGATGCGGATTTCACTGCATCTAAAACTGACCAGGGAGTAAATGTTTGATCTGGGTTCAGCCTTTCCCCCATTTTATTGGAAGACAGTCACATTTGGGGCTCAGCAGTCTGGATCTAACACACAGCACGGCATTAATGGATGTTGGAAAGGCTTGCTACAAGCTATTACAGAGGCAAAGTAAAAGAAATCAGATGTTTATGTACAATTATGCTTTTGTACAGAGCCGTGGCCAGGAGAGAGCAGAGACAGTAAAAAGGAAAAGTGCCTTTTTCCATCTGGGGACGGCGTCGAGATGGACGGATAAGGACAAGGAGGGAAGGCACCAGGGGCTCAGGTTTCCCCCACATCCCTCTGGCAGAGCAGCGCGGGGGACAAACAAATCCCAAATCTGCTGACTCTGCCTCAGGGAAAGCAAATGGGGGTTTTGCTGTGGTGCCTCTGCTGAGTTTCGAGTCAGGAGTGGAAGTGCCAACCCAGCCCTTGCCCTGCCCACGGTGACACCCGTGTCCCACCCCTGGCACGGGCAGCAGCCCCTGCTCTGCTCCCTGTTGGCTGCAGCAGCAATAAATCAATTTTCAGACACTTTGCTCTACTTCTGGCTCTGTGACCCACCCTGCAGCCATCAGCATCTCAGCAAAGCACAGAAGGTTCGTCTCCACCTTGACCCTGGGGCTGGCAACATTTTTCTGCGGCCAAATTTCCCTGTGGGCGCCTGGAGCAGCTCCACCCAAACCCCCTAAAAAAGGTTCTCTAGGCAGTTGTGGTGCTGAGCCAGATCCCATCAGGGTGCTGGCTGTGCCCAGTGTCCCTCATGGCACCCAAATTTAGGGACAGAGCCACTCGTGGTCCTTGGGAGCGGGACTGGTGTGTCACTGGGCAGAAAGGGACATGCCACCAGCAGAAAGAGACAAGTCACCAGTAGAAAGAGACAAGTCACCAGCAGAAAGGGACATGCCACCGAGAGAAAGGGGCATGTGACCAGCAGAAAGGGGCATGTCACCAGCAAAAAGGGACATATCACTGGGCAGAAAGGGGCAAGTCACTGGGCAGAAAGAGAGAAATCACCAGTAGAAAGGGACATGTCACTAGCAGAAAGAAACATGCCACCACCAAAAAGGGACAAGTCACCAGCAGAAAGGGACATGCCACCAGCAGAAAGGGACATGTCACTGGGCAGAAAGGGACATGCCACCAACAGAAAGGGACATTTCACGGCCTGCAGTTGCCCTCCCTCCAGTCCCAGCTGTAAAAAAGCCCCGCCAGCATCCCTAGGACAGTTCCCATGGCCAGCGCCCCGGCCATCCACGCAATCCGTGGGAGGATGAAGGCAGGGAGAGGGAGAAGGGCAGAGAGATAAACAATTTCCTACACAGTTGTGGCTCGAGCCCGTCTTACAAGAAACACATGGTCCCTGACACAATATTTAGCTCTCCTGTAACATGGTCCATTTGGAGGCTGGTGGCTGTGTGGAGAGCTGTAGTAAAACATTCCTCGCTGGTAACACACACACACAGAGACAGAAAAAGCCAACCTCAGGAGGGATGATTGGGGTTAACTCCATAAAGGCTGGAGACAGGAATGGCAGGGAGGTTCCTCTGCAGCAGGGATGTGCCTCAGCATCTCCTCAGGATGAGGAAAACCCAACTCCATTGGGTTTGCCCTGATGGGTGGTGACCCCTTGGCTTTGCCCCATTAGACCCAGAGGAGAGGAGTCTTTGGGGTTGGAATTTTTCCTTCACTGCGCCGTTCTCTGCTCAGAAAACAGTCCCGGGGAGGATCGCTGTGTTACGCCAAAAAGGAAAAAAAAAAAAGCTCTTTTTTTATTATTATTTTTATTCAACTTTTGTGCTCATTAGCTCAGGAACTTACAGTTGGAGTTGTCACTGGGCTGCTCCTGCCAACATCTTGCAGGGCTTCACGGGAGTTACATCATTTGGCCTCGGAGGAGCAGCTAAGTGGAAACACATTTGGGTTCACTCGTGTTGCTCCGGCTCCTTTTCCCTCTCTCCTGTTTTCCTGGGGCAGAGCAGGAGGTCAGGCAGCTCTCGGTGCCCACAGAGCACAGGGACCCTTTGGGACACCACACCCCATGGGCATTGCACTCCCCAAAACCATCCCAAATCCTCCTGCAGTTAGTCCAGGTCTGCTCCAGGGCTGGGTGAAAGCACGAAAAGCCGGGCGTTTAACTCACCCTGGCTCATCCCTCCTGCCTCCTTAGGTTTTCCCTCAGATTTCTCCTGGAGTTGTGTCCTCCCCTCCCAGCTCTCTCTGAGCCAGCGTGTCCCCACGGCCGCCACTCTCTGCCCTTTCCACTCCTTCTCTTTCTGCCCTTTGCCCAGACGGTTTTATTGAGGGATTGAAAACACTCCCAACGCCAGCCCAGTCCTGGCGTAACCCAGGGCAAATCAGATCCCACGGCAGGAAATTTGCTGGTGATGGATCCTGAATTTTTTCCTGACCGTGACAGGACCGAGCAGTGACAATTTTACCTCCAGTGGCTTCATTTGCTCCTCAGTTCACCCACTAAAACTCCAAGGTTGGCTGACACCCAGCTTTGCCCACCAGAACTCTGGATCTTGCGTGGTGCTGACGCTTTTCTAACCTCAAAGCCAAGGAGGAAGGGGAAGATAAAGCAAAATGAGGGTCCCAGTTGCAGGTTGGAGTGGATTTTTAATTCCTTGCAGCCTGTGGGCTGGCAGCCACTCGTGCTCTGCTGTGCCCAGCCTGCCCAGGGAAGGGGACTTGGGGATTTGCAGGGAGCCAGGGCGGGTTTGGACCTTCCCCACAGTTTTGCGTGTCAGTGCAATCCCAGCTGCTCCTCTCCCTTGTGCCCCAACGAGCTGCTGAGGAACAGCTCATTATTTATAAAAATAAAGCCAAGAAGCTGTCCCAGCAGAGGCCACCCCAGCGAGCTCCCTGCCACCAGGACATCAGCTGGACACGGGGAAGGAGTTGCTTTGGAGCAACCCTCACCAACACAGCCGGCCCCTCTCCCTGCATCTGCCTCACACCACGACACCCACACCAGCCTTTCCTCTGGGCTGGAGACTCGCTGGAGGGTTTAAATTCAATTTATGGCCGTGCTTCATTCTTTTTTTATCCGTCCGTTGATGTTTAGTCATGAGGGAGCAATTCCTCGTGAGAGTGCCCCGAGCTCATCCCGCTCCCGTGTGGGTTTGTCCCGCAGGATGTGGGGCAGGGCTGCCTGCCCTGACTCACGGCCCTGGGAGCCCCGGGAACACATCCTGCAGCACCCCGAGCCTGTCCCTCCCCCCTGACAGCCTGGGGACAAGCGCAGAGACGGGAAACATCTTCCTCATCGTTGTCATCAATGGCAACAACCGACTCCCCAAGGCTCCGGTGACACCCAGGAGCCCCCTGAGCATCCCCGGGCGCGGCTCGGCTGCTCCGGGAGCTCGGGAAAAGGCAGCCGTGAGCACCATCTAGTGATGCCGGCGGCGGGCCCGGGGCTGTCCCCTCCGTGGGGACTCCCAGTGGCCCCAAAAAACCCGCAGGAACCGGGCTGTGCTGATGCCTTGAGTTTGAGCTTTCATGTATTTCAGGTTCTGTGGTGCCCAGGGGTGCAGCTCTGAGCTCACAGTCAGTGTCACTCAGCTCTGCACACAGCAGGGACACAAAACAAATCCTTTCCTGCTGCACACCAAGGACAACTTTCAGCCCAAAAGCACAAACAAGGGTGGGCTGGAGGGAGGGACAAGAAGGATGGGACCTCACAACCTGGAGCTGGAATTGGACAATTAAACCCCAAAATGCAAATGGACCAAAACTTATAAAAGTGTGAGACCTCATGACCAGGTGTCCATTTTCTGTCCATTTTGTGCCCATTTTGGGTCCACCTTGGGTGTAGCCCTGGCCAGGCTCTTGTCCTGCCCAAGGTGTATCCTAAAGGCCTTTCAATAAATCTCAACTTTATTCTCCAGCTCTGTCCAGTCTCTGTTCCAGCTCAGCCTCCCCAAGGCATCAGTGCAGGGCTGGTTTGGTACCACTGAGCTGCGTTTGGGTCCTGTGATGGGTCGGGTACCGCTCTGCTGGGTGTAGAATTCCACCCCCAGGGAGGGATGAGAGCAATGTTAGCACCAAGGAAATTCGGGAATCCTATCCCTGGGTAGATCCTGGGTGATCCAAGACCTCCAGATCATCTCAAGCACTGCAGCTCTTCATCCATCCATTCCCACTCCTTCACACCAGCCTCTGGCACAGCCCTGCCCGGGAACTCATCCCAGGGCTCCTTTTTGCAGCAGAGGAAGGGCAGCTCTGCAGGGTGCTGGAAATCCCTGCCCTGGGAGTGTAGAGGAGGCAGATGGCAGCAGGATCCTGCCTGGCCTCAGGGGACACGATGGCGTTTCCTGGGAAGTGTCTTGGTGCCACAGAGACTTTTCTCAACGATCCGTTTTCCACCGTCATTTCGATGTACAGAAATCTCAGCTCTTTTTTTAAGAGCGTTCGTTTGAATCTTGTGGAAGTATGAGCTGAGAGAGTGGCAGAGCTCAGAAACTGGAAAAGCCAAGTGCAAGCTGTGCTGCAGATACTGAATTTTAGGGATGGGTGGGAAAAGCACCGTTCCACTCCATGAAAATTTTCAGGGTACTGAGGGCGAATGTGGCCTGTCACATATTGAGTGTAGAATGTTTACAAGTCAGGGGTTTGCCTAAAAAATCAACCCTGCCTGGGACAGGGATTTCTGTTCCTGGGGCCTCTCCAGGCCCAGTTTTGTAGGATCACATTTTGAGCAATGCAGAGACACCGAGAACCTGCTTTTCTCCATCATGAGGAATGAGGCTGTTGGTTTATTTTGTTTTAAAGTCATGGCTTTAAAGATAAACCTCCTTCTTTCTGGCACCAGCCTGGAATCAGAAACGATGCATTTTGTTAACAAAGCCTCGTTTGACAGGCTCTGAACTCCCAACACAAAATATTCACCACATTCCCAGATTTTTTTCCCCAATTCCAGCTGAGGACATGCCACACACCTTGTCCCACATACCTAAAGCACACCAGGGGACAGGCAGGCAATCTGTGGATCGTGGCTACAGCACGGATCACTGGAGTTAAAAAAACAGGGAGAATTTGGGAAGGGATTTTCAGGCTCACTCTTCAGGGTTTTGGTGGATCTGTTGTTCCCAAAGACAGGGATGAGACTCAACAGGGGCAGGAACACCCAGCAGCAGAATCTGGCTGCTGCCAGAGGCCCAGATGGGTTTAAGGTCTCATTTAACCTGGATTTCCTGGGCCAGGGTTGGTTGTGTCACTCAGCACCAGCCTGTTTTTAGGGTGCATCTGATGCCCTCAGCTTCTCCCTCCGTGAGAGGCGAGGGCTTTGACAGGACAAATTCCAAACCCAGGGATTTCCACTCCCCAGGTGGTTTGGGGACAGTGGGGCTGGGGAATGGCTCTGTTCAAAGCTGTGAGGGTGAGGGGGACGTGCCAGAGAGGCTCCCCCAGAGCAGGGCTGCTGCCCACACCCCAAACCCTGAGCTGTGCTGCATCAGCCCGGCCCCAGCTCTCCCTTTTTTTCTAAGGAATACACAACGTGCTCCCAGGCTGGGCTGAGCACCAGTTTTCCCTGTATCCAGAGGCCCTCTGGCCCTTTCCTAGGTGAGCTCAGCAAGCACAAATGTCCTCCCTAAACAACCCCAGAGAGGAGGCAGCTGGATCCGAGCGCGCCCGTCCTGCTGCACGCTCCCTTTCCAGTGAGTCATAAAAGTTCCTTGGCAGCTGCCTGCTGTGTGTCTCTGACTGGGATCAGGTTAGGGGCAGTGTGGAGAGCTGAGGATGGAAAATATGTGTTGAATTTACTCCTCTGTCCCACTGCTGATCCCAGGGCTTGGGAACGCTGCTGCTTGGAGCTCTCTGCCACATGCCAGCTCTGCTCCGAGCTCTCTGGGCCTTGTTGTCCCTCCACTTCCCCGTCCTTGCAGCCTCTCCTGCGTGTCCCTCTGCATTCCCACCTGGAATGCAAGGCAGGAGCAAGTTGAGGGAGGCAAAGAGGCTGCCAGGGTGCCAGCAGGGACAGCAGGCAGCAGCCTCCAGGCACTCAGCACGGCTCACGTTGTCCAGGCCGCAAAAAAAGCCTGAGGACTGAGGATTTTCCTCTTTTTTTTGTGTCAGCAGCAGCAACAGGCAAAAACTCCCATTCCCTGCCTGCAGCACCTTCCTGTCCCTCTCTCTAGGAGCCCTGAGGGGTGCAAAGTGTGGTAACACCTCCAGACCTGCCTCAGCCTGGCTGGGTGTTGGACCAGGGGATGCTCCTGACACTCACCTGCTCCGTGGCTGTGGAAATTGGAGCTGGATGTGCACATCCCAGTGGGAAACAGCCAGGGGAAAACGCTCCCAGCCCTCTCCAGGCTTTGTTTTACCTCAGGGAAAGTGGCAGGGCCTGGAGGAAGCGCCGTGTGGAGGCACAGCTTGGGTGAGGTTCCAGCCCAGGAGTCTCAGGGCTCGCCCCAAACACCCACAGCCGAGGGAGGAAGGATCAGCACAAGGCTCTTGGAAAGAGATTCCCAGGAATTGGAGTGGCTGAAATCCTGGAGGAAATGGAGCTCTTGGCACGGAGCAGAGCTGTGCTTTGTCAGAGATCTGGGTTTGGTTGGGAGGAAGAATAAACCCCCTCTAAGGAGCCTCCGCTCTCAAGGCAGAGAGCAGCACCCTGGTTTGAGCAGAGCCTGGAAAAAGGAGGGAAATTCTCCCAAAAAACATGAGGAGAAGCTGCCAATTCTCCTCTGCAGCCCTTCCCTTGTCACGGCATCTGAGCCCTCGGTCCCACCAGCAGCTGTCAGGCCGTCCATGCCTGCCTCCCGTCCCACTCCCACTCCCAAACACAAACTGGGATAAAAGAAACCTCGGGAAGCTCCCCCACGGCACCCACAGCCACCAGGCAGATCCTCTCCAGGCCTGCAGCCAAAAAAGCTGCTGGTTCTTCTTCTCTCAGCCATTTCTCTGCCTGGAGTGGACACTGGGAGAGGGAAAAAAAAGTGAGAAATGAGCCGAGAGCGCTGGGCCTGCAGATGTGTGGGGCCTCCCTGCCAAAATCCCCGCTCGCTCCTTCCCCTGCATCCCAGCTGGAGGAAAAAAACTTCCAGGGGCTCCTCGGGGTGTGAGGTCACATCTTCTACTTTTACTGCTGCGAATGGGGAAGTGGCCAAGGCCAGGCTGGACAGGGCTTGGAGCAAGCTGGGATAAAGGAAGATGACCCTGCCCATGGAATGGGATGAGCTTTGAGGACCCTCCCAACCCAAACCAGTGTGGGATTCTGTGCCGTGTCCGTATAAATCCCATTTTTGTGGCCAAGAAAGGGCAGGAAAGGCTGATCCCAGCAGGGAGGATCCCTGTGGATGTTCTCCCTGGGGGGATGTTTGCAGAGCCGAGCCCACGTCTGCAGTCTCAACCCTGGTGCGATATTTTTGTCAGCATCCTCCTCCTCCCGGGGTGTGAAGCGATCACCAAAGGAACTCTGCCCTCTCTCAGCTCACACTTTTCTTTAAGAAAATAAGTTTGGCTCCCGGCCAAAAAGCTGAAAATTTGAAAAAAAAAATTTAAAAATCCCTCATGTTTTAAAGTTAAATTTTTCGCTGATTTTTGGCGTCCGGAGGAAAAGTTGAAATCAAAAATATCTCTGCAGAAATCTTGACGCCGTTATTTTGACGGAAGAGTTGGCGCCGCTAAAATTTCTCGTGGAAAAAAAGGAAATGAACGTCAAAGAACCATCCCTGCAGCACCACAAGAGGCTCACAGGGCTCCACCAGCCTCAGGGTTCATTTGGAATGAGAGATTTTCCCCTTTCCAAGAAGAAGGACTGAAACAAAAGCAGGGAGGAGCTGTGCTCCTCTAATTTTAGGACACTTTCCCTGACAGATGAGAACTTCCCCCCCAGGTCACTGCTGGGGTGGGATGATGAGTGATGGGGACCATCCGCTTGATTTCTGATTTTCTCAGCAATTTGATGAGCCCTAAATTCCTAAAATTACCTTTTCCACCCCAAAATTACCTTTTCCACCCCAAAACAACCCAAAGACGAGCCAGCCCTGCCACCGCTCAGCAGCCACGCTCTGTCAGGAGCCACAAGAGGGCATTAGATTTGTAATTTTTTTTTCCCTATCCAATGAAATCCAAGACATTTCCTCCATCCTACTCCATTTCCCAGTGCCCAGGTAGGACTGTGGGAATATTTAGCAAATCCTGAAGCCTTAATAAGGCAGCTTGGCTTCCTTTTTCATTCCTACAGTTTGGCTTTTTGGTGCCTCTGTGGAATAAGGGGAAAGGCAGGGAGTGGGAAATGCAGAGCATTTCGAAAATAACAAAAAAACCCACAAAAAACCCCGAGCCACAACATTTCCAGTGCCTGCAGGAATTGAATGGACATGAAAGAAATGGAATAAATTTTAAATAAACTCTTGAAAATGGTAAAGGAAACAGGTTCAGGGGAGTTGCTGGGATCCAGGGATTCCTCCTGAGCCTGGATTTTATGGAAATATTTCCTGGCCCGTGCTCAGGCCGGTCTGGTGTCACTCCAAAGTGTCCCCTTGTCCTTAGCTGAGGTCGTTCCTCCAGTGAAATGACATTTATAGCACCAGGATCGTGTCCTGGGAGTGCCCTGCAAGCGTGAAGGGACATTTTTCAACCCTAAAGTGCCATAAGGCCTCTGTCCCTTAATTAAAAATTCCTTCAAAGCAGCCGAAAGCCATCGGGCTGCAGCTGCAAAGAGATCAGCAGAGGCCCTTGGTCCTTCCAAGCTGAAGGTTTTCACCATTATCAAGCCCTGAAAAGAAATCAGGTAAAGAAATCACATAAAGAAATCGAGGCACAACAAGGTGTGTGAACATGAACCTGCCAGGCTGGTGGTGAGAAGAGGAAGGTGCTGTTCAAAATGTCACAGCTGCTCTGTGCACCCACCAAGGAGGGGGAACATTTGGCCTGCAAGGAGCTAAAAAATTAATAATAAAAAAATAGATGAATTCAAACCTTGGAGCAATTCAAGGAAGATTTATTCCCTTTTTGTTCCGTGCTCTGCTGACACATCTGGGAGTCCAAGGAGATGTGTGAGCCAGAGAGAAACTTCCCAGGTCAGGAGGGAAATGCAGTTGGAGTCAGCCCTGGCTTTGCTTTCCCAGCTCAAACTGTGTCCCAGAGAAGTGTGGCAGCAAAGCCAAGGCAGGGCTGGCCCGGATCTGCCTCGTGGTGGCCTCCCAGTGCCTGGGACAGACACAGCCCTGAGCCGTGTCCCCACAGGAGCCAAATCCCTCGTGGATTGGGGAAGCTCAGGAGCTGAGCCTTCATCCACTGAGCAAACCTCCTCATCTTCAGCTCCAGCAAGGTGGAACACCAGCCCTGTGACCTGGAGATCTGCCCCAGGAAGGTGGAACATCAACCTTGTGAGCAGGAGGAGCTCAGACCCAGGGAGGTGAAACATCAGCCCCAGGGAGGTGGAACATCAGCCCCAGGGAGGTGGAACATCAGCCCCAGGGAGGTGGAACATCAGCTCGGTGAGCAGGAGGAGCTGAACCCCAGGAAGGTGGAACATCAGCTCCAGGAAGGTGGAACACCAGTTCTGTGACCTGGAAGTCTGCCCCAGGAAGGTGGACCATCATCCCCAGGGAGGTGGACCATCATCCCCAGGGAGGTGGACCATCAGCCCTGTGTCCTGGAGGAGCTCAGCCCCATCAGTGTGCTCATCCCTGAGTGTGTCTGCAGGTGTCTGGGAGAGGAGCTGCTCCAAACCCTCTCCAGCAGCAGCCCTGAAGTGCTGTGGGATGGCTGAAGCTCTGTCTCTCCTCCTTGGAGGATTTGATGTTCTTCCAAGCCATCCTGAGGCTGCCAGGATCTCCATCTCGAGGGGAAGCAACAACAACAACGTTCATTAATCAAACGAGCCTCGGGTTCCTGCTGCCAGCACGTGGCTGCCACACATCCACTTCCCCAGCTGCCATCCCCGGGAAAAACGGGTGGATCCCAGCCCAGGAATACCTCCCGCAGCAAAAATACCTCCCACAGCAAAAAATTCCTCCCACAACACACCCAGCCCAGCCAGGCCTGCGTGGAAAATAAACCCCAAAAATCTCAGAAGGATGGAACATCCCTGCTCAGCCTCTTCCCCTGATCCTTTCCTTTCCCAAAGCCACCCTCCTCCCTTAAAACACGTTCAGCACTTGGCACCTCTGGTGTCCTGTGTGCTCCTCTCCTCTCTAATATGATTTATTTTGCAGGCCAGATAATAAGGCTGTTAATTCTTTGGCTCCTGCTGTGAGCAGTTTAATGGGACATGACAAGAAAACAGCGTTTCTTTCGTGGGAGTAATTATTGGCTGGTTTTAAGTCTTTACCTACAGCAATAGCTGTGAGAATAGTCCCATTAAAGGCAGGTGGAGACATTAATTCTTCAGAAATTGCTGGTGGTTTTTAAGCTGAAAGACAGCAGAAATGGCCAGAGCTGGGACAGTCACCTCAGTGCAGATGAAATATTTTCCTGAAGGCAGAGGAGCTGCCCTGGCTGTGGCAGAGAATCCATCCTGTGCTGAAGGAAGGGATCGAGGATATCCATTTATTCCAATTTCTCCAGGAGGAGCTCGCCTGTGGGACGCATTAGGCCAAAAAAAATAAAATCTTTTAATGGAAAAAATAAATGAGGGGAGGAGAGGGAAAGACAATTAGGATGGAGGGAGGTGTGAGAACCACGGGCAGACGCAGCCCTGACCTCGAGGCTGCCTCACCCCAATGGATTCCCTCTGCTTTCCCTGCAGGACCCAGCTGGAAAATCCTCCTCAGGCAGCTGAGGGGCTGCAGGCAGAGAATCCATCCCCCTGAAGGAGGGGATTGAGGATATCCTTTATTCCAATATCTCAAGGAGGAGCTTGCATGTGGGATGCACCCACCCTGACCATTTGGAGAAAAAAAAAATCTTTAATAGAAAAAATAAATGGGGGAAGGAGAGGGAAAGAAAATTAGGATGGAGGGAGGTGTGAGAACCACGGGCAGACGCTCGAGGCTGTCCCACCCCAATGGATTCCCTCTGCTTTCCCTGCAGGACCCAGCTGGAAAATCCTCCTCGGGCGGGCTGAGGGGCTGCAGGATTGCTGTCGGCGCCCTGGTCCCGCTGGTTTATTGTGCTGGGGCTGCTCCCATTGCTAGGAGACGCCTGTTGCTGTTGGCACCGGGGGCTGGGGGCCGGCCCTGCCGGAGCCCACATGTGCAGGGGAGGTGACTCATGAGAGCTGCAGCCCGGCTCCGGCTCCGCGCCGGCCTCGAAAATGCTGGAGAGGAACATTCCCTTCTGCTGACACACTGCCACGGCAGCTCCTGACAGACACCCCGGAGCCCCACGGGGGCCTGAGCACCTGCAGGGCTCCCAGATCCGTGGGGGAAAGCTCTGGAGGGGTTGTTCCATCCCTGGGAGTGTTCAAAGCCACCTTGAATGGGATTTTTGAGCAACCTGGTCTAGTGGAAGTGTTCCTGCCCCATTAGAACAAGATCCTTAAGGTCCCTTCTGACCTAAACCCCCCACAGCTGCAAGATCTCATCACAGCCCCTTTTCCAGTTTTCCAGCCCCTTTTCCAGCCCCTTTTTTGCTCAAAAAACCCTTTGGAGCACCAGTGGATTTCCCTTTTTCCCTGGGGATCTTGCACTAAATATCGCCTGAACATCCCTGGATGGGCTGCTCTGTGTGCCCAGGCTGAACGCAGCTTTTGCCATCACCGTTGGTAATTTGGATAATGTCCCATCCTTGGTCACCTCCCCCGGCTCTTGGCACCCAAAACTGCGAGGTCCAAGCTCTTGCGTGGGTGGAAAAGCCACCCCTGAGGAGCCACGTCCCCAATGTCCCCGAGGACAGGAGGCAGGGCCAGCCCGGGGCTGGGCTGCAGCTCTGGAGTTGTGGAGGGGTTCAGGAGTTCAGCCAGGGCTGCACGGCTGTGAAACGGCTCCAAGCTGCACAATCAGCCTGGAAAAGCCACGTCCCAACCCCTGGCTGCTCTTGAAAGTCCAAATCCCAAGAGAGAAGATAAAAACAGATTAAAAAAACCCCTCGGGTCAAAAAAAACCTCGGGTCCAACCCCTCTCCAGGAGGGTTTGCACTGAGCTCAGCTCCGAGCTGAGACCGCGGCTCCGACCTCCTCTGTTTTTGTGATGTTTTGCCCCAAAAATCAAAGAGCTGCAGGGATATTTGCTCTCACACGCTGAGCTGAAGCCCAGGCCTCTGCATCCCACTTCCCTGCTCTGCTCCCCAGTTTTCCACAGCTCCTGGCAGCCTTTGGGGACACAGAGCAGCTCCAAAGGGCGTTGTAGGTGCACAAACCCCTGGTGACTCCTTGTGCTGTGCCTTACCTCTTGTCCCTGTCCTTAAAAAGCCCTGGAATGTCTCTAATCAGCCCCTCATGTGCCTGCTGGATCCCTGGAGAGTAAGAAATCTGGCATTCCAGCTTGCACAGATGTCATAAAAGAAGGAAGGGGAAAAAAAAAAACAAAACTGTTCCTCAAAAGTCGCCCTTGGTGGGACAGAAATCCCCCAAAGGTTTGTCCCGGTTTGTGGGGCAGAAATGACCGAGGGGGCCCTGACACAGCTCATGGGGGTGCTGGGTGTCAACTGTTTATTAGAGAATTAGGATTTAAATGACCTCAAATAGGCACCATTTAGACAGAACTCACATCTCGTGAGTTTGTAAGAGACAAGGATAATAAATTTCAGAGTGAGACTTCGAAAACAGCCTCTCCTGAGTTTAATTCGCCCTGACCTTAGAGCAAGAAAAAAGCCAAAATTTCCCACAAACGGTGCCCACTGTGTGAGGGAAAAAGCCTGAGCTCCTAGGCTGGGGTCCCTGAAGGAAGAAATCAGCAGTTTATGCAGAAGAAGCAGCGTTAAGCTGGTGTGTGGCAGCGAAAAGCTGGAAAAACTAAACTCTTAAGCTGCATTTTTGCATCCCAAAATGCCTGGCTGCGTTTTGGGATGCAATTCCCTCTGCTCTGGGCGTGTGGGACCTGCTCTGGTCCCTGAGGTTTTTTCCAGGTCGTGTTGAGCTGCTCAGAAGTGACAAAGGGCACAGGGGTTCCAAACACCTGGATCCCTAATTCCCTCAACCCGCCGTGTCCAGGCCATCCCTGAATTTCTGCCAGAATTTCAGTGTGGAGGCTGCCCCTTGCCTGCAGAGCTGCCAACCCTCCTCCCAAACCTCTCTGCCAACCCCTGCCAAAGCTGGTTGACACTCCGAGGCCCCAGGGGGAAAGTTTTGGAGAAAATCCAGGCAAAGGTGCGGCTGGAGGAATCCGGGAACATCCCGAGGGCACCGCGGCAGTGCCGGCAGAGCCCCCAGCGATGCCACCCGCGCTGCCCTGCTCTGGGGCTGGGCTCGGGGACGCTCACGCGTGGCCTCAAGCTGCCATCTAGTGTTTTCCACATGGATCCCGCTGCCGGAGCCAGGGAAAAGCAGCCCGGAGCTGGGTTTGGCTGTAGCTCCATCAGGACCCTGAGAGCAGCAGGGCAGGAGGGGGCTGCTGGCTCCCAGCGCCAGGAATTTCCAGCTGTTATAAATAAGCTTTGTGTATTAATTTGTGCACGAGGAATTAAAGAATTGCAGGCGGAAAAGAGAGAATTGGCAAAGTCACCAGAGGAAAAGGCCGGGCTGAGGGATGTCCACAGCGATCTACAAATGAAAAGGAGGATTTCAGTAAAAAGGAGGATTTCGGCTGAGCCACCGCGGCCAAATCGCTGAGCCATCAGCTCCGGGACAGCCCCGGCTCCCCAACAGACATCCTTCGGTCTAGAGGAAGAACCCCACTCCCAACTTCAATATGATTTAAAGTTAACCCGCAAACACTGTTCTGATTCCACTCAGGAAGAAGTTTGAATCTCAAAAAGAAGACCCATGAGTATCATAATCCTGCCACAGACAAAAGAAAACCCTGCCTCAAGGGAAATAAAAAGTATTTTAAAAACTGGACCCTAAAAGCAGAACGTGAGAGCGAATAACGGAGGATTTGGTACCGGCCAGCCCCGTATTCATTTCTCAGATTCAGACGAATCTTTTCTTTATTGTGGCTTTGATTTATTGTGGTTTTATCCTGACGTGGCTGTGGTTTTGCTGTGTTTTTATTTCTTTTCTATATTTTTACTCGCGATAGCGAGAAAATAAATTTTATTTTTTCTTCATTCCGGTTTGCTTCGCCTTATTTATAACACAGCCATGGAGGTTATGGAATTGTCCAGATTGGATTTGAGCTCTGCTGGGTTAGTGTCACAAGTTCTGAGGAAACGGAGCATCCAGAGCTTTAAAAGTGTTTATAAAAATCCGGCGGTTGAAAAACCGGCAGGAGGAAATCAGTCCAAACAGAAAAGGCCGGCTCTGGTCACGGCAGAGAGAGCTGGGATGGTGTCACACAAACAGGCCACCCCGGAGCTGCCAAAGACAACAAAAATGTTATTTCCCCCTTGGAGAATTCCAGGCTTTGGCCCCAAAGCAGCTGCAGGTGACATTTGGGGATGCATCCCCCGTGTCCTGCTGGAGAAAGGAGACGCTGGAGGCGCTGGGCAGAGGGGTGGGCAGCGCCCCTGGCACATGGGATGGGAGGCACAGAGCTGGGGTGGCACCGAATGCTCTGCCTGGTCTCAGGGACAAGCTCTGGCCACCTTCAGCCCCACCTGGGCTCCACCAGCCTGGCCTGAGCGAGCTGCTAAACCCAACAGCTCTGGACAAACAGCCCTGCCCGCCTCTGAGCTCCCGTTTGCTCAATTCCCTCTCCAAACGGAGATGTTTGACATCAGGTGGTGAATTATCCCCGGGGCCTGTCCAGTGCTCAGGAGACACAGTGGTTTGTTAATTTGTAAACCAGGGCCCCTCCCGGCGCTGGTCCAGCATGCCCTCCCTCCCTCCTTCCCTCCCTC
>VZDJ01000051.1:3134326-3149090 GCA_008694505.1 Cyanoderma ruficeps
TCCCTCCCTCCTTCCCTCTCTCCCTCCCTCCCGGCGCTGAAATCCAAGCCGTTCCCGGGGAACAGAAGCTCCATCCATTCCCTGTGCCCTCTCAGCGGGGTGGGCGTGGGCAGAGGCTCCCGGGTGGGGCTGGCACAGATCTTTGGGGTCGGGATCCTTTGCCCCGGAATGATGTGGGATCCCTCCGTGGGCTCAGGAGCCGCGCTGGGTGGGGACAGAGATGTCACAGCAGCCACCTCTGTGTCACCAAACAAACATGGATGGGCTTGGGGCATCCTGGTCCTGAAGAGGATCAATGTTTTATGAAAATCAGGTTATTTATTTATCGTTTCCAGTTCACACTTCAACCCTCGTTAGAATTCCCTGCAGGAGCCAGCAGGTTTGATGGAATTCTCCTCCTCCTGGCCCTCCCCACCCATCCCATCACCCCCTCCAGCCCTCGTGGCTCTCTGGGCTGTGACGGGGGGCTCAGCATGCCAGGCTGATCCCACAGGATCCCAAATGCAGCCCCTTGATGGGACAGCCCAGCAGGGTCCAGCCTTGTGGGGCTGCTGGAGCAGCACTCAGGATAACCCTCCATTGGGCAGAAAAGGTTGAATTTGGGGGATGTTTCTATTTGAGGCCTCTGCACTGATTTTTTTTTTTTTTGTTCATCCTGCTCCTCAGGAAGGTGCAACACCACCTTCCACTACACCAGGTTGTTCCAAACCCCGTCCAACTGGGCTTGAACACTTGCAGGGATGGGGCAGCCACTGCTGGTGGCTGCAGCAGCACCACCCAGACAAAGCCCAAACTCTCAGGGACGCTCTTGGCACAAATCTAAAAAAAAGAACTAAATAAATAAGTGACTGGCTTAAATTAGATGGCTCATCTGACTCTGACAAACTCAACTGCAAGAACCATGTGAGTTCAGAAAAAAAAAATAAAAATCCACTCCCCTGCACAACACAAACACAACCAACCCCCAGAGTGGATGGGAGCAGCTGTCTGGGAAAATTGGTATTAATTGTTGCTTTGCTGGAGGATTCACAGCCTCGGCTCTGAGCAGCTCCCGCAGCAGGGAGAGCTCCCAGGAACCAGAGGATCAGCTCTGGTTTGGGTTTGGGGAAGGAAAAGAGGCTGAGGGGGGTGAGTGGAGCCCTAAAAGTGCCAACGCCGAGGCACAAGGAGGTAGAAGAGCCTGTGGTGACCCCGAGGTGCCATCGCCGTCCGGGTGCCCCTGGATGGGAAGGTTTGACCAACCTGAGCCCAGTGACACTTGGAACCACAAACCCAAAGCTTTCCTCTCCTGCCTGGCCCCAGCTGGAGGATGGAGACAGGCTCCTTGAACCCCATGGATCCGCAGGGAATGGGCACAGACTGGCAGAATTCAGGGAGCTCTGAGGCTCGGGGTGGGATTGTTGGGGTGTCCCTTCCAGCTCAGGATATTCCCTGATGCTCTGGCTCTCTGATTTAGCCTAGAGGAGTGCTCAGCACGGGGTGTAATGCCCCAGACCATCTTTAAACAGGATTAAAAGGCATTTCTAAAGCTTCTCTGTGTTTCTCAGTGAGTACCAACCCCTCCAGGCTGTAAATGCTGCAGCTCAGCCGTGCCTGAGCTCTGCTCCTCCCGCACCAACCCCTGGCACCTCCCGGGATCCTCTGCCCAAACCTGCCCTTCCCAAACCCTCATCCAGTTCTCGACACCCCGAAATCTCTGCCCAGTTGGTGACGTTATCCCCCATCCCGGATTCTGCGGTGGGAAAAGGAGGTGAACTTTCCCAGCTCCTGTCGCTCTCCAGGCTGAGCTGAAAAACCTGGAGAGTTTCCACCTCTCCAGCAGCATTTTCATGCTCAAGTGGAGTCGCCGGAGCTCAGGAGAGGGAGATATTACGGCCTAATGCAAACAGCACCGAGAAGACTGAACATAATTAAGGCCCTAACGACAAATGTTGGACTTGGGTTTAAGCTGCCAAGAAAAATCTCCTTCCTAACATCCCTGCAGAGGGATAAAACGCTGAGCAAACCTGGGGGAAAGAGAGAGGAGACAGTGCTTTTCATTTCCCGGACTGATTTATGCTCTCCAAACAGCATCACACGCTGTCGCTGACAATTTCATGCTGAGTTACTCCCGTACCTACAGATGGGAAAGGAGATTTGGTGTGCCTGGAAAAGAGAGGGAATATTTCTAGCTGACAGCTTGTTTTCTTTGGTCAATGCATGGAAGGGTTTGAGTTCATTATTTCATGTCTAGGCTCGGTTCCCAGCCACCAAATGTAGAGCTGGAGATGAGGGGTGAGACAGAAACCCAAATGCTTCTCCTAAATTTTTGCCCGAGTCAGTGAGCAAGATGTGCCTGGGGGCATGGAAATGAGTTAATTGCTGTAATCCGAGTCCTGGAAAACATTTTAATTGGCTTGCAGAGGGGAATTCAGTGCTTTAAAACACTTTTAAAACCTTGAGGAACCGGGCACCCATGGGTGCTGTGCTGGGGTTGAGCTCCGAGGGAGGAGATTGAGGAGGGGGTGGGTGAGGAGGAGGCACAGAAGCAGAATTTGGGATGTGGCTGATGGGCACCCGCAGCTCCCAGCCCTGCCAGGGCTGCTCTGGGAGCTGAGCCAGGCCGGGGGTGCAGTGCCCTCACCTTCACCTCTCCTGCCTCGTGTCCAGCCGTGATTTAGGATCGGTTTTGGCACAACGTTTGGAATGACATTTTCTTCCTGTGGTGGTTCAGAAAGCAAAGGTGGGGGTTTGGAGGGGCTTTGAGGGGCTGGGTGCCTCCTGTTCAACACCCAACTGACGGGAACTGCTGCCACTCCGGCCCTTAAATAACTTTCCAGCACTGTAAGGATGCTTGGAGGGGAAAATCCCTTGCAAGGAGGGGCTGGAGAACATTTGAATTCTCATTTGCATCCCTGAGGGGTCTGCAAAGAGCCAGCGAAGCCTTTCAGGATGCTGAGAGCAGCCCGGGCAGGGTGCTTGGGCTGCATTGTCCAAAGGCCTGACCTGCATCTCCACAGACACCTCAGGGGATGCTCTTTGCTGTCAGCGCCGAAATAAATCTTGTAGCGGGTTCAGGACGTCACTCCTGAGCCGTGTAAACAGCCTGGGGAGGTCAGGGCAGGGAAAACACACATTCCCAGGGCAGCTGGGCTGGGAGGGAATGCGTGGATGGAATGCAGGGACAGGGAGCTCACGGGGCACTGTCACCTCAGCAGGGACAGGAGCCGCAAAATCTGAGAAATCTGATCCCAGTGAAGCTCTGAACTGTCGCTGTGGGACAGTTATTTTCTATTTTAGAAGGCAAATATTCCAGAAGGCAAAGAGCATAGGGAAAGGCCTTTGTTGTCTAAATTCTTACAACCTTTTGTAAGGTGTTCTGACACAGATTTGACGTGGTTGGTGAATAGGAACGACACCTCTCTAATCCTATGGGTTAAACCAGAGAAACAGCAAAATTCACCTGGAGGAGGATTGGTTCTTTGAGAAAGGAGAGTTGTTTGCCAAGATTGTTTCAGGAAAAAAGCTTCCTTGAGAAATTCTTCCTTGGGAAAAAGTCAGCAGCTGCTAGCAGGCTGAAATCTCTCAGGCCCACACTGAACCACGTCTGTCCTGGCAAATATTGGACAAATCCAAACCTTTCCTCTGCTGCCTTGCCCCAGCTGGAGGATGGGAACACCAAACCTTTCCTCTGCTGCCTTGCCCCAGCTGGAGGATGGGAACAGCCTCTGTGAATTCCAGGGATCCCCAGGGAATGGTCGCAGCCTGTCGGGACTGAAGGAGCTCTGAGGCTCAGGGTGGGATTGTTGTGCTCCAGGGGTGAATCATGTCCTGGCACCTGCTGAGCTGAGCTCCCCTCCTGCTCCTGCAGGTGATCTGGGCTTCCACCATGACCACGCCCAGCTGCTGGGCTCTTCCTTCTCCTCTGCTCCCCATCCCAAGGGTGCTGCTCACATCCCTCCCTCCCAGAGGGGTTTGTGTTCGCCTTCGCTCGAACCCACAACTGTCCCTGTGTCCACATTTGCAGCCCTGATGGTTTTGCTTTCCAGGAACGTTCGTGTGTTGGTGTTTCCGGCGGGTTTGGAAAGCGGCTCCTGGCAAAGCTTTGCTGTGCTGGGGCTGGGCCGGCTCTGCCTCTGCCACGCCAGGCTCCCCGTGGATTCACCACAGCCCAGACTCCCCAAAGTGGGCAGTGCCAGGCAGACGGGTTAGCTGGGAGTTGCCTCAACACGGGAATTCTCAGGGTCACTGAGCTGGGATTGACATCTCCTGCTCATCCCATTCCCCAGCTTCCAAAAATGAACGGTCCCTGCTCACTCTGAGCAAGAGGAGCCCGGCCTGGGCTGTGTCTGGGCTGGGAGAAATCCATTCCCAGAGCTGTCTGTCAGGATTTGGGGACTCGTGGCAGAGGCAGCAGGACAGAGGAGATCATTTGGAGGGACCCAGGAGGAATTTCCCCTCTCCCAAAGGGATCAGCGAGGCCCAACCAAGCCCAGGAAAGCAATAAAGAAAAAGTCCATCTGGACAACACCCTTCTTCTGATTCAGAATGAGAAATAAAATGCCAGAAAAGGAGCTTTTTCTCTACTTTTTTTTTTTTTGAGCAGCCAGTAGGGCCTTCATATTTTCCCACTGACATCATCCAGCATGGTTTGAATCTACAGCGACTGGTAAAGCCTCAAAGGCATAATTGCAGTTGTCTTAGGAAAGTGAAATCATATGGTGCTCCCAAGGTCCCCTCCCCTTTGCTTTTTTTTTTCCCCCTTTTCTCTTCTTTTCTTTTCTTCCCCCCTCCTTTTAATGTTTCTCACTCGGCTTCCAGATGTTTCCTGAGGAAAAAAAGAAGGAGAAGGAGAGGCAAAGCGAGGCCCAGAGCAGGATGCTGGAGTGGAAAAGGCCACGTGGCAGCGGGAGCTTCCAGCCAAGGGAGGGGAGTGCTGGGAGGGGCAGCCCGAGGCTGCTGGGGCACGGGGATGTGGCTGGACACTCCTCAGCCCACCCCAATCCCACCCCAAAATCACCCCAATCCCACCCCAATCCCACCGAAATCCCACCCCAATCCCACCCCAATCCCACCCCAATCCCACCCCAAACCCATCCCATCCCAATCTCACCCCAATCCCATCCCAATCCCACTCCAATCCCACTGGGAGCTGCCCCAGCCTCTCCACAGCCCAGACAGGATCCGGGCGAGGAGTGCTGAGCACCAACACAAGCCCTGGGCACAGCCAGAGCCCACAGCTGGGAAATTCCAGAGCCTGGAAGGACTTTCCCAACCCTGCAGGATGCAGGATGCAGGATATGGGGTGTGGGATGCAGGATTTGGGGTATGGGATGCAGTATTTGGGATGTGAGATGCAGGATTTGGGATGCAGGATTCGGGATGAAGGATGCAGGATATGGGGTGTGGGATGAAGGATTTGGGATGTGGGATGCAGGATTTGGGATGTGAGATGCAGGATTTGGGATGCAGGATTCGGGATGAAGGATGTGGGATGAAGGATGCAGGATGTGCAATGCAAGGATGCAGAATTTGGGATGTGGGATGCAGGTAATGGGATGCAGGATGTGGGGTGTGGAATGCAGGATGTGTGATGCAGGATTTGGGATGCAGGATGGGGAAGGGAGATGCGGGATATGGGATGAGGATGCGGGATACGAGGGAGGGGATGCGGGATGCAGGATGCGGACGCAGGGGCGGTACCCAGGGCCGGCCGTTGCCATGGAGACGCTGGGGCTACGCGGGGTTCGGGCGCCACCCGGTGGGAACGCGGGGACATCGCAGCCCCCAAAATCCCGAGCCCGCCGGGGATGGACCCGCGGAATCCCGGGATGCCGAGGGATCCCCACAAAATCCCAAATCACCCCGGAACCCCGCCCTTTGCAAGCTGGGCCTTCACGGCAGCCGCTTCCCCACCCAGAGCAGGAGCAGAGCGCCAGGATTGAGGGAATTCTTTCCTCTTCTTGACCTTGCTGAGGGCAGAGGGAATCTGCCGAGCCGGTTTAAAACCCTCCTTCCTGCCGAGATCCTCATGGGAGGTTAACAAGCCACAGCCTCGGCCCCACCCGCCCCAAAACTGCTTTAACAGGGGCGAGCTGGGACTTGTCGGGCCTAGGAAATGAAGGGGGACATCGGGAACTTCCCGAGGCTTCCCAAGAAACCTGTCCAGCCCTCTGCCTCCTCATCCTGCTTCCTGACGCTGGTTTCCATAAGTTTATCCCTTTCAGATCATGCAAATCCCAGGAACGCGGCAGGCCCAGGGAGGTTCCCGAGTTGATGTGCTGGATTTTCCTTTCAGGTTGGGTTTTTCCCATGGGAAAAAAAAAAAGGGAAATTATCTTTATTCAACATAGAAGCCCTACACACACTCGTGGCCTCAAGGATGCCGGAACTAAAAGTGTGGGAGAGCGACTCTCTGCAGCAGCAGGCACCAAAATGAAATCCCTCGGCAGAGCAGAGAGAGTTTGGGCAGTTCGGAGCTGTTGGAGGCGAAAATCCACAGCTGGAATTGGGAAATCTCACCGGTGGGAAAGCACTGGGTGTGCATTAATGGGAGAGGGATGGCAAATTTTGGAGCTGTCAAGCAGAAGCCAATCTGCAAACAGAGCAGGGGGGTGTGTATATTGATAAATTAAAGTGGAATATCCCGAGTGATTCAATTAAAAAAAGCCAAGAGACGGAGCCAGGGGTGAGGAGGCCGCTCACACACTGTGCTCCTGCGACAGGGATTGTTCAGAGCAGGAAAAAAAATGGGGATTTACATTTCCGGGAACAAATGAAACCAGAAAAAGTCATTCTCGAGCTGAAGGTTTGGGTTTGGAGAGTAGGAGGGAGGGTCTGGGAAAAGAGGAATTTCCTCACGGCTGGAGGAAACATCCTGAGGAGTCGGAAAGGTCCCGGCGATGAGGGGAAGAGCGGAGGATGCTCCGGCAGCCGGGTGAGCGCACTGGGGGGAGCAAGAGAGCCGGAGCGAGGGAAGAGCCGGGAGCAGCTCAGGTGTGTGACAATCCCCGCTCCGGGCTGGCCTTTGCTCCGTGACAAGGGACACTGGCCGTGTCACACCCCTGGGACTCTCCGCTGTGCTCAGCTCCGGCCTCCAAAGCCCTTGTGCTGTTTTCTGCTCGCACGGGGAGGTGAAAGCTCCTCTCTCTCTGCCCTGTTCCCCCTCAGGCATTTTGTCCCAGCTCTCTGCTCAGCCCCTCCAAGCCCTCACCTTCAGGTGTCCTGCCTGTCCCCAGGGTCCCCCAGGGATGCAGAACTGCTCCAGGGTTGATCCATTCCCAGCCCGGGCCTTGCTGTGCTGGTGCTCAGGCAGGAGGAGTCCCCAGCCTCTCGGTTATCTCCTTAGGACCCGGATTTTGGCTCCTCAAAAAACCACTTCTCTGAAACTCTATAAATAACCCCCCATTCTGCGTGCTTGAGTTAACATTAGCCTGAAACCCTCCCTCCTTACAGCTCGTGTCAGGCAAACAAGACAGGCTTGATAAGTGGAGAGGGTGATTTATAAAGGCGCCATATGGGAGCTTGTCTGAGAATCATAATTGATTAGTGAGCTGCAGAAATATTGCCACGGAGCAGACACCGAATCCCTCCGAGGTTCTGCTGCTCCGAGGGGCCTGGCATGAAAATCACCCTCCATCCTCACCCTACAGGCAGCCGAATCCCCTGAGGGCCTTCTCAGCCCTGTCCCACCTTTCCTGTGACTCTGGGAGAGTCCTGGGAGCTGGAAGGACACATGTGAGGACAGCAGGGCTGGGTGCGAGTGCAGCCGTCCATCTGCCAAACCCTTGGAATTTTCTCCGTGCTCCAGGAAGAACTCCTGGCCTGGGATCTGTCTAGACACTGCGGGCAGGTCCCAGGCCTTGGGGATTCTCATGGAAAGAGCTCCCAGCGCTGACAGACGGTCCCAGGCAGGCAGGGAGGGGAGGAAAACACCCTGGGTTCCCCCTGCACCGGGGATTGGAGAGGATCCCTCAGCACACAGAGCACTCAGGACACGTTGGATTTGTCCTGCACCACGTTGCAGCTTGCCCAGGGCTGTCCTGAGCCCCAGCACGAAGCTTTGGGGTCTCTCAGCGCTGTCTGCGAATAAAAAAAGATCCTTACAGGCTTGTGGCCTCACCGTGTCACCCGGCATGAAAGGGAGACATAAAACACTCAATTTAGAGCACGTGCCAAAAAAATCCCTATTTCCAGCAGCAGGCAGCATCCAGTGCCCGTTGGCCAAGAGTTGTTGAGTTAATTAGAAATGTATATTTGATACCGGGGCCCCGCGCGCCGCTAAGGTTTAATAATTGATTTGTAATTTATTTGCCCATTAATTCTCCCTCTTTCAGAGCCAAGGCAGGAGCTGGTGCAGGCTCGTCCATCATCCCGGGCAGCAGCAGCAGCAGCAGCAGCAGCAGCAGAGCAGCCCCTGCTCCCCCTGAGCTGTCGGGGGTGACAGGCTGGAGCCTCGTGCGGGCTGTAATTAGTCACCGACTTCAGGAGCTTTTCCATAGGAGCTGCGTGTGCCTCTGGAGGAAGATTAACAAAGGGTTCCTTCCCCGTGGGCCGCGTGTCAGCACGAGCAGGGCTCCGGGAATTATTGATTCCCTTTCCATAAGGTTTGCATTTCCAAGGGAAGTGATTTGGCTCTCGCAGGCAGCGGGTCCCGGGGCTCCATCCATCACGGGGCTGACCCAGGAACCAGCAGCAGGTTCAGGTTTGAACAGAGCCTGCAGCACGTTCCCTCAGTGCCAGCGCTGGTGGTGACGGGCAGAAGGGGGTTCCAAGGTGCCCATTCCCAATTAATCCGAGGGAAAACATAATTACAATCCCCGAGACCCCCAATTGTTCCTCCTGTCACGGGATCAGGGGTTCGTTCCCATCTGCTCATTCCTTCATTTGCTCCGAAATTTCTGGGTTTGTTGTCTGAAATTTCAGGGTTGTGTCTGACTTGGAGTTTTCCAAGCCCCCAGAGGAAAACAGAGTTTCCCAGATGTTTCTTGGAATGTCCCCAAGGGACAGCCGGGATACACCTGAGCAGCAGGACAAGAGGGAAAAATCCCAGCAGGATGGGAAAGACCCTGACAGCAACAGTTGGCAAGCAGGGAAATATTCTGAATAGTCAAGAAGAACATTTCGTAGAGGTGAAAAATCAAACTTTTAATCAAGAAAACACAGAAATTAATCAAGAAAACTCACACTGTCACTAGGAGGGAGAGCCCTGGGCCTGCCCAGTGCTGGCTCCCCTCTCATCTCAGCAATCCTCACCCTCCTCCACCTCCGGAAACCTCTGGGCTGTCAGAACATGCCCTGATAGAGGAACAAGGATGGGAAAAGTGGCTTGGGATGGGGCAGGAATGCCAGCTGCCCACACGGGCAGGGCAGAGACAAGACAAAAGCCTCCGGGAAGTTTGGGAGGCCCAGGGATGGTTTTGGCAGCAGGGAGGCCACGGGAACGAGCCCATCTTCGTGTGTGAAATCCCACGGGGAGCTGCTGCTATAAATAAGGCTGAGGGATTGATTGCCATAAATCATAACCCTGCTGACACCCCAGAGCTCTGGCAAGCCGCAGGGATGCTCGTGGGGCTGGTTCTGGCCCCTTGGCAGAGGCAGGAGGGAGATTACTCATTCCTTGTGTTTCCTGAATCCACCTCCTCCCTCCCCCACAGGACGAGGGCTGGGACAGAAGGATGGATTGAATCTCTGGGGAAGGAGGCAGTGACATCTCTTCATCACGGAGGTCCCCGGATTTGTAGCACCAAGTCCTTGTGGTCGAAGGGAAAGTGATGCTTTACAGCTTGTTTTGGGTAGAAAAAAAAATAAGAATGCAAATCCTCTTCCTTTGAGGTTCAATCCCTTATTTACACGGAGCTGTGGGGCAGCCCTGAGCTCTGGAGCACATCAGAGGGGACACAGCTCTCACCACAGCCAGGTTTGCCCTCAGCCTCGGGCTGGCCCGCTCCACAAATGCTCCAGAATAAAATCCATGGAGCAGGATGAGCCCAGGATCAGCTCAGACCTGCCTGGGAATGATCCTCTGGGAGCACAGACCCCACCCTGGGCTGTCCCTAGGACCTGCTGTGGTGGTGACAACCCGGGGCGGCACAAAACCACCTGGTTCCTTTGTCTGACCTGCCTGTAACTTCCCCGGCTCCAGCAGCACTCCTGATTTACATCCCTGGGAAGATTCGAGAGTTTTCCCTGGATAAAATCCCTCAGCAAAACCCAACACCCCCAGCGACACCCCCAGGGTCTGCAGCTCGCCCCTCTCCTTCAACCCCTTCAAAACCTTCTCCACAAACTCAATCCCCTTAAAGTTCACAACGCTCTGGGCATAAATCCTTCTCCTCCCTCCCGTGCTGCTGCAAGTTCTCTGCCGGCTCTATATTTTTAGATTTTAAAAATGTCACCCTCAAGTGCTCCGAGCGCACGTAAGTGCCGTGAGAAACAAACCCATGGAGACCGGCTGTCAATAACCCAGCCTCAGATGGACTCCCTGCAGCCCTGGCACAGTAAATTACAGCCTTCCCCTCCCAGCCCTTCAAACCATGCCTGGCTGCTTATTATTGCCTTTCATCTTTATTGCCTCGTCAGGTTGGAACGGTCGGAGTGACAACGGGGACAAACAGCCCGGCCACAAATTGTGTCTGCTGGCAGCCCGGGCTGCAGGCTGAGGGGCTGCAGAGTCCTGCAAGGGTGCTGGGATGGGCTGGGCAACAACACCAAGGAGTCCAGGGGGGATTCCTAAATCCCAGCCCTGATTCAGCCCCTCATTTATCCCACTGCAGATTTTTCTTCTCTGGGACCATCCTGTATCAGAGCCCAGTGAATCCCCAGCTGGCTGGATGTGCCAATGGCTCTGGAATTGGAGAATATTTCCCAAGGCTGATCCTTTCACTGCCACGAATTGGCCCCCAAAGTGTCTCTGCTGTCACCAGAACAGTCTGGTTTGTGCCTGGAGACGTGGGGCTGCGTCAGGCCAGAGTTAAAGCTGGCTGAACTGAACTGAGCTCTTGTGGGCTTCAAACTCATGGGGAGCACTTTTTTTGGGCTCAAAGGAATCTCTTGTCAATGATCCTCTTCCAAAGGGGCCAAGCAGAGAGCTTGGGAAGGCAGAGAAGGGCTGGGAATTTCCAGCAGAGGAAGGTGGCACGGGCAGGTGGTCCCCCTACAAAGAAGGAAATTTATCAGCACATAAAGAGCAGAACCTCCCAGGCAAGGGTTAATCCAGGGGGGCTTTGGGGAGCCAGACCCACCCTGCAGACAGCAGGAAATTCTCTTCCTTGCCATGAGGAGGGGAACGATCCCGGAGCAGGAACAGACAGGCCAGAGCAAGCTTTTCTCACCCGACCGGAGCCCCGGAGGAGGATCCAGTTTCAGAGTTAGGCAACGTCCCGGGAGCGCCGGGAACACGGAACGGCCCGGGCAGCGCCTGGGAGGGGACACAGAGGGTGACGGACACCCGGGAGCAGCCCTGACACCCGGCCCTGCCACCCTGCCACCCTGCTCTGCCACCCTGCCCTGACACCTCCCTGTCACCTGGAGTGCGCGGGACCCAACAGGGACGGGCAGGGCTGGAACGGGGATGGGGCAGGGCTGGGACCAGGATGGGACACGGGTGGAGAGGATTGGGGCAGGGCTGGGATGGGGATGGGGCAGTGCTGGAGAAGGGCAGGGACAGGGGCAGGGGCAGNCAAGGGTTGGAACAGGGATGGAGCAGAGTTGGGACAAGGGTTGGAACAGGGATGGGACAGGGATGGAGCAGGGATGGGGCAGAGCTGGGACAAGGGTTGGGACAGGGATGGGACAGGGATGGGGCAGGAAGAGACTCCAGGCTGCAAAGCTCTCCAGCAGCAGAGCAGGAGCCCCCTCAGGGAGCCACAGAATCAGCCAGGCTGGAAAAGAACTTGGAGACCATCGAGTCCAACCCTTCCCAGTCTGCTCCTGACTCAGGGGCCAGCCCAGAGCCAGGAAATTCCCACTCCATCCCTCGGCTCTCCAGCGAACTCACACAAGGATGGGGCTGCTCTTCTTACAAGCAGGAGGCTTTTATGTTATAAATTAAAAGATCCGGACAAAATGAACACCAAGAGCCGAGTCCTCGGGAATCACAATGACTCAGGCACGAGCTTTTCACAAGGAAATAAATTCCATGCCCTGGCTGCTTTAATCATCAGCCTTTTCTACCTTTATCCCAGCACCCCAGCAAACACTTGTGCCTTCATTCAATGCTCTTCAGCCTAATACCCACCACAAAAGAAATCCAGCAGAAAGCCTGGCTGATAACTCCAGCCAATTTCCATCTGACCCTCCCCTCGGGTTTTGGGGCGAGTGTTGAGTGAATGAGCTTTAAAAGCATCTTTTCATTTAGCAGAGGCTCAGCCAGCCAAGAATCATACCTCACTCTGTCAGAAGAAAAACAAGATGTGGGCTCAGAGCAATTGAGCGGCGCTGGAGCCCGGCATGGAAAATCTTTGCCTCCAAAGCCAAACAAGGTTTCGCTGCCAGTGTTGTAAGGCAGGGAGATGCAAAATTTTTTGCGGCTGATCTTTCTCACCCGTGCGTTGGGGGTCTGGGGCTCTCTGGAAATGAAGGAGGCTCAGTTTAGGCGATGCTTTAAATGAGATTTTGTTAACCCTCGGTCAGGCTGTGAGGGAAGAGCAGGCACAGGTGAAGGGAAAATGGGTTAAAATGCATTAGAATTCGATGTTTGGGCTGTTGGTTTGTGTGACTCGCCTCAGCAGGAAATTTCAGAGTCAGGACAGGAATTTTAGGGTCAGGACAGGAATTCCAGAGCCGTGGCAAGGAGGAGGGAAGGAGATGGAAGTGATTGAGAGCAAAGCATCTTCTAAGAGCAGAAAATGGCTCAGGACCTGGTTTGGGGCACTGTGGAGTGAGAGAGGCAGAGCTTCGCTCCTTCATCTTCACAGCTTTGCAGGGTGAGAGCAAAGGAGAATAAACAAACAAAAATAAAACTCAAAAACCTCAAAAACAAACCTTTTATTTTTTTTTTTCTGCTGGTTGTCTCATTCCAGCCCCAGGGCTGCTCCGGGCAAGGGAATGGGAGCTGGGTAGGGGGAGAGGGAATCGAGCGGGGAAGTGGGATCCTGGGAAAAGGAGTGGGATCCCAGGGAAAAGGAGTGGGATCCTGGTCAGGGCAGTGGGGTCCCGGTCAGGGAAGGCCATCCCGGGCAGGGCAGTGGGATCCCAGTCAGGGAATTGGGATCCCGGTCAGGGAATTGGGATCCCGGTCAGGGCAGTGGGATCCCTGTCAGAGGACTGGGATCCCTGTCAGAGGATTGGGATCCCGGTAAGGGAATTGGGATCCTGGTCAGGGAAGGCCATCCCGGTGAGGGCAGTGGGATCCCGGTCAGGGAATTGGGATCCCGGTCAGGGCAGTGGGATCCCTGTCAGAGGACTGGGATGCCGATCAGGGAATTGGGATCCCGGTCAGGGCAGTGGGATCCCGGTCAGGGAAGGCCGTCCCGGGCAGGCTGGCTGCGGTCGGGAGATGGCAGCAGCACTTTGCTCTTTGCTCGGCCGGGCCGGGCCGGCCCCGGGGGGTTCCCGGGGCTGTGTCCCCGATCCCGGTGGGATCAGCCCCGCTCCGGGAGCCTCTTGGCGCGCAGCGGCCTCCACAACCCCGGCCCTGCTCAGCCGAGCTCACCGTGACTCTCTCCCAAAAAAAAAGAACCGCCCAGCACTTCCCAGCCCAAATCCCACCGGGAAACTCCGGGAGCGCAATTCCCACCCCGCCCTGGGGAGCCGGGGATGGAGTGGGAAGCGCCGGGAGAGGATCACCCGAACTCCGGGATTTTATTTGAAACAATCTGAACCTGAAATCCAGGTCCTGGGAGCTCCCGTTCCCACCCTCACAGGGGCAAGCCGGGATCCGTGCCCGGGGCTGGGTGTGTGTCCGTCCGGCCGGTGCCGTGGGGACATCCCGGGAAGTGTCACCGGGACAAGGCCCTGCACAAGGCCAAGGCGCCCTCAGGGCCCCGGGGCGGGGAGAGGAGACCCCGAGAGGCCACGGCGGGACCCCGACCCCGGCCCCGGGTGAAAAGGCAGCTTGAGAGAGGTCAGCAGGAGGGAAAAAAAAAACCAAAAAAACAAAAACCAACCTGCTTTTCTTCGGCAATTATGAAGTGACAAATTACCAGTGAAAGAGCTCATCTGTCTGGATTTGTTTGGAGAGTCCCCTGCTCGCCGCGAGGCTGAGGCGAGGGGAAGGGCCGGGATCACGGCCCTTCTCTTAAGGATTTCCAAACGCCCTGCTGACACCCCACTCCATCTCTGTCAGCGCCGGGAATGCTCAGAAATTCAGCCGAGAGCGAGCCCTGCACCCCCGGCTCAGCATCTCCCACTCTCCATCCCCTCCAGCACCCGCAGCGCAGGAAATGCCATTTTGTAGGGGAAGCTGGACTCCCCCTTCCCCTCTTTTTTCCCCCCTTTTCCTTCTTTTTCTCTTTATTTTTTCTCTTTTTTCCCCATAATTCTAATACAATAGTTCTCAAAACTACTGGCGTTTCCAGCAGCAGCTCTTTCTCATTAAAGGATTTAAGGAATAAATGGATAAATCGCTGATAAAGCAGAGAGCCCCGTGTGCCTCCCAGGGCAAGGATGAACCCCGAGCACACCCAGCCCGGAGACACAACAAAAGCCGGGAGGGACGGCCCGGGCGAGAGGTTTAATTGCATCACAATCATCTGCCGGTATCAAGGAATCGGGAGCAGAGTCAAAACAGGCACTTTGATCCCCGCAGAAGCTGGAAAAACAGCCACGACTCGGCCAAGGTGCA
>VZDJ01000051.1:3151119-3171632 GCA_008694505.1 Cyanoderma ruficeps
AAGAAAAACGAAACAGAAAGAAGAAAAAAACCAAAAAAAGGCATCTTAAAATAGATGCAAGTTCCTTTGTCTCGAGGAATAAAAATCCAGATTTGGCATCTGCCAATTTGGAAAGGGATTCGGATACAATGCAAGCAAAACAAGGGGGGAAAAACCCAAAAAGCGAGGACAGGGGAAAAAAAATAAAAAAAGAAAACAAAACGAAATGGGAAAAAAATCAACTTAAACCACAAAAAGCCAGGAAAAGCCTGTAACTGCTACAGTTCTCTATGTGTACATGTGAGCGGGGTATTATACAGTGCTGATATCTACAGTACATACAGGGACACTCACACATCCCACCAGCCAGCCCGCCCTGCTGGGACACCACAGCCTGCAGCCCGGATTTGGGGTCACCAGCCCCGCATGGATTTTGGGATCAGCAGCCCAACCTGATTCTGGGATCAGCAGCCCCGCCTGATTCTGGGATCAGCAGCCCAGCCAGATTTTGGGATCAGCAGCCCAGATTTTGGGATCAGCAGCCCAGACTTTGGGATCAACAGCCCATCCTTGTTTTTGGGATCACCAGCCCAGCTTGGTTTTGGGATCAGCAGCCCAACCTTTGTGTGGGGTCACCAGCCCAACCCATTCTTGAGATCGGGAGCCCAGCCTGGTTTTGGGGTCACCAGCCCAGCCTGGTTTTGGGATCAGCAGCCCAACCTTTGTGTGGGGTCACCAGCGCAACCCATTTTTGGGATGGGGAGCCCAGCCTGGTTTTGGGGTCACCAGCCCAACCCATTTTTGGGATCGGGAGCCCAGGCCAGGGCTCTCCCCGCTGCAGTGGAGGGATCAGCAAGGCCGAGGTTTGTCACATCCACCTGTCCCCAAGGTCCCCAAGGCCACTCCTGGGCGATCCCAGCGCCAAGGGAAGCTCGGCATTCCCGTGGGGAGGGGTTTGGGATGTGGGTCAGGGAAGGCTGATGATGTTTGTGCTACCTTTAGAAAATGAAAGATTGTGCCGCCAACAGAAAGGAATCAAAACATCAGGACAAACAGAGGAGATTTTCGCAGGAGAGCCGGTTAAATCCCCTCCCACCTCTCTCGGGAATAATGTGACTTTTGTTTCCCTCCAGCCACGGGCTCACCTCTCCACACTCGGCCTTATCATGATGAGGACAAGGACAACAAAAACAACAAAACAAAGCCCGAAGTGAAAAGAACACAAGGGAAAGACTCCAACTCCTGCAAAGCTCTCCTTGCTTTAAGGCTGCTCTGGCTGCTCCCACGGGAAGGGCTGGGATGAGGATGGAGGGGCTGGGCTGGGCTTTGGGGGCTCAGGGAAATCCCAACTCCCTTCCACCAGCCGAAAAGGGGAATCCCCAGGATGAGGCTCGGCCTTTCCCAAAATCCCCTCCACCACGGGCATGGATTGAGGCCGTGCTGCTCCAGCAGGGAAACTGAGGCACGGGGATGATCCTGACAGGGAGCTTGGGGCCTGCAGAGGTCAGATGGTAATGGGATGGGAAAATGGGATGGGATAATGGAATGGGATGGAATGGGAGGAGATGGGATTGCATGGAGACTGGATGATGTGAGATGGGATGGGATGAAATGGGACAGAGTGGGATGGGATGGGGATAGATGGGGAAAAAGGGGATGGAGGATGATGGAACGTGACGGAACGGAAAGGGATGGGATGAAATGAGATGGGATAAGATTGGGATGGGATGGGATGGGATGGACTAGGATGGCAGTCCCCCTGTGCCACCCTGCAGCCACCACAGCCCCCAGGAGCCCCTCCCCAGCCATCCACCAGGTAAAAAGTGTCTCCACCCCCCAGAGTCCAGTGGGTTTATCCCAGTGCAACATCCACCAACTTCCCCAAAGTTTTCCCTCTGCGGCCAGCTCTCCCTTTCTGCCGGGAGAGCCGGGCGGGGCGCGGGGGCTGCCCCGGGGGCTGGGTGGGCTCGGGGTTTTGGGATCTGCCACCTCCCTGCAGCCCCCTGGGGCTGTGCCAGCCTCCCGCCGGCAGGGAACAGCCTGCTCGCGTTTCCTGGCACCCTCGGCAGATTTCATTTCTCCTGCCTCGTTTTCTTGGCAAATTCTTGCAGGGTGAAGCTGTTTAATAATATTTTCAGAGGCTTGCAGGCTGCTGGGGAAACAGAGCCAAGGAGCTCTGCCTGCCTCTGCCGATTCGCCACTTGGGGCCAGCCCGAGGGGAGGCACCACCTGAAATCCTGAGTGAGTTTTTATTTTGGGGGTGGAGCTGGGAACTCCAGCTGCCAGTGACAACAGGCGTGTGGCAACGGTGACCCCTCCGAAACAGAGGTGGGAGTGGGGTGGTGGGCGCTGCTCCATCCCCCTCCAGGAACGAAGAAGGAGTTTGAGCCAGCTGCAAACCACGGGGAGCAGGAAGATCTTGGGGACCTCATCCATAGGGAGCAGGAAGAGGATCCTGGGGACCTCATCCATGAGGAGCAGGAAGAGGATCTTGGGGACCTCATCTTTGCTTTTTAAAGCACAGAGCACACAGAAGTGGTGGGGGAGCCCTTGGCCACAGACAGCTCCTTCTCAGCTCCCAGCACAGCGTGTCCACCCTGCCAAGGGGGAAAGACCCTTCCCAACGCCCCTCCTCTCCTCATTCCCTCCGCTTTGTTTTTTCTCCAATCCGTGTTTTTGGCGGGGCACTGGAGACACCTGCTGAGGGTGGAACAGGGGTTGCTCCCTCGCTGACCTCTGGCCACGCATTCCCGAGGGAATCCCATCCTGTGGGGCGTGGGCACATTCCCGGGACTGTGTCCCTGATCCCCAAATCCCCGTCCAGCTCCCCGCTGTCACACCAAGACTCGAGGGAAAGGTTGTGCAAAAGCCGAGGTGCTTTTGGTGCCCTCAGAACCCCGGAGAGGACAGGGGACACATCCCCCACCCAGCCGGGCCCTCCAGCCCCCACGGGGGACATCCAGGGGACCGGGGGAGCCCTGTCCTTGCTTCACCACTAATTAACAGCTGCAATTAACCAGCCTGGGCGAGCACTCCCACTAATTGTTGCCTTGCGGTGTTTGGCAGGGCTGAAACTACAGGAGCAGCCGGGAGAAACCCCGGAGTGGGGCAGCACTGGGATGTACTGGGATGCACTGGGATGCACTGGGATATTCTGGGATGCTGTGCTGGGATATCCTGGGATGCTGTGCTGAGGGCAGGGGTCCCAGCAAGCCCCCAGGAGCTGGGGAAGGGCCATGGGGAATCCCTGGCAGCTTTAAAGCAAGTGCTGCAGCCGGCTCGTGTCCACACGGGCACCTTCGGGGTGGGCAGCAATGTCCAGCTGCCCCCTGGGGTGGCCAAAGGGAATTTCCTGTGCCACTTATCGGGGGTGGATTCAGCTCAATCCCAAATCCTCCGCTCTGGAATGGAAGGAGGAGGCTCTGTGCAGCCACGGGTGACTCATTCACGGGGCACGGCCTCTCCCTCCGCCAAGTAACTACCGAGACTACTAAGAATAGTTAGAAACCAAAAATAGAATATTNTCTCTTTCTCTCTCTCCGCTCCCACTTCTCTCTACAAAGTAGCACAGGGAAAACCAGCGAGCAGGTCTGGAGATGCAGCAGTGACAGCGAAACGGACAAAGGGAGGGACAGGCGACGAGGAGGAGGCCGGGACGGGCCGGGGGTCCCCCGGATCAGACGGTGCCTCCGGCGCTGGGGGCAGCAGGGAGGGACGGGCTGGGGCGGAGGAAAGCGGAGGAAAGGCCCCCGAGGGAGCCCGGCCGGGCGAGGGACTGACCCAGCAGAGTTCTCTCTCTCTCTCTCTCTCTCTCTCTCTCTTTCTTTCTTTCTCTCTTTAAGTCATTTGGTGCGGCGCTTCCAGCATTTCCATCAAGAAGGTGTCGATGGGCGTGTCGCCTATTAGCTTGAAGAAGAAGAGGTGCTCCAGGCATTTCAGGCCGATGGATCGCAGGGCTGGGAGGCGCAGCAGGAGCTTGGCAAACCTGGGGGGGAACGGGAGACGCGGTCAGACAACGCTCCCCGAGGTGCAGCCCTGATTCTGCCCCGGAGCCGAAAATTTGGAGGCAGCCTCTCGCTACCAAACCGTGGGGCTGCACCCAGAGCTGTGCAGTGTCCTGGTTTAGGGCAAATTTGGGAGAAAACCTCCAAATGGGATCCCTCTGGAAAGCAAACCCAAAACGAACCCCGCGCTGCTTCTTCCCCCCCTTCGCTCTCAGAACCAGCCTTGAAAGTGTAGAATTTAATACCCGTTATAAACAGAACAGACAATTAGGGATACAAGCATCGAAAAGTCACCCCAGGACAGCAAGGAAGTCATTAATTATGGCCCAGCCTTGGAGATGAGGCAGCCGAGGGGGAGATTCACAACAAACCCGCGCTGGGAACTGAGCTGGAAGAGGAATGAAAGGTCAGTCCTGGGCTGGGGGACACCCCGAGATGTTCATGGGGCTGCAGCCATTGAGAGGAAGCACCAGGGGATCGGCCTTGGCACTGCCAGTGCTGCAAGCAGCCTCAGCAGCTCAAGTTTTGGTCTGGGAGAAGGGCAAACAGCTGGGAAGGGGCTGGAGGAGATGCCCAGCGGAGTGAGCTGGCACTCAGCTGGGTGATGCCCCTTTCCCTGCAGGCTCTGGGCACCTCCTGGGCAGCTCCACCAGCCCTCCCTGGGGTTCTGACTGTGCCCAGCTGAGCCCTGGGGCTGCTGGCCAGGCAGGAACCCGCCTGCCAGCCAGGGGTGAGGCCCAGGGCTGTGACACAGAGGTTGGAGGATCACTGCAAACCAGCTGGGAAAGGGGAGCTCCCCTTCCCTGGGCCCAGGGCTGTGAGCAGGGCAAACAAAACCCCTTTTCTCCACACCCTGCCCTGCCTGGAGCAGCTGGTTTCAGGTCACACAAGGCAGGAGGACACGCAGGAGGGCTGGGGAGAGCTGGCAGCTCTGCAGGACCCAGCCAGGATGGAAACGAGCCACCCACACCAGGGAAAAGCTGCTGGGAGTTGGGCTCAGAGGGTGACAAGAAGCTGTGGTGCCAGGAGAAAGCCACCAGCTCCTGCCACAGCGCTGTGGAGCAGCCCAGGTGCCACTGGATGTCACCTCCTCGTGTAAGTGCTCCCAACCCAGGGAATAAAAGCAGAGTTATCTGCTTTTCCTGCTGCAAAATCAGAGTTTGAACAGCAGCAAAGGGCCAGGGAGAATGGGACCTTGCAGAAAACACACACAGAGTCATGCACAGACACACGGATATTCTACATGCGTGCACAACTCCCTCTCCCTATTTTATTTTTTTTTAAATTATTTTTTTTTTCTGCTGAGCTGGCGAGAACGGTGGGAGCAGAGCCAGGAAAAACAAATCAGTCCTACCATCCCATTCAGGAAGTTTCACTTTAAACCAAACCAGATGATGGCTCCAGCCCTGGGATATGTTTTAACCATGAGATAACCAGCTCAGAGCACAACGTGCCAGGGGCTGGGAGGGGAGAAAAGATTCCCTGATTCCTGATTCCCTGAGGCTGCTGGGTGTCACGTAGGCACCCAGCCCTGCCTGGGGAGGGAGGGAGCAGGGCTGGGTTTCTCCTGGGAATTCCTCTCTCTCTCTCTCTGCAGGAAAATTCCTGTTTGGTGTTTACAGGGTGCTCCCAAGCTGCTGCTGGGTGGGGATTTAGAGGAAGCCCCGCAGCCAAGGGCACCTGGAAAGGTGGGAATTCCACAAATCCCACCAGCCATGGGGCAGGGGAAGGCTCCAGTCCTGGCTCAGCCACAGGCAGAACTTGTTTGCAGCCCCAGCTGGTGATCACATCGTGCCGTGGGGCCGGGAGGGTGCAGAGAGTTTTGGGGAGCTCCTGTGCAACCCCGGCCTCCAGCCCAGGGGTTCCCCCTCCTGAGGCACCTGGGATGGTGCCACCACTGCCCTGCACCACTGAGGGATGCCAGGCACATCCCAGACACAGCTCTCAGGACACCCCTGAGCCTGCAGAACCTCTCAGGTCACCAAGGATGGGGGTGAGCATCACACGAGAAGGTTCCCGTCCCAAACAAGGTCACTCAAAGCCAGCGGGAGAATAAATTCCAGAGCCCCTGGTGCAGCTTTTGGACTTAAAACGCTCCCTCAAACAGCACTGAGCGTTGAGGCAGAGCCCTGGGGAACTGGTGTGGGCTGGTGGCTCAGTGTCTGTGCTGGGTGGTGGCTTGGGGGGGGATTGGGGATCAGGGCTGTCCCTGTGCCACCCTCTGTGTGTGCCAGGGCTGCAGGTCCTGCACAACGTGCAAAGCCAGAGCTCAGCCCACCCCGGGAATCATCCAGGGGAGCTGCTGGCTGTGCCTGCCAAGGCAGCTCTCCCTGTGCCAGGACAGCTCTGCTGCAACACCACAACAGCCAAAGCCCAGGCTCTGGCTCTGCATTTGCTCCAGAAATGCAATTTCTGGGAGAGGAGGCAGCTGGAGTGCACACAAAGCCCCTGGGAGGGGAGAGGAGAGGAGAGGGGCCAGCCCTGCCCCGTGCCCTGTGCTCCCCCCTCAATCCCCCTGCTCACCACAGACCAAACCCACCCCACGGCACCCTCATCCCCACTCTGCCCGCCTCAAACCAACCGGGAACAGCCCAGAATTCCCTTCACAACACACCTTTCTTCATCTGCCAACACTCCGGGACCCACAGCGGCAGGAAAAAAACAAACCCAGCATCCCTTCTGAGGGCACGCTCTGCCCGCTGCGCTCAGTGCTGTGAAAGCATCCTTTCTATTTAACCATCCACACAAGGCCAGGAATGCAGGTGAGGTGCAAATCCCAGTTGCCTGGGCTGGTTTTTTTTTTTTTTTTTCCCCCTCAACATTTCGTGCACCAGCAGCAGCTTCCAGCCCTTTGCTTGGTTTCTCAAGGAGCTGTCAGGAAACTGAACTGGCAGTCGCCAGCTCCGGGCTGGAACTGGGAAAACGCGCCCACTCAGCTGCCGAGCGGTCCAGGAACGCATTCCTGATTCCCCCTCCCATTCCCAGCTGGATTGGGGGGGGAGGCAGGGAGGGGAGAAAAAGAGCATCAATTGAGGCTTTCACTTCCCAGCAATGATGCTCATCTGCCACCGAAAATTAACTCCATGTGAGTCCTATTTTTCGCCGCGGTTTCGCTCGCCGCGGTTTCCAAAAGGGAAATGATACCCCCACCCTCCCTTTCTTCCCACGTGTGCTCATCCCACTGCTGGGGCTGGGGGAGCTGGGGCTCCTCAGGTCTGCCCACCTGGCTGGATTTCCTGCTGAGGGAATAAAGAGCTCCGTGCACTGCACAGGGGAGGGTTTTTTAGGGTTTTTTTTAAGGGATGCTCACAGCTGGAGAGGGTAAAAATGAGATGTTTATCCATAGGGAATCGCTGGGAACGGAGAGCCCGGAATAGATGGGACCCAAGGGAGCTGCAGCACCCGTTGCAGGGGGTTTGCAAGGGTGGGAGCTGCAGGAGGAGGGGCACAGGGAGCTCACCTGCCAGGCTGGTCGGGGTATTTGTGTTTGCAGTAAGCCTCTAGTGACGCGTACACCTTCTCCCGCAGCGCCTCCACCTCCGCCGGGTTCGACAGGCCCTTGGAGTCTGAAAGGCCACACAAAAAAATCCATCAGCCAAAGCTCCTCCAGGCTCTCCAGCCAAGGCAGGAGCCCCTCTGGGCACTGCCTCCATCTCTTCCAGCCCCACCAGAGTGTGGACGCAAGCTCTGAGCTCCAGGGATTTGGGGGAGCACTCCAAGGTTTACCCCGCGGCTACAGATTTCTCCTCACTCCCAACCCCCAAATGCTCTGGCTCATTGCAGTGATCCCAAACCTTCATTTAAAAGGGTTTAATTCCCCCTCCAGCCCTGGGCTGTGGTGGGGCTGCAGGAGAAGCCCCTGCTCTGGCACAGCCCCCAGGCCAGGACGGAAGGAGGATCTGTTTTTAGCAGGGTGAAAGGGACGGTGCAGAAATCGATATCCCCAAGCACATGTGCCACGGGAACCTCTCCAGATTCCCCTTCTTTGACTATAAATGGCTAATCCCAAATTACAGACAATAAATTACTGCTGATTACAAGGAGGTGGAGGGGGGGGACTAAAAAAAAAACACGCAGAAAACTGGGCAAGGAGAAAAACAAACCCAAGAAACTGTAATAAACCCTGCTGGAACAGCCTGGCCTGGCTGTGGTGGGAAAATCCAGGCAAGGAGCTGTGCCTAGGCACAAACTGTGCTCTGTGAGGGCAGGGAAGGGCTGGTGGTGGCTGGGGAGGTTTGTCCTTGGCTTCCATCTGGTTTTGCTCTGGGCTGATCCCCTCTGAAATCCAGAGAGCTGTGCAGGTATGTATGTGCAGCCTGGCTCCTGCTGCACAGGGATTTGCTCCCTGGAATGTTGGAGTAAAAACCCTGACCCTGAACCTTCTCCTTCCCTCGGGCAGCTGGGGCTGAGGGGGGAAAGGGAGCAGCGTGACCCTCACAGAGTCTGTGAAACTGTGGTCAAAACCTGAAGGTTCTGTGTTTTCCATGAGCACATTTCACACCTTGCAGCCTCTCCAGGTCTGCAAAGGGCTTTTCCAGAAATGCAGGTAATAAAAGCCCTTGGATGACGAGGTTGGGAAGCAGAGACAATGATCTCCATGCTCTGGTGTCGCTCTAATCTGTATTTTTCTCTTCAACAACATCTACATTCCACTTTGTTCCAAGCCAGGAACAACTCCCTCGAACACCTGAACTTTCATTTCACAGCCACTCTGAAAGGGGAGAGCTGACAGGACAAGGAGGAATGGCTGTAAACTGAAAAAAAAAGTAGGATTAGATTGGAATTTGGGAAGAAAATTCCTCCCTGTGAGGGTGGGCAGGCCCTGGCACAGGCTGCCCAGAGCAGCTGTGGTTGCTCCATCCCTGGAATTGTCCCAGGCCAGGCTGGACGGGGCTTGGAGCAGCCTGGGACAGTGGAAGGTGTCCCTGCCCATGGAAGGAGGTTTGGAACAAAATCAGCTTGAAGATCCTTTCCAAACTAAACCAACTCCCAGCCCTGCCTCCCTTCCTGCCCCATCCTCAGCATCGGGGTGCCCTCTGCTATTTCCAACCGGGCTTTTTTTGGGGGGGGAAGAAAAGGATCTAAAAGGACCTAAAAGGACCTAAAAGGACCTAAAAGGACAGGAGAGCAGCCAAGAGGGGCCGGGAGAGCAGAGCCAGGCTCGTACCGGGGTTGAAGAGGACGATGGCTCGCAGGCAGCCCAGCTCTGTCTTGTCCATCAGCATGTCCCTCATTTTGGACACCAGTTCTGTCAGTACTCTGCGAAAGGACAGAGAAAGCACCGAGTCAGCACGGGGAAGGAGAAAGGCAATGAAGAGCCCCAGGTGTCAGAGGCGGAGTGAGCAGCTCCGGTCACGTTTAATGAAGTTGGGGATGGTGCTGGCCCGTGCCAGCTGAGGATGTGGCCTCGTTTTCCTCCTCCATCAAAAAATAGCTCATTAGGAACATCAACAGTTCCTGTGAGATACAACAGGGACCATAAAAACCGCCTTCGTCCACTCACCGCGAGGCTCTGGCACCTGAGAAAGCCGCCTAAAAATAAAAAATAACAATAAAAACCCACCCCAACAGGTACCTAAAAGTAATTTCCTCCGCCGGTAATTTTTATTGCTCCCTTTGCTCTTGCTGCAGGTGTCGGCCTGGAAATATTTTGCACTGATTGCCCAGTTTTTCACGTTAGATCCTGCAGCAGAGCCGTGATCTCGCACTTACGACCTCACGGGAACAAATGATGTCACCCAGGTCCGAGGAACAATTTCCTCGCGGAGCAGAGCAGCAAAGGTGATTTGGTCTCAACTCGGGATGAGTCTCAGGGAGAGAAATCAGGTTTCAGCAGCGGCTGGAGCCACCCTGGGGGTCAAACTCCCTGCAAGCCCGGCTTTAAAACACTTTCCCAAAGCCCGAGATGAAAGAGCCCCGGGGACACGCCCGTGCAACCTGCTGAGTACGGCTGGGGCCTCCTCACCCTGCAAATAAAATCACGTCTTGGTCCAATTAAAGATGAAAAGGAGCCAAGGAGTGGCCTCCCCCTAACGTTAGAAGGCATCTGGACCCCATGAAAGGGGCTTTGGTTTGCACTGGGCACCCTCCACCCTGTTTGAGAAGATTTTTTTCTGGTTTGGGGGTTTTTTTTTGCACCTTCCCAGAGGAAGGGTTTGCTGCTGTGTTTCCACGGGATGGAGTCCCTCATGCCGGGCTCCTCCGAGCCCTCAGGCAGGACTGGAGGCAGTTTAGGGGTGGAGACAGGCATGGGGATGTGCAGGGAAAGCGGTTTGGGATGCAATCCCATTGCTGCATTGCTGCGTCCCTGCATCCCTGTATCCCAGCATCTCCTGTATCCCTGCAGCCTTGCATCTCTGTGTCCCTGCATCCCTGTACTCCTGTGTTCCTGCATCCATTCATCCCTGCAACCTTGCATTCCTGCGTCCCTGCATCGCTGTGTCCCTGCACTCCTGCATCTTTGCATCCCTGTATTGCTGTATCCCTGCGTCCTTGCATCCCTGTGTCCCTGCATCCCAACATTTCCTGTATCCCTGCATCCCTGCAGCCTTGCATCCTTGCCTCCCTGTGTCCCTGCATTCCTGTACCCCTGCATCCCTGCATCTGTTCATTCCCGCAGCCTTGCATCCCTGCATTCCTACGTCCCTGCACTCCTGCATCCTTGCATCCCTGTATTCCTGCATTCCTGCAACCTCGCATCCCTGCATCCCCTGTATCCCTGCCTTGCTATATCCTTGCATCACTGCAACCCTGTATCCCTGTATACTTGCAGCCCTGCATTCCTTGCATTCCCTGCATCCCTACATCCCAGTATCCCCGCATTCCCTGCATCCCTCACATTCCCCGCATTCCCTGCATCCCCGCATTCCCCGCATCCCAGCCCACCTGTCGAAGATGGCCCCCACGCCGGCGCTGTGGGCGCTGTTGCGGTGCACGTGCAGCCCGGTGGCCAGCAGGATGCCGTCCTTGACCGCGATGGAGCGGTGCGAGAACGACGCGATCAGCAGCTCGTTCCACCCTGCGGGGGGGAGAGAAAACAACACCCGGGCCGCAGGTTAAGAGCCGTGGGGATGGGGATCCGTCCCCGCGGGAAGTTTGGGAATCGGTGATGTCACCTCTCTAAAAGGAGGAGGTGGAGGAGGAGGAGGAGGAAAGCGCCTTTGTGGCTGGATGTGGGGAAGGAAAGGGGAGCCAGCTTCTTCTTGGACGTCAAGGGAGGAAAAAAAAAAACCATCGAGAGCCCGAGTCACTAAAAATAAAGCCGATAAAGGGAGCAGTTTCCTCTATAAACCGTGCAGACACCGAGCAAACAGCTCAGCCCGAAGCTGCCCGGGGGTGGGGAGCCCTGGGCTCCCCTCTGCCCTCAGCCCCCAGCAGCTCTGGCCCTTATCAGCACTCGCTATCAGTCCCTCAGGCTCCTCCTCGGGCCACAGAAGTTCATTCAGCAGCCCTGAGCCAAAGGCACCGGGAAATCTCTGGCTTTAGCTGGGGGTTTGTTGCTTGTGCCATGAAAACACTGGGAGGGGTCGGGGCTGTTCTCTGCACAGTCCCACGTCTGTGACTTGGAAAACAGATTTTAGTCTCATTAACTGGCCAGGATGCTTGGGGATGTAGGAAGGACATCCTTGAGCCCAGACCTGCAGGGAAGGGAAGGGAGATGTGACCTCCACGTCTTCCAGCTCCCCTTCCCAACCCAACAGCTCTTCAATTCCTAAATCCATCACAGGCTGAGCTCAAGAATTCCTCAAACAAAGCCCCAGCGAGGAGAAATGCTGCCAAGCTTGAAGGGTGGAAATCTGGGTGACCTTCAGCCAGGAGCAGCATCTTCAGTAAGACAAGATGGGATCTTCTGCAACACCCCTGGCCTGAACATGTTCTGGAGTTCTGGTCCAGAAACCTCAGGATATTTGGATTTAGGTGTTTTTTGCCCAGGCTGGAAAAGCATCACAACAATATCCTTCACCTCTCCTGCCACGAGAGCACATCTCACAGCCCGGGACAAACACAAGGCCCACGTGTGCTGTATTTACCTTCTGCTGCAGCCCTGGGCTGTGCCATCAGAAATGTTGACAGGGAATAAAGTTCACTCTTTCCTAAGTGGCCACAGGATGTTTCCACCCCAGCCACGGGAACGTTTCTTGGGCTATTTACTGGGTGAGGCCTGGCACTGCCACAGGGATTGCAACACTGTGAAACCCAAGGAGGATGGAGGAGAAGGAGCCTGCAGAAACCCTGTTCCCGGGAGGAAGAGGAGCTCCCAGAGCCAGATCCGTAGGAATTTGTCCCACACAGCCCCACAGCAGCTCCACAGACAGCTCCAACCAACAGAGAGCACAGCTGGCTCCCACACCCAGTCCAAGCTGGGCTTATTCCAGTGAAGGAATGCTGGCTTCATCAGCATCCCTCATCTGGGCTATTCCCATGGGGAGCTGGGATGGCTCAGCTGAAATGGGGAAGGTTTTCCTACCTTGGCTTTCACCAGAACATCCCCAGAGAGCTGCCAAGGCAGAGGCAAGCAGGGAAAATTCACTACAACCACGGGCAGAAAACTGGAATTAGAGTCCAAGTCCTCCCTGAGAATTCTGCATTTCAGCCCAAGCTCTGGAGTGGCAGAGCAGAATTTTGTGACTCCTTTGTCACCAAAACTGGGTGGCTGCAGCCTCCAGGGATGCTCTGGCTCCTCTGGGATAGGGAAGGCACTTTGGCAGAGCAGTGTCATCGTGTCAAGCCAACTCCCTGCCAAGTTTCCCCACCAAAAGCAGCTGCAGCTGCAGGAATGTAACGCTCAGCATCCTTTGCCAGGCTGAGAAAACATCAGGTTATTCCTGTCCCAGCTCGGAAACCGGTGGAAAACACGCTGAAAAAGTCAGGTTTCCTTCCCTCCCAAACAGCTCGGTGTTTTTAAATGATTCAGGGCTTGAGGAAAGCTGCAGCCAGCCCATCCAGCACTGCTCCTCCAGAGCTGCGTGCTGCTCCACTTGTTTTGCCTCCCAGGATGCCTGGCTGAGGCTCTTAGCTGGATTTGGAAGCTTCAATATTTCATGGGCAGCTGTTCTCAGCAGGCCACTCAATAATACATTGGTTAGAAGACTCGGGGAAGGTTATCTGAGGCCCTGGCAGAGATGTTTGGAGCAGGGAGCTCCAGGGAGCTGCTCCAGGTGTCCAGCAGCCTCAGGGTTGGAGCCGTCACGGAATTTGGGGTGTGGTGGGGTTTGCAGCCCCTCTCCTGCTGCCCTGAGTGTGGAGGTGAGGCACAAACAGAGAACACAGGTCAGGATTCTCCAGTTCCAGGTTTAATCAGCTGTTTGCTAAAGAGAGGAAAACCTGGAGCTGCCATGGTGGGTTTGGACTCCACCTCCCAAAAGGAAAAGCTTTGTCTGAAGCCAGCTCTGTGCAGGAAGCCCTCAAAGATCCCTGCACAGATCGTCCCTACACAGATCATTCCCTGCTCATCAACTCTCACAAGAGGCTCTAGAAATCCTCTTCAAATCCACACTTTGGATGTCCCAAAGGGCCCAGAGCCAGCTCTGGGAAAATCCATGGAGCACCTTCACCCCAGGGCTGCAGGAGCCAGCCTGGAAGGGTTCAGGACCGGGACAAAAGTGAATTTGGGGGAAATAAAAGGAACTTTACAAGTCCCAAGGACTTCAAAGTCCCTGGTTACAAAGAGCTTCATGCCTCCAACACACCCTCCCCGAGCTCTGCTCCTGATTTCTTGCCCTCCACGAGCTTTGTGCAGCAGCAGGAGCTTGAATTCACTCAAGAGGGGAAGACCCTTCCTACAGCCAAGCCCTTCCTCCTGCCTTCCACCTCCCAAACCCTGCTCCTGCAGCCCCCCTGCTGCAGAAGGAAATTTAAAATAAGCCCTGAGAGTTCTATTTTCATCTTGGTGGGTGGGAGAAGAAGTGAGATGTACTCTTCTCTCCTTTCTGGTTTTAATTATCATCAAACATTTTGGTTTGATGAAATTTCATGGGGGCCTGAGCCTGCTTGGTGTTTCAAGCCTCGGTTTGGGAGGAGGGCAGAGTTTAACTCCTCTGGTTTAAAGTCACCCAGTGCCCATCTCTGAGTTTCTCCTGGATCAGAGATGGAGCTGGGCCATTTTTGAGCTGATTGGCCACATTTTGGACCCAATTCAACCACACACGGAAGGCTGTTAAAATCCTATTTAAAAACTGAATGATCAGAGTCCATCAAGAATCGATTGAAGATTTTCGAGCTGCCAGGACCTAAACCTGGGGGTACAACCAGGGGACATTCAGCACTCCCCGGGTGGGGACAGATGTCACTCACCTGCTCTGAGCAAGATGACCTGGTCATCCAGGGGCAGCTCGGAGAAGTGGGGGATCCTCTTGGCCCACTCCACCAGGGTGAAGAGCTGTTTGTCTGCTGCCTGGCAGATGTTTGTCACCGGGTCATTGGGCTGCCAAAACCAAACGGAAAAAAAAGGAAGAAAAAATAAAAAAGAGATGGAAAAGCTTGGAAAAGGCAGAGTGAAGAACGGAGAGGCTGCAGCAGCCTGCCTGCCATCCCCGAGGTGGATGTTATCACTCACAGGCAAAGGAAGTGATTTGGCTGCTCCACCACAAGGGTTGTAATAGTTTTTATAGCAAACCCCAAAAATGGGAATTGGGAGTGCTGAGCCTCCATATCCATCACCCTGACTAATGAATCCAAGCAGCTCCAGCCTGGGGAAGGGCAGACTCCAGCATCTCCCAGCTCGATAAACCAGCACCAGAGGGGGCATTACAGAAAAAAAAAAAGGAGAAAACCCCTCTCCTTTGAAATGTTATCCAGTAACAGAAACCATCTGCTCCTAAGGAGGACAGTCAGCCTAAACACACCAAATCCCTGTTTAAAGGAACTGCTCACAGCTCAAGTGGATTTGTGATTAGGAACTGGAAGAGCCTGTTTAACCCTGGGGAAGGCTGAGCTCGCTGCTCCAAGCGTGTCTGCAGGGTTTACCTCTCTGGACAGGGATGTATGAGCCCTTCCCTTCTCCCCCTGCAATCCCTGCTGATATCCAGCAGCTTGGATTGTACAATTAGCTGCTTTCCATGCCCTTAAAAGAGCAGTTTCCAACCCGGAGGAGAAGTGTTTACCTCCCCCCTGGCTCGCAGGGGGCAGGGGTGTGAAGTCAGAGGAAGAGCAGGCAGGAATGTCCGTGCACCCTGACACTGAGGGGTCAGCACCCTTGTCTCCCACACTGGATGGGTTAGAAGGGACCCTAAAATCATCTTCTGCCATGGGCAGGGACACCTGCCACTGTCCCAGCTTGCTCCAAGCTCCATCCAACCCGGCCTGGGGCTCTTCCAGGGATGGAGCAGCCACAGCTTCTCTGGGCAGCCTCCCCACCCTCCCAGGGAGGGATTTCTCCCTGGTATCTGCTCTAACCCCACACTCTCCTCTAGCTGGAATCCATTCCCCTTTGCCCTGTCCCTCCCTTCTCTCTGTGGCTGTCAGTGTAACCTGTCCCACCACGCTGCCAGGTCACCCTCAGAGCCCTGCCCCAGTCCCCTGGCAGCAAACCCAAAGCTCTGTGCCTCAGTGGCCAACATCTCCTGTCCTCCAGGCCTAAAATAGCCAGGATTTGGCAAGCTCAGGGCACCTGCCCTGGAAGTATTTTCCACCTGTTGCGTGCAGAGATGGATGGGCACAGGCTGGCACCGCCACAGGGACGTGCCCCCCTTGTCCCACCCCCCTCCAGCAGCTCCCCCAGGGGTGCAGGGGCAGGGCAGGCTCACTCCCAGGGAGCTGGGGCTCTTCCCTGGGGAAGGAGAGTGAGCAGGGACTGGGCTTTTCCTGGGAGAAGGAAATCAGACGGGATTTCCTCTGGACAACAAGTGAGTGTGAAGAGGAGCTCTGCAGGGTTCAGTGTTTCACTGGAAGCACAGGAAATGTTGACATTCAGATGCAGGAAGGGGGAGAAGGGACACCAGAGGCCCCTGAACATCCTCAGCCTCAAGTTATCCCAGATTTCTCAGCCAGGTGGAGAATCCTGGCATCCCACCAAGGTGGGATGGAGATCATGACTTATGGGAGTCATGAACCCGGCCCTTGCAGCAACAAGTGCCTGCAGAGCCCCAGAAAAGGGGTCATTTAGGTAAAGTAGATGTTTTTTGCCAAGGCTTTCATCAGGGCTGGCTCCTGGGCAGGTTGTCACCACGTGCAGGGGCTCCAGGTGACCCAGCCCTGGCTATCCCTCCATGGACAGCACAGGCTGTTCCCAACCTCTGGTGCTCCAAAGCCTCATCCTCATGCCCAGTTCCACCTCAGATGGCAATTCCTGGAACCACCACGGCTCTTCCTGGCAGAACCTGATCACTGGAGTGTCAGAAGCAGCTAAAAGTGTCCAGAGGGCCCTGCCTGGCTCCAGGAGGGGAACGGCAGTGCTGGAAACCCTCCCCGTGCACAGAGAGCAAATCCCCTCCTGCAGTAAATAAATACCAAGGGCACGGTGCCGGGGTGTGACAGAGCCAAAGGGCACCTGATCTTCCTGGAAAACTGCAGCTTGGAGGCATCTTCCAGAAAATGGTGACTTGAAACCAGACGTTCAAAGGCCAGTTAAGACCTAATGGGGAGGAGAGCTCTCAGTTACAGGCTTTGCCTTTCCCAGGCCCTGCTGACAGGGCAGGAGCCCAAATCCCCAAGGCCTGGGGCACAGGCAAAGCCACCCCCTGGGACAGGGACATGGCAGAAGGTGACAGCCACAGAGAGAAGGGAGGGACGGGGCAAAGGGGAACAGATTCCAGCTAGAACAGAGTGTGGGGTTAGAGCAGATACCAGGGAGAAATTCCTCCCTGGGAGGGTGGGGAGGCTGCCCAGAGAAGCTGTGGCTGCTCCATCCCTGGAAGAGTCCAAGGCCGGGTTGGATGGAGCGTGGAGCAAGCTGGGATAGTGGCAGGTGTCCCTGCCCATGGCAGAAGATGATTTGAAGGTCCCTTCTAATCCATCCAGTGTGGCAGACAAGGGTGCTAACCCCTAAAGCCCCCTTGCCACCCCCACAGAAATGTCCCTGCAGGTCACCAGCAGCTGGCCTGAGGTGCAGAGGCACGAACCAAAGCACCCAACACACGAGGCCAACAGCACAGAGCTCGTGTTTCCCGCCGTGTTTGTCAGGGCCTGGATTTGTCCGCCTTTCCATCCCCAGGGCTCTGGGGGAGGGCAGCAGCTCCTCTCTCTTGCCTCTCCTCATCCTTCGGTGGCCTCGTCACCGGGAGCTGCTGATCTCATCCATCTGCTAAACCTGCTACAAATGTCACCTCGTCGGCTTGACAATAATAGGGCATTTCAACAAGCCTCCCGCTTCTATTTAGATGCAACACACATCCTTGTTCACAGTAATGCGTGTTGAATTATGCAGGAACCGGTTTTCAATTTGCTACAAGAGGCTGAGGAGACGCGGTGCCAGACGAAGCCATTTATTTCAGCTCGGCTCTCTGGGGTTTGTTTTCAAGTCAGCACAACGCTGGCTCCAGCTCCCCTCAAGGATTTTTAATCCTGAGAGCAGTCGGAGCCTCTCTGAGCCCCTCACTAACTCCTCGATAAAAAAGCCCTTTAAAGCCTCGTGGTGGTGGGATCGTCCTCTTAAATGCAGGTGAGGATTTGTCCCTGATTCTGTACCTGGGAGTGTACCTGGGTCTGTAGCTGGGTCTGTCCCTGGTTCTGTACCGGAGTCTGTCCCTGGTTCTGTACTTGGTTCTGTCCCTGATTCTGTATCTGGTTCTGTACCTGATTCTGCCTGTACCGGGTTCCGTACCTGGTTCTGTCCCTGATTCTGTCCCTGATTCTGTCCCTGATTCTGTACCTGATTCTATACCTGGTTCTGTACCTGATTCTGTCTGTCCCTGTTTCTGTACCCGGTTCTGTCCCCGGTTCTGTCCCTGAGTCTGGAGAGTTTCACTGAGGGACTGGCTCTGTCCACACCACGAAGCCTTGAAGGCCCAAGATCCAAGGTTTGGGTTGGAAGAGACCTCAAAACCATCTCACTCCAAACCCCTGCCATGGGTAGGGACACCTTCCACCAGCCCAGGCTGTCCCATTTCCCTCTCTTGTCACACCACACCCTGGTACAGCCCGGATGCTCCAAGCAGGCCCAGTTCTAATGCAAGTTTCTAACTGGGAAAAGAACTTGAAAGCCAACCTCCAGGCAAACTCCTCCAGGTTTTCTCTCCTGGGAGCCAAGCAGCTGCATAATTCTGCAGCTGAGAAATCACACCCTCATTCTCCAGCTCTTATCTCCCTGCACTTCAGCCACAGGGGTCTGTTTATGGCCTCAACTGGACTCCAAGCTCTTCAGAGTGTCCTCCTGCCTTTTAGCACCGAGGGCTGTTATTTACAACAAAATCTTCTCTGTGAGCCCTTTGAGTTATCCCTGACAGCACCTCTTCCTTCCCTGTGGAAGGACAGAGGACACCAAAGGCTGGTGGCTGCTGGCTCTGCTGACTCACAGAGCCTGCAGCAGAGCCAAGAACTGCATTTCTCAGCTGGTTCTTTTCCCTCTCTGCCCCAGCTGTCCTCGTGGACACTCCTTGTTGGAATTCTGGAAACTGAGGATTTGGGAATTCTAGTGTGGGAGTCAAGATGGAGGATTTTGGGCGTTGTCTGAGTCCTTCACCATCTTCCTCCTCCTTCTTCATGGGTTTGGGTGGTTTTCTGTAATCGGGTGACAAAGGCCTGCATTGTGGGCCTTGGGTGGTCACTATTGGGTCAAAATCACAAATAATACCAGTGTCACCTCGTTATTGGGTAATTAGCACTTAAATAACCCTGGAAAGAGTTAGAACCTCTCCATTTTATCTTTCTTCTCTACCTTACTCATTAGCGCTCGGCTTGTGAGCCTGTACATAGATAAGAAACAACAAACATCCAAGCCTGAACTTGAAAATCCACGAGTATTCACCCTGACCTTGGTCAGAGAAAAAGAAGCCAAAACCATCACAACTCCTGATGTCCCCACAGCCACCCCTGCTGTCCCCACCACCCGGGGCAGAGGTTTCTCACCGAGCTGGGTGTCAGGCCCATGTTGGCCTCGATGTAGGTCTCTGTCTTTGGCTCCACAGCCAGCTCAGCCTCCAGGATCTTCTCCACGGGCATGTCCTCGTTGGCGCTGCTCGTGGACTCCACCTCGTTCTCGTTGCGGTCCTTCCCCCGCTGCCTCTCCTCCTGCACGGCTGGGAGGGACACACAAGGGACAGTGTCACCCCATGGGTGGCCACCAAAACCCCAAATCATCCTGCAGCAGCAGCATCATCACCCTCCTCTGATGTCTGCTCCCAGAGTGGGGCTCCTACACGGCTGGGAGTGACACACAGGGGACAGGGCAGCATCAGTGTCACCCCACAGGGGGCCACCAAACCCCCAAATCATCCTACAGCAGCATCATCACCCTGCTCTGATGTCTGCTCCCAGAGTGGGATATCCCCAGGGAATGGGAGGTTTGGGGGAGGCAGGGAGGGAAATCCAGGCTGGGAAAAGCCCCTTCTCTGCAGAGGGACACAAGCTAAAATAAAAAGGTTAATGAGAAATGATGGAAAGCACCAGGAAGGAAACCACACTTGGAGCCACTGCGGGAGAGGGGTGGGGTGAAGGGACAGAATCAGGGAATCCCAACAGGTGAGTTTAAAGCAGAAATCCAGAGTTCAGCCACCTCTGAGGCTGGCAGTGCTGAATTTCCCTGGAGGCCACGTCCTGCCCCTCCCCAGCTCCCGTGGGACAGGAGCTCCATGCAAACCTCCATCCTGCCTTTGGGCAAGCCCCAGACAGACAGGAGAGACCAGTCCCAAACCCTGTGGGGTGGGAATGATCTCCTCCGCGGCCTGTCACATGCTGCTGAGTTTATCTGAGCAGCTCAGAGATGAAAAACACTCTCTAGACGCTAATAACATCGTTATTATTATTATTATTATTAACGACCTCCCTTGGAAACCTGCACACGCTTTTCCTACACCTGGAAGGCAGCTTTGAGCAGCTGCAATGGGAACTCTCCCTTTCCTCCCTCACTTGTCACACACCCCAAATCCCACACTTTTCCACAGTTTCCCACAGCACGTTTCTGCTTGAGATCAGCCCGAGCATCTCTGGCCACGAGACACAACTGTCTGAACTCACCCAGCCCTTTGCTGAGGCGCTCCAAAAACATAAACCCCAAATTTATTGCAATTACCCCAGCACCTCCTCCCTGGTTATGGGATGTTGGGGCAGAGCAGCAGGGGCACAGGGATTGTCTGGGGGAAACCAGAGCTGTCTGTAACACGAGGCTTTTCAGACCATCAGTGGGATCAGCTCTTAGGCCAAGTGCAAAAGCAAACTCCACAACACGAAAACTCCAGGAACATAAAATAAAATAAAATAAAAATAGGAATAAAATAAAATAAAATAAAATAAAATAAAAATCCCCAAAATAGGGGAGAGAAAAGGAGAAAAAAAAGATCTCAGGCTCTGTGTGGTTGTGAAAATTCCAAGCTGCTTTCTTCTGGATGCATCTCGATGGAGAATGGTGCTGGGAGATGAAGGGAGGTTGGATTACTG
>VZDJ01000051.1:3172817-3187486 GCA_008694505.1 Cyanoderma ruficeps
CTCCATCCCTCCCTCCATCCCTCCATCCCTCCATCACCCAGAGCCTGTGAACACAGCCTGTCCCCACCTCAGGAATGATGCAGGACACCAGCCCAGCCCTGGGATGGATGCAGCTTTTGGGGATGCCTGCCGGGCTGCTGATCTTATTTTCTCTCCCTACAGGCAGCTCCAGGAATGAAGCGGGAACAGCTTCATTCCTCAGGTGTGCAACAGAACGGCTCCTGCAGCAGCCCTGGGCTGCTCTGGGGCACACAGGAACTCCCCTCCCACAACCATCTCACTGTCACCTCATCCTTGTCTGGTGACACCAAAATGGGAATAACTTTGCTCTTCTCAGCTTCCCGACAAGGCTGATTTTCCCGGTCCTGAGGGTGGCACAGCTTTTGATCAACAGCGTGGGTCTGTCCACCCCAAACGCAGGACTGAGGCAAGAATTTGGCCAGAAAACCTTCTCCTGCAAGGCAGAGCACTCCCAAGCTGTGGCCACCCCGTGTTTCCAGAGCTGAGCTTCCCAGCCCTCTCTTTTGTGCTGATGGCTGTGCCAACGCTTTTATTTTCCTTCAAGGAGCCTTGGATGGCCGAGAGCTTTTCCAGGCTGGTTTTCTAAACATAAGGGAAGCATTTGAATCTTGCAATCCACTTGAGGAGGAAAAAAAAAAAGATGCAGTTGGAGAGCTCGGAGAGGCAGCCCCACCTCCTCCAGCTATGTCTGAGCCCAGCCAAGGACAGAAGCCTGTGTTTTCCATGGCACCTGATGAAGAGCCTCTCCTGTTATTCTGCCTGATTTGGTCTGTACTTGCCTCAGGCCAGTTGCTGTCATGTTTCATCTTGAGCTTCTCCAGCCCATCTGCACTTCCCCAGGCCACGGTACAGCGAGACGTGGAGGAGCCCCATGTGTCCAAGCCACCCCTTGGTGACCTCTCGTGTCTTTAAAAACCCAAAATGCCTCGTCCTGTGGGTTACAGATGAGCCCCAGCTATCCAAGCCCGAGGGCTGATGTGCCAAAATGCCAGGCCCATCCTCTCTCTGCAGGTGTCCACGTCACACTGGACACCTTGGCTCTGCTCCTGGGGCAGCATCAGGTTTGAGTCCCTTGCAAAGTGCCACCCAACCCAGCTCTGGTGGCCAAACCAACCCCTGCGGGTGGCCACGCTCGTGGGCACTGCCAAAGGAATGTCAGGGGAGGCAGGGAGAGGCCCAAGGGAAAGGATTTTCCACAGGCAATGGCATTTCTGAGAGGGCAGGAGCAGCACAGGTTTGTTCATTTGCTGGCTCATTCCAGCAGCTCCAGTGACACTCACCCAGTGTCAATACAGAGTTTTGGGGATGAAAATCCATCCCTGCAGGAGCAACAGGGTGGGGTTGTTACTGTCCACAGGGAAAGGATAATTCACTCCCCCCAAAAATTGGGTTTTCTCAGGGAAACAAACCCCAAGAGCATGGGGGCAAGGCACCAAAGCTCAGCCCAGAGAGCCCCAAACTTGCTCAGGTTTATTTTTCCCCCCATCCTGCAGGTGGGTGGCTGGTTGTTTATGAGGTGCAGGGTTGGGGTTATTGGGGATTTCCGTTCCTCTCGCACTGGGATTTATTGGGCTCTGCTGCCTTTCATGCAGCCACGTCTTTGCTGTGTATCATCAGCATCTTGAAGCGTTTATGCCCCAGGTACCTGTTTATATCCAAAATGCCAAGACAGCTGAGAAAACGAATTCAGACAGTGTTTCTTCTGCTTTGCTTTCGTGTGTCACCTATTATTTTTTTTTCCTTTTTCAGAGGTGCAGCCTTCTGCTACTGTAAACAACCTCAAAAGCTGCGACACATGAAATAAATGGGGTTTTTTTTTTCCCTCCAACATTTTCAACTGAACTCCGTAAATTTTTTTTAAGGGATGCAAAATATCATCGTGATAATTAAAAAGCGTAACTTCAGAGCGTTAAAAAGTGGATTGAAACCTTTGCATGCGGTTAGTTCACAAGAGGAACAGCTCTGGAAAACAACAGCAGAAAATCTCTAGCTCACTTCATTCTCTGGACACTGAAGTATAAACAAACAGCAACAAAAGGAGAGAAATCCATAAGCCAAACTCATTTTCTCAACCGAAGAGCATCCTTAAAAACAAAAAAAAACAACCCAAACCCAGCATCATTTAACCAGCTGGTTTAAAGAGCAGCACTTTAAAAGGATATAAGAAACAAGCTCATTAAGCTGGAAGACATTTTCCATTCCAAAATTACTCCCAAAAATAACTGTGCTCCTGAACTCTGCCCCTTCACCCGGCTGCGGCCACTCGCCTGCTTTCACATTCACTCGGACAGTGGGCTGGAAACCTGAATTCCTGCTCTTTCTCCCCACATTCCTGGTGCTCCTGAGGGATGGTCCAGGAGCTGGGATGGCCCAAACTCCAGGGGGATGGCAGGGGATCAGACACAAAAGATTCCACGTGGGAATCTTCAGCCCCTGTGGACGGAGTGACTGAGCAGCTCCCTGCAGACACGGGAAGGTCTCGGGGCTGTGGAGATGCTGCAAGTCCAACCCTTCCCAGGCTGAACCCCCCAGCTTGGCAAGTGACAGGGGGGAAAACCAACCCCCAAACACGGGAAGAGGAAGAATCAACTCAGGCTGTGAAGTTTAATGAGGTCCTGAAGCCAGAGAGCAGGCGTGCAGCTGGACAGATGTCCTGCATGCTCCGAGCACGGCTCTGCAGCTCAGCAGCTGCAGCCACGCCGCGCCTGCACCTGCATTTAGGAACAACTCCGGGATCAGCCACGCAGCCCGAGCTGCAGCTGCTGCAGGGGAACAGCTCTCTGCTCTCCAGATGGGCTCCAGGATGCTCCAACATCCACTCCACCCATCTGGCACCAAACTGCAGCCTGCAGCCTGGCGTGTGGACACCCAGCAGGTCCCGCAGAGCCGGCTGCCTCTCCCGAGGAGCCCCTCACGTCCCGGGGAAGGCTCTGGGAGCCGCTTCCCAAGGGCTGCTCCCTGTGAGGCGGCCATGGGAGCATGGGAAAGGGCTCCTCGCTGGAATTTCCTGCTCCCTGCGCGATCCCCAGGCGCTGCCAGCGCTGCCGGGGCGGCTCCTCCTCACACGGGACAGCCCGAGCTGCACCACGCCCCTGCTGACCCTGTCACCTCTGCTGTCACCTCCTGCCACACCAGACCCCATCCCAAACCCCGCGGTGTTCACTCCCACCTCTTCACAAGACCTCTGCCTCCCCGATTCCAAGGCAATTTCCACATTTTTTTTCCTTTCTCTTTCTCTTCCCAAGGCTGCTGATGCACAGGCAGCTCAGACCCCAGCGAGGAACAGACTGGCCAGGGAGAGCTCAGCTCTGGGGTGCCAACAGCCACCCCCACAACAATAATCCCTGCATTAGTCAGGATCCCTGATGGTAATCTTCATTTGGTTGACTATCCGGTATTTAGTGGGAGACGGAGTACAAAAACACCAAAGCCTTACACAGCTGGAAGAAATTCATAGGGGGGGAAAAAAATGCTCCCAGTTGCTAATTTATTACGGCTGCAGTATCCCAGAGAGAGGAGGCTCATTCAGTTGGGATCTCTGTGACGTGTTTTTGACAGGGAACAGCAGGAGGAGATGCACAGAGCAGGAGGAACCCCCTGCTCCTGCAGGCTTTGCCCACTTTCAGCCAAGGTTTGCAGCCCTGAAGGGTCCCTGTCCCCCAGCAGGGCCACCCTGGGCACGCTGCTGCTGCTGCTGCTTCTGCCCTGCCTGGGCACAAGGTCCATCCCTCTGGGTCTGCTCTTGGCATCGTCACCCCTCAGCTGTTGGGATCAAACCATTCCAAATCTCCTGATGGAGGTCTGGAAGGGTTTGATCCCGACATTGATCGGGATAAAATCCCTCCATTGATTTTACTTCTCCAATCCGACCTCTCACCCGATAATCCTTTTCCTTTTACTCTTTTTGAACTGAGTGCAACCTTGGCTCTCACTCCTCCTCCCAGCATCACCCTGCGGGTCACAGCATTGCTCCCCAGCCCAGCCCTGCCTCTCACCACAGCTCCAGCACTCACTTCAGAGGCTTTTTCTGTGTTTCCACCACATCCCAGGACCTCTGGGCTACAGGAGAGACACTTCCCAGCAGGAATCTGCTGTGCCTTTACGCAGCTAGAAATTAGGTCTCCAGAGCAAGATGTTTTTTAGGGAAATGAGGCCCATAACCTGGGCTCTGTTACTTAAAAGATACTAGAGGATAAAAAGCCAGCTATGTTTTGAGTATTTAGGCAAATGGAATTAGCAGTGCAGGATTTAGCCAAAAACTCTTCCCTAAAACAGAGGTGGGAGTGTGAGTGGTGTAAGGACAATTCCAGCTGGGATGGGTGCAATAGGACGAGACCTTTCTTTGACAATCAGGTGGACATCCCACGTGAAACTCAAGAGCTGCTCAGAACCAGAGCTCAGCGAGATCCAACTCCTGACTTCCAGCTTCAGGACAACTGGGACATTTCTGTGAGACACTGAACTTTCAGGTTTATAACAAGAGACAGGGGAGTTATTCCAGCTTTCCCTACACGGGGATTATGCCTAAATCATCTAATGATGACTGTCAAATCACCAGTTCCTGCCCTAAATCATCTAATGATGACTGTCAAATCACCAGTTCCTGCCCTTCCCCAACGCTGCCCTCACCAGATCCATCAGCACTGCCTGAGCGCGCTCCTGGAGTTACCAGGATCCCATCTGTCACACTTTTAAATAATTGTCTGATCATTATGAATTCATTTGCTATTCATTGTGATAATGTTAATCAAGATGAATTAATAGAGTCCTCACACTGTACGTGCTCCCTGGGGACTTCCACCACCATTAAGAAATTAATTAATGGACCTGTAATTTTTAGCGGCGCTGCCCATGCAATCAGCGCTAACGGCAGGCACGGAGAGCAGGTACCTGCTCACAGGGTGGCAGAGCTCCAGCATTCCTGCTGCTCTTCCCAGCATTCCTGCTCTTCCCAGCCCCACACACCTTGTTCTGGGGGGCTGAAAGGCCACTGGGTCTCCAGCTGCCTGTGGAAGGCTCTGGATGCAGTCCCGGGGAAGGGGACGCTCTGTATTTCTCCCGCTGAACACACAGGAGAATTCTCGGCTTCTTTTTGGTCACCTGAGCCTCCCATGGCTCAAGTTTTGGATCGCATTTTCCTCATCCCACTGCACATCTCCCACGGGATCCAGTATTCCTCACTGCTCCGCACTCAGGGCAATGCCAGCCCTGCCCTGAATGCCTCAATCTCTCTATTTAATGCTCTGCCGGGGCAGGAACATTTGATTTGAGCACCGAAGGGTTAAACTCAGCAGGTCCAAGGAGGTCCCCTGGGTGCCCCGGCAATGCCCCCACACCTCCAGCACAGACAGCTGTGACGCTGGGTGACTTTGGTCCTTGGGTGACCCCACAAACCGAGCGTGGCGGGGTTTGCCCCACACTCAGAGCAGCCCCAGCAGCGCCCGGTTAATCCAGGCTCCAGACAGGGCTGAGTGCTCCTCAAAGGCTCCAGCCTGGAGCTGTGGGCCAGGCCCAGAGCAGGGCTGGATTTATTTATCAGCCTGTCAGGGAGGCAAGTGTGGCTCTGAAGATGTCAGGGCAGAGAAAGCAGCACGGAACTGGGGTCACCCTCACGTCACGTCTGCTGAGAGCCTGTTCTGCCAGCAGATTACAACAGACGCAGTCAGCATTTCAAAAGATCGTTTCAAAGAGGCACTGACGGGGAAGTTTAGGGCCTAAATTTAAATTCCAGTAAGGGAAGAGCTGTCTTAAAGAGACCCGATTTATTTCTTCTTCCCAATGAGAAAGGAAAAGTTGCAGCATTGGATTAGGTGGCGAGGGCCTGGCACGGGATGCCCAGAGAAGCTGTGAAGGATGATTCATCCATTCATCCCTGGAAGTTCCACGGCCAGGCTGGAGTGGAAAGTGTCCCTGCCCACCCCCTCAGCACTGCTCTGGGACTCAGTGCTGCTCCAGAGGACACGGGAGGCTCTGGAGGCCACAAGGACGCTCAGGCTGGGGCACAAAAGCGAAACACAAACTGAGATTTCTGTCACCAGCCCTCGGCAAAGGCTGACCTGCCTCTTGGTGCCCACCTGTGGGAAATGGATTTGCAGAGAACTCCCAAAGTCTGACAGAAGGCTCGCACAGTCTTGTGCACCTGTGTGCAAACCTTGAGATAAAATATGCTGACTTAGGCAGGCCGTGGAATAGCACAGACATTGCTGAGAGAGACACTGAACTAGAAACAAGTTTCAAACGATGGCCTTGCAAACACACCAGGTATTTTGGAGAAACAGAACTACGAAAGATGTTCTGCAGCAAGACCCACACGGGGTATTTTAACAGATGATTGGCCTTGCAGCATTGGCAGCACTGTGTGGCAAAAGCTGATAGGCCGAGAAACACTATAATATAGAATATAATATAATATAACGAAATAATATAATGAAATATAATATAACGAAATATAGCGAAATATAACTAAATAATACAACGAAAATATAATGTATTGCAATTAGGAAGTTCCTCTGACTGGAAGAACTGGGCTCTGAGTAGGAATGGCTTCTGACCTTGACGCCGTGAGTCGTAACACCTGCACCATCTACCTCCCCCTATGAAACTGAAAAAATCACATCTTTGAGTCAGAAAAACGGGTTTTTTGTGACACCCAAAGGTCCCTGCAGCACCCCTGGGTGCTGTGGCCAGGCCAGGCCTTACCTTCTCTCTTCATGCCCATGGCCAGACACTTCTGGTAGCGGCAGTACTGGCAGCGGTTGCGCTGGCGCTTGTCGATCAGGCAGTCCTTGTTGTCCCTGCACGTGTAGGTCAGGTCCTTCCTCACCGTGCGCTTGAAGAAGCCTTTGCAGCCCTCACAGCTGTAAACCCCGTAATGTTTACCTGTGGGAGGGGGTAAAACTCGGGTTGAAAGGCGGCCCCGGGTCGGTTCTGCGCCAGCAGCTCTTCCCAGATGTGTTTTCGGGGTTTTTTGGAGCTGGGGGATGGTGGCCTGGTCACCCGTGGGTGACATCCTGCCTTCCACCCAGGGAAAGGCCGTTTCTGGGCCGTAGAGCAGGGGTGGGGCAGCGCAGCAGTGGAACGGGGTGTCCCCCTGTAGCCCGGGGAGCTCTCGGAGCTCTCCACAGCAGACACACCACCCAGCCTGCTCTGAACTGTGTCCCCACCCTCCACCTCCAGCCTGGAGCACAGGAGGGGTCCCAAAGGGCTCACCAACCAGGCAGCCAGAGCTCCTCCGGAGCAGGAGGCTTTTAGAAAAGCAGGAGAATGAAGGGAATTAGCACATCTTTATCTCCCAGGTGTGAGAAACTCCACGTCAAGAGCATCTTTCTAAAAGCACCTTTCCATGTGGCACTGTGTGACAGCGCAGATCAAAGGATGGGGAGAGGGAGGACACCCCCTGACGCCTTGTTTGCCGATAGGGTGTGGATGTGACCCCAGGGCTAAACAGGGACCTGGGGTCTCCTGGCTCGGCTCTTCAACCCCTGTCCCATGGACACATGGAGACATGGAGAGCTCCTGCTGGTGCTGCCAGGAGCCAGGGAGCCAACGCCAGCTCTGCAGGGCACCCACACCCCAAGCCCAGCGCCCCGAGCCCCTCCCGGGGCAGGAGCCGGCCTCACCCGAAGATCTGTCCCCGCAGATGGCACATATGTGCTTGGTGAAGGAGGCCATCGTTCCTGAGGGATGTGCTGGCACTTTGAGGACCCCATTGAGCCCCAGGGGTGGCTTGATGTCTTCTGTGCTGGTGACGGAGTTCATGGGCGAGTTGAGCTGTGGAGGGACGAGCAGAGGGCTCAGCTGGGGCTGGGGACACAGGACAGGAGGGACAAGCAGGGGACAAGCTTGCAGCGGGGGATTTGGGCACAGCAGCCCTCAGCCCAAAGGCACAGCCCTGACCTGCCCTGGCACAGGAGCTGGGGGGGCTCTGAGCTGGCAGCAGGGTGACACAAGGGGCAGGACATGGCCAGTCGCCCGAGCACCGTGCAGGGCTGGCCCTGCTGATGGAAGAAGGACGTTTTTCCATGATTTAATTGGAAATAAAGTTCCTCCTGGACTGCCCCGGCACAGGCAGGGCTCAGCAGCCACCCCAGCCTCAAACCAGCACAGGACCCAGGGAGGAAGATCCGCAGTGGGAGAGCAGCCCTTGCATGGAGGATGAAGGCCAGGACACCCTCGTTTAGCTCTGCAGTTTACAGAGATCCCTTCAGTGTTATCTCTGCAAAGGAAAGCTTCACGCCAAATAAACACATCCCAGCCGCAGCAGGGCCTGGACTCCAGAGCTGGAGTGGGTGGGACATGTCCCCTGCAAGTCCCAAATGTCTCTCCTTCCTTCCCTTGGCCCCCAAAAGCAGAGAGTTGGCTGGAACTGGCACCGTGGCATTGCTGTGGAGCGAAGGGTTCCCAGGCTGAATCCCCCCCCGTGTGCAAAGAGAAACTGAGGCACAGAGCTGTAGGATCTTGGTAAGGGGACAAGAGGGTCTGGGGGTGATGGGAGACCTGGTCACCTCTGGATGCACAGCTGGCTGGGATCACTGTGGGTGTCCCCAGGGGAATCAGCGTGCCAGGGATTGTCACAGAGCCGCCACCCCTGCCAACCCCTAACCCCAGGAGGGATCCCTGTGCCTCAGTTTGTTGCCTTTCTCTGCTCTAACAGAGACCCCCAGCCACTGCACTTGTCACAAATTAATTCAGGGAAGTCCCAGGGCTTGTGATCTGTCAGTCAGAGCAGCACAGCAGCTCCTCTGGCTTTCAAGTCTCCAGGCTGGTGGGGAATATCTGGCAGGCAGACGACTGACAGCCACACAACAGAGCCAGGTAAACCCACCCTGGAGAAACGGGATGGATCTGCCTCCCTGTGCCAGCTGATGAAGCAAAGGCAGCTGGCACCTGGTGCCACCCAGGGACACACTCCTGGCTTTAGCTGCTGTCTGACAGAGCAGGGAGGGGAGGGAGGAGCAGGTCCCCAGGCTGGAGCATCTCGTTTGGAGTCCCACACCATCTCCGTGCTCCCCTGGCAGCAGGGGTTGCCAAGTCAGGGTGACCTGCCCCAGGAATTCCTGGCCAGAGCACTTTGTGGGCAGTGCAGCCAGCTCCCAGGAGCAGCTGGTGGTCACGACTCGTGTCACGCCGCCTCCCTGGCTGTGGGATGAAGATGAAGCCCTTCAGCCCTCCATCACCACCTCCCCCAGCCCCAGCAGCCCCCTGAAAACACTGCAGGGGGAATGATGGGCAGAGCAAAACCCACCCAGGAGGGCGGGGGTGCCACCAACCCCCTCAGCCCGGAGAATCAGCTGCTCAGAGCTGAGTCAGCCCCGGGCTGGGCAGGGGAAAGTCGTCGGTTCCTCTCCCAGCACGGGCCCCAGAGCTCAGCAGAGTCACCCCGGGGTTCCCACGGCGCCCTGGCGCCTGCCCCGGCAGCACGTGCGGGGAGGGGACAGAGGAGGGGACAGCCAGGCCTTGGCACAGCACTTCTGCTCCGGGCCAGCACGGCTCCAGCTCAGCAGAGAGCCCAGCCAGGGCAGGAACCAGGGCTCTGCTTCCCCACTGACACACCAGCACCCCTCGGCTCCTTCCCTTCCCTCTCCAGCTCGCTGCACTGAATCCCGGCCCTCCTGGCAAGCAGAGCTTTATTCCTCCTCCTCTTCCTCCCATCCCAAAAAACATCCCAGCCCTTCCCCGCTCCCGCGGGCACCCTCACAAAGAGCATTGTGCAAAGGCAGACAGCGGCTCTGGAAAAGCCTAATCCCCCGTCTGATCTCTCCCCGCTCGCCCCCGGGCAGCCCGAGCTGCTGCCAGCCATGCCTGGGGCTGCTGCTCCACACAGCCCTGCAAACCGCACGGAAAAGCCCTTCCCTCGCAGCCCCTGCTGAAAATCCTGAGCTTTTCCCCCCTGTTTTCCTATCATTTTTAGGTAAGAGGGTTTAAGCAATCTGTTGAATCCCGGAGCTGCTGGGTGTAGCCCCCCAGGCTGGCTGGGGCCCTGCTCAGCTCTGCCAGCTCCCCTCATTCCTGGGCCAGCTCAGCACCAGCCTCCCCGTCCCACGGATGCTGGGGTCCCACGGCAGGATCCCTGCCACACACTCTGATTTTGGGGCCGTGTCTGCAAACCCTGCGAGACCCTGGGGAACTTCCCAGTGCTGGAGGGAGGGCTCTGGGAGCATCCCCCAGCACGTCACTGAAGGCTGCAGAGTCCTCCCCTCTGCAGAACCAGACAGGGTGGGGTGAGCCCCCCGTTTTTTGGGGAGCCTGGCAGCTCCTTCCCATCCTGGAGTGGAGGGGACCCACCCTGGGGACCTCGGCACGGCGTGCCCTTCTGCTCTGCTGCCTCTCCGGAGGCGACGAGGCGTGGCCTGATGGCAAGTGGCATCTGCCATCTGATGCAAACCACCTTCCATCAGTGCCAGCCCTGCCCGGCCACGGGGGCCACACGCCTCATTTACCCCGGTGCTCTGCCGGCCGGGCAGGGGGCTGCCTCCTCCTCCTCCTCCTCCNTGAAGCTTTCTGAAGCGTCACCTCGAGGAAAAACCACTTAAGACAAGTCCCTGGACAAAGGACGGGCACTCTGAGGGCTGGAGACACCAAGGGCTGGAGACACCAAGAGCTGGAGCCAAAAGGGCTGAAGCCACCAGGGCTGAAGCCACCAGGGTTGGAACCACCAAGAGCTGGAACCATCAGGACTAGAGCCACAAGGGCTGGAGCCACCAACAGCTGGAACCATCAGGGCTGGAGCCACCAGGGTTGGAGCCACCAGGGTTGGAGCCACCAAGGCTGGAGCCATCAGGGCTGGAGCCACCAAGGCTGGAGCCATCAGGGCTGGAGCCACCAAGGTTGGAGTCACAAGGGCTGGAGCCACCAGGGCAGGAGCCAGCTCATTCCCAGCACCATCCCACCACACTCTCACTTCCCCTTCTGCCCTGGGGCTCTGCTTCGTTTCGCTTCCCCCGCTGGCCGCTCCCAACCTGCCCCTCACCATCGCCCCTTCCCCGCCGTCTCCCCGGCGTGTGGCTGCCCCCAGGCTTGCCTCACATCCCCCTTCCCACTCCTTCCCCTCCATTCTGGCGCTGGGGCTGCTGATTTCGCTCCGGCTGCCCTTTCCCAGGCGCAGTTTCAGTTCCTCTTCCCTGGGCCCTGGGCTGGGAGGGGACGTGTCCACCCTGCTGCTCTCCTGCAGTGGGAAGCAGAGTGCAAATCCTTCACATCTCAGGGGGTCACAGGCTGAATCCTGCATGGGAAAAGCTCATCCAGAGGCAAATCTTATTCCTCTGACCAGCACAGGGACAGCACTCAGCACAGCCCCACGTAGTAAAAAAGCCCCCGTTATCTCTGGAAATAAATCAGGCCAATATTTAAAAATAAAGGTGCTGGCAGGTGCTTGAGTCCCAGGGAGGGCCTGGAATAAATAAACTTGCAGCGAGTGGCAGGTGGCGGCCAATTCCTTACTCTGCCCTTTTACTAAACATATCCCGTGCGAGCAGCCAGCAACAGGTGGCAGGGGCTGGCCAGCACCCCGATCTGGCTATTTTTAAAAAGAGCTTATCTCGCCCTGCTCGGAGATTTTACATAATCTTCAGCCACTGAAGGCCGGTCCTCACCCCGTGAGGAGGAAGGGGCAGAGGGCAGAGGACCCCGGGGTTTGTACAAGTGACAGGAAAAGGGGAAAAGGCCTTGAGCTGTGCCAGCAGAGGTTGATTTCGGCTGCTTGGGATCATTTCTGGGTTGAAAGGGTTGTCAGGCTGTCCAGGGGGAAGTGGTGGAATCGCCATCCCTGGATGTGTTAAAGGTGTGTGGGTGTGGCACTTGGGAACAAAGCTTTCCTGGTGGACTTGGATGATCTCAGAGGGTTTTTCCAACCAAAACAATTCCACGATTCTGGACCTGGAAGGGATGTGCTGCTTCCCGGGAGGGAGAAGAATCCCACACAGTCCTAGGGTGGCTCTGCCTCCTGCCACCAGCCCTCAGGTGACCCAGGTGTGGTCACTACCCCCCTTCCACCCCAAACCTGGGGAGGACAGCTGATGGACAGCCGTGTCCCAGCTGCGCCGCCCTCCCACAGCCCCCCAGAGGAGCAGGACGCCTCCAGCTCCGTTTCCTCCTCGTGCTTCTGCTTTTTGCCCCCCCTTGGCGCCCGTGTGGCTGAGGAACCCCCGGAGAGGTGACACCGGTGACCTCCCTCAGCAGTGCCCCCCTCACCTGCGGGCTGCTGGTGCCGAATCCCAGGCTGGGCGTGGAGGGGACAGACATCGAGTGTGGGCCCATGGGGGAGCTGATGACGGAGAAGGGGGGGCCCATGCCGTTGATGGGCGAGCTCAGGGTGCTGATGGGCGAGTGCAGCTGGCCCGGGGAGCCCAGCGAGGAGCCGATGCCCGGCCCGATGGACGGGTGCAAGGACGGCGTGGCCATGGGCCCCCGGCCCGTGGGGGAGTTCAGGGACGTGGAATTCACCTGGTTGGAGAAATCTGCAAGAGAAGGAGGAGAGGGGAAAAGGGGGTTGAGTCACCCTTGTGGGGCAGAGCCCTGAGCTGCAGCTCCATCTCTCCAAACCGAGTGTCTACACGTGCTGAGAGCATTTCCACCTCGTTAGGAACATTTCCACCTCAAGGCGGGCACCAGGGCCCTCCTCCACCTCCCCGACAGGGCTCTGAGCTCTGCCAGGGGCTGCTCCAGCTGACTCCCTGTGCTACAGGATAATTTGGGTTTATCACCACGGGGAACGGGGAGAGCAGCACCCTGAACGCGCTGCGGAGGCGCCTCAGCCTGTGCATCCCCCATGTGAGGGCTGTGTGTCCATCCACAGGGAATGCCGCGTGCCCAGAGGTTGGATTTGAGGATTTTGGAGGTGTTTTCCAGCCCGAAAGGCTCCATGATTCTGGAGCACTCCTGCCGGTAGCTCTGCAGGCAGCAGGGCTGTGTCTGCCCGTCCCGGGGGAGCAGAGCAGGGGGGCGGGAAGGGGGGGGCTTATAAATAGACTCCAGCTCTCCCAAGAGGAGACACGGAGCCATTCCTGGCACATTTCCTCCTCATCCTGTCACGCCGCTTGCAAAACAATCCCCAGCGAGGAAGGGGCTGGCTCTGGCCCCCAGGGAGGGGCAGGAGGAAGGCGGGGACAGGAGGGGGCAGCACGGGCAGGGCTCCCCCAAAAACCCACCCCGGGACCCCCCCAGCTCACACCAGGGATGCAGAGACACACCAGCACGGCCACTCGGGTGCTCATGGAGGGCTGCCTTTGGCTGCAGGCCCCAGAGTGAACTGAAATCTGGGGAATTCTGTCTTCAGCCGCCTGCAGCCGTCGGGATCAGCTGTGTCCCCAGGATTTTGGAGCCATGAGCACGTGGATGTCACACAGTGACAGCTCAAACACTGAACCCACGGCAGCCCAGCCCCAGCGGCCTGCCCTGGACATCCCTGATCCAGGTGGGGAAACCCAGCAGGAGGAAGAGGAGGATCGACAAGGCAGCGATGCTGCTCTGGCAAAGATGTGGGATCGACATCCCACTGCTGCTCCCACAGCCCCAGCACTGGCCCCAGCATCCCCTGCTGCCTCCAGAACCCCATCGCTGCCTCCAGAATCCCTCTGCCACCTCTTGAGTCCCATCACTGCATCCACAGTCCCACCGCTGCCTCCAGAATCCCACTGCTGCCCCCAGAATCCCACAAGCAGCCCCAAAATCCCATTATTGCCCCCAGAATCCCACTGCTGCCCCCAGAATCCCATTGCTGCCTCCAGAACTCCACCGTTACATCCAGAGACCTATGACTGTCTCCAGCACCCCACTGCTGCCCCCAGAATCCCACAAGCAGCCCCAAAATCCCAATATTGCCCCCAGAATCCCATTGCTGCCCTCATAATCCCACAACTGGCCCCAAAATCCCATTATTGCCCCCAGAATCCCACTGCTGCCCCCAGAATCCCATTGCTGCCTCCTGACTCCCATCATTGCATCCAGAGTCCCATTTATGCCTCCAGCATCCCACTGCTGCCCCCAACACCCCTCTGTTGCCCCCGGTATCCCAGAGGTGACCCCAAAGGCAGCCCTGGCCCTGCAGAGAGGAGCGCTGCTGTCCCCGGGGCTGGCCTGGCCCCAGGATGTTGACACAAACCTGAGGCCGAGTGACGCCAGGGAGGCACAACAGGAACCCCAGGAAATTCCTGCAGGATTCCAGGGCCGGGGTTTAGGGCAGCACTTCCCAGCTCGGTGGTTTTGGGGTCTTTAAAGGGCTGGGAGAGCAGCAGGGCCCTGCAGAGCCCCCAGGGCCACCCTGGAGCTCCTGGTGGAGCAGGACCCCACAAATGTGGGGGGACGGAGGGACACCTTCCAGATCCAGGGAAAACCGGCCCTGGACCTGTGCAGGGGGAAGGCAGCAGAGCACAGCCATTCCCTTGGAAAGATCCGGAATATTTAAGGCAGGAGAGGTCACAGGAGGGTCACTGGCCACCAGCCCGAGCACATCAGAGAGCAAAGCACGTGTGGGGCCAGCACGTCTCCCAAAATCCCAAAATCCTGGGTGCCTCAGGAGCTCCCTGCACGTCCCACATCACCACACCAGCTCCCCTCAGCCACGCTGATCATAAAAATGGGATCTCCAGCTCCCTGCAAGGACCTGGCAGGTAAAAACAAAAAGGAGAGGAGAGGAGAGGAGAGGGGAGGAG
>VZDJ01000051.1:3189644-3216904 GCA_008694505.1 Cyanoderma ruficeps
TCCTCCTCCTCCTCCTCCTCCTCTGCTCCCCAGCATCACTTTGGGGGTGCCCAGGTTCCAAATCTTCACCTTCCCCAAATGCAGGTGGATCAGGTAAAGGCAGAGCCCCCATGCTCCTTCTCGGCTGACCCCACACCAAAACGTAAAAATTAAAAAAGTAAAAAAAAATCCGCGTCCTTTCGCTTTCATTCCTCAAAAGCAGTTGGGGAATCTCACGTGCTTTCCACACAAGGAACCTCAAACGATGGAGGTTTCCCTTTTCCTTTTCTCTCTCCTCGCCCACAGCAAACCAGGGGATGAGTGGCAAACAGGGGCCGGGCAGGACGGAGGTTTCCACGGGAAAATCGCCATGGCAATGCTGTGACCACAAGAGGTCAGGTCCTCACTTTTGTCCCGATCACAAACCCGGGGGATGAATTTAAGTAGCCCCTGGCCTACAATCTTGAGTAAGTTTTGCTCTCAATTTGCAGCGGCACAGCTGAGAACCGAAGGGAGGATGGAGCAAGAGCTGCCTCCAGCCCTCCCGAGGGCGGCTCCCGCCACGGGCCCAGCAGTGGGAACACTCAGGGATGTGACCTGAGCCCGGCTCTTATCCCAAAAACTCATCCATGGATCCAAGAAACAAGCAGCCGAGTGGCAAATCCAAAATGAAGCTGCATTTAAAGCGCTTTGCCCAGTGAGGACAGGCGACTGAACCCCCAAACCTCCTGGGCTCCCAGCACACGGGGAATCCCTGGGAAGGGGCACCCCTGGGTGGCACAAGACGCAGCTTTTTCACCCATAAATCCCTTCTGAGCATCTTTCCCACAGCTGCAGGCAAAGGGATGTAGGACCACGGGAATGCAGCGTGGCCAAGCGTGTGGAGCAGCTCTGATTTCACCAAAATGCAACTGGAATTGCTGTTTCTTTTTATATTTCTGGACTGGAATACAAACACAAACCTGAGAACATCCCTCTGAGACTCACCCAAACCCTGCACATGGGGCAGCACACAGAAATCTCCCTGCAGGCATTTCAAAACCACCACGTGCAGTTTCTCTTTGGGAATCTGCTCTGAGATTTGGGGCAGTTTCTCCAGCCACACTCGGAACCCTCCCCAGGTGATGCCGCGGTGGCTCAAGCAGCTCGAGGACAGTGAGAAACTCAATTCCAGCTGCAATCTGCACAGGGTGGGTTCCTCCTCCCAGCAGGTTTCACTTTGACCAAACTAAAACCTCAAAGCCACAGAGCTTCTCACCTCTGGCTCCACGCTCTCCCCAAACCCCTCCCGCAGCCCTGTCAGCACCTCTGCTGAACCCAGAGCTGCTTTTTGGGGTTCCAGTGAAGGAGTAGGGGTTTCCCTGGGCTGGAGGAATTCCACAGCATCCCTCTGCATGCTGCCAGGCACTGGGGCTGCCTCCTGCCAGCGTTCCACCCAGCAGCTTGATGGGCTCTGGGCTCCTCACGAGCAGCTTTTCCATGGCTCTCTGCTCACCAGCCTCTCCCTCTCCAGCCAGAATTCCTGCTTGCCACTCAGGAAACCTCTGCTCTCTTCCCACAAGGTGAAGGGGAAGTGCAAAAGCATCCCACTGCTCAGCCGTGGGGGCTCCCCAAAATGGGACCCACCCCAAACCTTGCAGCAGCATCCTTGTCCCACAGCTGGGTCACTCCTGTCCCTGCAGCTCCACCTCCTGTCCCTCCTCTCTGCCTTGTTTTATTTTCTCCTCTGGAGAAAATCCCACTTTTTGGCATTCTGGCTCAAAGTGGGAGACACTCACCCCCTAACTCACCCCATCACCTGCTGGACCCTGGGCACACAGGGGTCAGGAGATTCCCCACCACAGGATCCACACCAAAAATGGGATAGCTGCTCCTGATGCCTCAGAGCTGCCACGGAGGAGGCAGCACACAGAGCCCATGCCAGGACTGACCAAGTGTGCTCAGCATCAGCACAGGGGCTTATTTTGGTTTTTTTCCCCCTTAAAAAACCCCATCCCACCCTCTCAGAAGCCTGCTAAAATCACACCCTGCTCCTGGAGCAGCGGCAGAGCTGGAAGCCTGCAGGGGCTCCCCCATTTCTGAGGGGGGAAGGATTGAAAGGGGGAATTTTCCAGAAGTTGCTGTCCCCACGAGCTGCCCATGCCATGGGAGGAAACGCTTCTTCCTCCTCCTGCCCTCCTGGCTTCCTGCCCTGCACGGACCCCATCCCAAATCATCTCCCCATCCCAAATCATCTCCCCATCCCAAACCATCTCCCCATCCCAAACCATCTCCCCATCCCAAACCATCTCCCCAGCACACGGAGCACCCGTGTCCAGGGTGAGAAGGGAAAAGCAGGGAGGGTGAGGATCATATGGGAAGTGTGAGGAGAGCAGGGAAGCCCAGGGGGAGGGGAGCAGGCAGCTCTCCCCCACCCTGGCAGCGCTGGGTGGAGGGGGGGGAGGAGGAGGAGGGTGCACCCAGGCAAACAAGGATTCTGCTGATAAAGCAAATGTGACTCAATCACACGCTTGTGCAAAGATGTCACAACAGCGCTGAGAAATTACAGGCTCCTATTTCATCCCTCAAGGGCCGGCGCTGGCCCCGCTCTCACAATGCTCTCTGTTCCGCAGTCACTGCCCCTAATTTACTGGCTGGGAACCCGCGGCAGGGCCAGCCCATAATAGGGGCAGTGTAGTGCTGCTGCCAGGGCTGCCAGGGGGGGAGGCTGATGAAGGGCTCGACGTGGCAGCTCTTCAGAGCCCTTTGCAGGAGCAGCTCAGAGCAGGGCTGTGCCCTCCCGGTGATTTTGGGGGTGTGGGATAAAGGACTGATGTCCCCGACCCAGTTCTCTGCCCCAAATCTGGCAGAGTTGGGATTTCCCAGGCAATCCCTGCTCTAACTTCTTGGGTGTCCTCATCCTAAAAGAGAAGTTTGGGGGATCCCACAGCCAAGGGACAAGGGCTCAGCCACCACTGCTGCAGTTGTCCCCTGCCACCCACCCTCCCCAAACACAGCCTGGCCTTGCCAAGAGGTGACTGGACCTGCTGGCCCCTTTCCAGCTTCCAAACTGCACCAGTGCAGCCCAACCAACAGGAAATGCTGAGGAGGAGGAGATGCCCCCTCTGCCCCACAAAAACACAGGGCTGCTCCCAGGGGCTCTTCCCTGACGGGCACCACCAGCGTGGGGACGTGGTGATGGTGGCACTTCCCAAAGTCTGCTCATCCTGCCCAGGGGGCTCTGCTCAGAGCTCCTCATCCTCACTGCAGCCACAACCTTCACGGCCCCACCCCAGCCCCCGAAAAGAGCACGGGGAGAGCTAAAGCACAGTGGTCCCGCAGGTTGCTGGAGCTCATTATGGCCTTTTAATTACATTCAATTGCAGTTTTATGGGCTTACGGGCAAATTGGAAGTGATCTAATTGCCCTTGAGGGGGTGCTGGGCTCTGAGCTATGAAAATCCAAGCAGGATCCAGCGGGGAGCTCGGAAGCTTTAGGCTCGTTCCAGCAGCAAGAGGAGAAGCTTCCACTCATGCTGGAGATCCCCCAGGACATCCCAGTAAGGAGCCACACACGTGGCATGTGCTGGGCCCACCCAGAGCAGGCACTGCTCCAGTTCACCCCAACCACTGTCCCCAACGCTTGGGGACATCCCCACGCCGGGCTCCAGGGAGGAGGATGTGGAGAGTGGATGGGGCTCACGCCTGCAGCCACGCTCTCCACTCCTGTGCAACCTGCTCCCTTGAGCCCTGGAACATCCCTCTGCAAAGCAGGCAGGGCAAGAAGCAGCCAGAAGGACGCTGAGTGCTCTGGGAAACAGAAACTCCCAGAGTCAGATTCCTGTATTCTCCCTCTGGCAGATCCGGGATGGGCCAAATCCTGAAGGCCAAGAGCAGAGAGCAGCCCTGCAGCTCTCCCAGCCACTGGCTTTGAGCTCCACGGGCTAAAACGTGTTGCTCATTTTTTAAAAAGAGTCCTGGAGGTGCAGGATGTGCTGCATCCACCCTGGCTCTGCTGATTTTGGGGACTGGCAGGAGGGACAGCACCTCCCCATCGCCTTCTGCTCCCACCTGAGCTCGGCACCGAGAGCAACCCACACATCCTGCAGGATGGGCCAAGCTCCATGCTCGGGTCTGAGCCAGCACCAGGTGGTGAGAGGAGGATGAGGAGGAGGAGGAAGACAGCCACGAATTGTGGATCCCTTCCTCCCAGGAACAACAGCCCACAAAGCACCGGGCAGGCGGACTGTATTACGGTGCTGTGCGTGCACATTAATCCAGATTTGAGATAATTACAGTCATTCACTTGGCATAATGGGCTTTAATTGATCCAGCGGGGCCTGGGCTGGTGCTCACCAGCAGTGTGCAGCTGGCAGCCCGAGACACCAAAGCTGCAAAGACACACTGACCAGCAAAACCCAAGGCTGCTTACTGGTTTCCCACAAAGCCGGCTGTGGTGGTTTTCCTTAGGGGGTGCTGGAGGATGGCAAGGCCACGTGGATTTTTCCATCCCTCAGTTGAGACCCAGGCATGGGGACGGAGGTGTCATCTGGTCAGGAGACACTCCACGACCATCCAAGTGGGATGAGCCGCCTCTCCAGAGGGTTTCACTGCTGGGAACTGGGCAAGGGCAGCCCTTGGGAATGTGGTTTTCCAAGTCTCCTTGGAGAAATGCTCACCTCTCAGAACCACGCCTGGTGGGAAGTTGGTCAACAGATCCCTGAAAATCCCTTCCCGGCAGCATTTTTGTGCTTTAATGGTCCCAGAGCTGGAAACCCGGATGGGGAGAGGAACCCTATTTCCCAAAACAGCCATCCCTTCCCACCTCAGCTCCTCCTCCATGTCTCCACCGATGACTGGAGAACATGGAGCGAGCCAGGAACAAACCACCCACTCTGTGACCCTCAGCTGCAGGTCCAGGAGGAAGAGGGAGCCTGAGAACTGGGTGCTGCACAGGAAGGTGTGTGACAAGACAGTGCAGGCAGAGTCAGATCCCCTTCCAAAAAAAGCGAGTTCCCTCTGGAAACAAGATGCCATGCACTTTTTCCCAAGAGGAAGAAGCTGCCTTCGGTTTTCTGTGACCCGCTGGGGATCAGTAACAGGTTTTGGGCAGGAGGGAAGGCTTGACCCCCCTCAGCTTCATCTGTGTGGCCGGAGGGATGGGCAGGCAGGCTTGGGTGGGCTGTTCCCCCTTCCCAGGCCAGAGAGGAGGCTTGGGAAAGCTCTTCCCTCCCTCAGACAGGCAGCAGCAAGGGATGGGCTGCCTGCAAGCTGCCTTTGGGTTTAAGTTTCTGGTTGGAGTCCAAAGCTAATTAGGCTGCACCAAGTCCAATCAGATAGCCTCAGCTAATTGAGCTCGGCACGGACGGGTCAATGTCCGGCGGGGCTCGGCGTTCCAGGAGCTCTGGCAGCCCACAGATAACTGCCAGGGCCTGGGAAGGGGAAGGACCCCTCACAAAAATGTTCCCTTGGTGTCCAGGCAGCAGCATTCCCCTGCCAGAGCTGAGCACAGCCCGGGGTTAACCCCTCAGGCACCACCAGCAGCATCATCGTCCAACCCCAAGGGATGGAGAGGCCCCAAAGGCAACTCTGGGCAGGGATAAAGGGACTGAGGGGGGCACGAAATAGGGTGACTGCACCAGGGATAAAGGGACTGAGTGGGGCATGATATAGGGTGACTGCACCAGGGATAAAAGGGATTGAGTGGGGGATGAAATAGGGTAACTGCACCAGGGATAAAAGGGATGGAGTGGGGCACGAAATAGGGTGACTGCACCAGGCTGTGGTGTCACCTCTCCTGGTGTCACCCCAACAACAGGCACAGACCTCACACCACAGAGCAGAACCCCCACATCCCACAGCAAGGGCAAAGCATGTGAATTCCAGGCACAGAGCTCCTGGAAATGTGACACTAGGGACCCTGGAGATGGGCGCTCCGTGGCCTCCTCCCAGTGCTCCTCCAAAGCTGGTTAGATGTGTCTGCACCAGACTCCAGGCCAGCACTGAGGGTTTGTCCAAGCTCTGGGGGCCAGCAGGGCTGTGGGATGGGGTCAGCAGCACTTCCCAGACGTGCCTGGGCATCGCAGCAGTCGGGGGAGGGAGACTGGAGGCAGCCAAGCACTGGGATCAGGGATGAGGAAGATGAGGGACTTTGAAGAAGGCTCCAACAAGCCCCGCTGAGCAGCTCCCCCAGCTCCTGAGTTCTAGGGCAGATTCCAGCCAGGGAAACAACAACATCCAGCTTCCCAGAAACCACAGACTTCCTTTTTCCCTCTAATCCTGCCTGGACTCCCAGGCTGAGCACCATCCAGCGGGGCAGGAAGATGGCAGCCTCGATCCCTGCGCCGGGAACACCGAGAGAATCCCCACATCCGCCCCCTCCACCTCCAGCTGCTGGGAAAGGCTGCTCCTCTCCAGCTGACAAATGGATGAGACATTTCATTAATAAACCCCAGCTTCTCCTCACACTTCTGATTACGATCTCTCTGTTTGGATCCGTGCTCATGTTACACGTTCGTCTCAATTATATATTCCCTTCTCCTTAAATCCCCACTTATCTCCTCTACCACGTAAATCACAGAGTGGGCTCTGGTTTGGTTGGTTTTTGGGGTTTTTTTGGGGTTTTTTTGCCTGCCGAACTTTCCCTGCCTCCAACAGCACTTAGAAAATAAACAGGAATTTAAACTGCAGCATGTCCTGGTAGAATCTGAGCTCATCTTCCAGCCAATCAATCCAAGAAGGGTGACATTGGTCCTGCTCACTACCGCTTGCTTCCAGCCCCACCGTGCTCACAAAGCACTTTCCTTTATTTTTGGCCCAGCCAAATCCTCACTGGGGCATCCCTGGGAATATCTTCCCCTCACAGATCCCCCGTTCCAGCTGGAGCAGAACATGAGACACCGACCAAAGCAGCAGCAGCACAGGGCCAGCCCAGCCTGGCTCCCCCTGCACTGCCCCACATCCCTCTGGCAATTCAGGCAATTGCTTGCATGGAAACCTAATTATATTAAGGAAGTATTTAGTAATTTTTAACTGTTGGGCTGGTGGCTCAGCTCCCTCCCCGCTCCTGCATTCCAGCAGCACCGGGCAGGAGTTGCAGCACTGGATTCTCCCCCCCTTGCACCACTGCTTTAAAGAGGAGGAAGAGGAGCAAGGTGGTGTGATGGGCTCTCCTGGTGGCCCTGGACACCCTGGATGATCTGGACAGTCTCCAGCAGCTTGCCTGGGAGGTTTGGATGGAATGGCTGGCCATGCCCAGCCCTGGCATGTGGTGGCCTCTCGATGCCACCATGACAAAGACACTCCAGGGTCCCCTGCCACAGCACCCTGCTGCCCCCAGGCAACGGCTCAGCCGTCTCTGATGCAGATCCAACACTCCAGGCACGAGGTTTTGGGAGCCCTGGATCTGTCTCCATCCTCCACTCTGGTGCACAAAACTTGACTAGGTGAGAGCAGAGCAGAGGCACCACTACACCACGCCCCGCCAGGTACCCAAAAACACCAGTCCCAGGAGCACCTTGGCCCTCTCTGTCCACAGGCAGCAGAGCAGGAGCCCACCAGGGACTGAGTTCCACCATGGACTGAGTGCCCCATGGATTGAGTTCCACCATGGATTGAGTTCCACCATGGACTGAGTTCCACCATGGATTGAGTTCCACCATGGATTGAGTTCCACCATGGATTGAGTGTACCACGGATTGAGTTCCACCATGGGCTGAGTTCCACCATGGATTGAGTGCACCATGGACTGAGTGGACCATGGGGAGCTGTGCACCATGCAGAATATCACAGCACCATCTCCATCTCCAGGCACACCCGGCTCACTCAGGGAGGACCACGAGGCTCCCCCAGCCCAGCCCTGACCCCCCAGTTCCCCATTCCCAGCCCTGGAAAGGCCGGCGGTGCCTTTAAGAGGCCTGAGGGGAATGTGATGGCCGCTTTTCCGAAGGCCCATTAATTTGCCAGCGTCACATGCTCCGCAGCTGCAGCCTGGCAGTGATTTATACTCCTCTGAAGTTCATCAGAGGGAAAAGTACTTCCCAGGCACAGCCTATCCCCTTTCCCTTCTCCGCTCCTCTCTGCCCGTGTCCAGATCCCGGCGAAAATCCCACAGCCCCATCCATCACCCCGAGTGTCACCCCCTGCCCTCGCCACCCAGCCTAGGCACTCCCCTTCTCCCCGGCATCTGCCAGCAAAAGAAAACTTCCTCAGCCTTCCTCGCCTCCGTGACCCACCGACGAGAAAGTCATTAATTAATAAAGGGGCAGCGCTGCTCCGGCTCCTCTGCGGCCTGCAGAGCCCCCTCCTCCCCATCCCCAGGCCCTGTAGCCAAAATAAACGTCAGGGAGGAGGCGGGCGTCCCCTCCTCCTTGCCGTCCTCCGGGGAGGTTCAAAAGTTCAAGATTTTCACATTTCCCTAACGTTATTTCAGGAAATTGCTGGAGAAAGGAAAGCCGGCGCTGCCGAAAAAGCGATCCGCGGGTGGATCCAATAACACACAGAATCCAGAGGCAGGGCTGGGTGCGTGCCAGACGCGGTTCGCAGGGAGCCTCATCATTTGTTTTTTGGGAGCATCTTTACACAGCGTTGGCTTTCACTGGGTTTTTCCTAAAGCAAACCCACAGCCACTCCAAAGCAGCCCCAGAGGTGGCAGACACCGGGGTAAGTTGCCACAAGGTCCTTGGGTCACTCCCCAGGGCCAAGATGCTCAGAGCACCAGCGTTTATCAAATTCCAGCAGCTGGTTCGGGGGTGATGCTGCCAAGCTGGTTCAAAGCACCCCCAAGAACATCCCTTGGTGTAGAGAATATGGGTGCTACGGTCCTGGGTCCCCACGGAGTGACAGCTTGGCCCCAGATGTGAGCAGAGCTCCCTGCAAGCACTGCCCTGACGCGCGTTTGGGTCTTCCCTCCTTCCTTCCTCTCAAAACCCTTCGGATTTCACATTTGCACAAAACCTCAAACGCGACCCGAGTCGCGCCTGGGTTCGCACCAAGACCGGGCTCGACGACAGCTTTCACTGCGGGTTCGTGGGAACGGCTCGTCAAAGCGCCGAGACTCCCGGCAAACCTGAATTCGGGGTTACGATGAAACACGAAACTCGGCTGCTTTCATGTGGTTTGGGGTTTTCTGTTGCAAAACGTTCGGCGCAGCAGCTCCGGGGCGAGAGCGCGACAGCCGAGCGTGTCCGCGGGAGCCAGGGACTCGGATACACCCCGGCAGCGCTCCCTGGCAAATGATTAACAGGGATTGGGAGCCACCTCATTAGCCCGGGGGCTGGAGCAGAGCCACCAGCGCTGGGCAGAGCTCTCGGCGCTGGCAGGGACCCAAGGCAGGGAGGTTGCCCTGCACCGGCGCGGCTCCGATGGATCCGCGGTTGTGGAAGAGCCCGGACGTGCCGTAGCACGTGGAATTGTGCCTCGGACAGGTGCTGGCAGCTCCCTGTGGGAGCAGGAGATCCCAGCCATGGTGTTCCTGAGGGCCATCTCATCCCAGCAGGACACTGCACAGCTTTTCCCTGCCCAGCTGATGGCAAAGAGGGGCTGGAAATCTGACACTCGCCAGTGTTGCTTCACTCCACGCAGGCAGTGAGGGGGTGGGATTGGTTTGCTTTGGGATTTTTTTAAAGTTGGAGGAGTTCTTGGGGTGTTCGGAGTGGGAGCTTCTGCTTCGAGCCCAGCTGGCCCCACTAATTCCAACTGGAAAGTGGTGATGGAGACAAGCCTTGAGAATGAGCAGTGTGAGGAGTATCCCAGATCACCGATTTCCTTGGAGGAATGAGAGCTCTTCCCAGGTATCCTTTCCCCCCCCAGCCTCCATTAACCCCTTGCTCTCCAACAGCTCCTCAAGGTCTGGGTGTCACTCAGGCCACCACAGGCAAGGAAAAACCACCATGGATCAAGATCTGCATTTTGCCACCCATCCCTGAGGCTCTTCACGGCTGTGACAGAGCTCCGGGCACCGGGCACTGCCTCCCAGAGAAACCACATCCCAAAGGAGGGAGCAGGACACCCAGCCAGCTCAACCAGAGCCCAGGGCTGATTAAGGAAGTTTATATTAATTAGAGAAATGTGTTAATAGCCTGGGAAAGCCAGCAAACCTGCAATGCTGTGCATACACCTCCTGCTCCCCTGGAGCAGCTCAGTGTCTTGTCATCCCAGCCTTCCCCACTCCCTCCCTGCACTGACCTCTGCCAGGAATCACCCCCCTCACTCCCACCCCTTATTTACACCCCTGGGCCACTTTTTCCCCCTCTCTACCAGATTTTAAAGCTGCCCACCTTAAAGCTGCGAACTCCCAAGAAATCCCAAATGAGGTTTATGGCTGCATGAAACTCAGGTGACACCGGGGCCAAGGAGCAGCACTGGGATGTCGGGTCACTTTCTGAACTAGGAAGGGATTAAGCTCATTCACACCTACGCTATAAATAATAATAATCATTATAATGTCATTTTTGCAGCGTGGTTCTTTCAATAGGGGATGATGAATGTATTTGTAACGAGCGGCGGTAAAGATTTTCAAGCCATCTAATTACGCGGCCGTTTCCTTTCCAGACATGCCCAAATCCCTTTGGAAAAGGAAACGTGGCCTCCAATGCTCCCTCTCTGCTGTGGGAATGCTCCCCTGGATCCTGAAGATTAAGCACAAACTCAGGTTCCCCAGGAGGGCACCGTTTGGAATCCCCAATTCCCGACATCCCGGAGCTGCCTCGAGCGGAAGGAGCACCCAGAGGGAGCTGGAATCACACAGGCTCCGCTCCAAGAGGAGCCAAAAATCCCAGGGAGGTGCTGGTGTGCAGAACCATCCCACTGCGGATGGTGCCAGGGAAACTCAATGACCATGGGGAGGAGAAAAGGGACAATACAAGGGATGGGGCAGCCCATCCCAGCACAGACACCCGTGCTGATGTATTTTTCCGTTCGTGCCCAGCATTCCCAGAAAACACTAACTTCATTATTGATTCCTGCTCGTTTGTCATTTTTATAACCTGGCCAGCACTTCTCCTGAGGGCTATGACTAATTCCACTTCCCCAGGCTGGAAGGGGAGAGAGCCTTTAACTCTTTCAGGATGGGCTCTGTCAGGGCACCCACAGAAATCCCAAACCTTCAGCACTTTATCCGTGGCTATGGGGACACTGCCCCCCTCAGCTGAGCCACCAGCCTGGGAAAACCCCCAGTGCTGGCAAGGTTGATGGAAGCAGCAATCCTTCCCTCCTTCCAGGCACTTCCCAGCAAAGCCTCGGGATGGAACTCCCAGAGGAGAAGGTCCATTGAGTTAAAGGCAGCAGATGCTGCTTCCGACGGGTGGGATACGGGGAGCACCGACCACGACATCTGCAATTATGGAAAGCCAGATAAAGAAAATCAAATCTCATGCTTCAGGGCATGGGCTGATGAGCCCAAGGGTCAGGAAGGAATTTCTCTCCCCTCACACAGCAGTGCACAATTGGGTCAGTGCATTACCGGGTGCCACAAGTCTGGGATTGTTTATTCCCCCTCTCCTTTTGGAAGCCCTTGGCACAAGAGCTGTGTCTGAGGGAGACGATGCCTCTCCCACAACCCACATTCCCAAAGCTCAGAATTCCTATTCCTTGGTGAAAGACAGCACAGGGACCTTGCTCCAGGTCACCCCTCTGCTCTGACCTTTCTGTGGTGCTCCCTGCTCCTCTCAGCCTTAATTATTTCTACCACAATCACCTAAATTAGCACAATTTCCCCAGGGAGAAAGGTCCTTTTCTTCCCCAGTGTTTGAGAAACGCTGCGCACACCTCTGGTGCTATTTAAACAACGAGCAGGAATAATAAAAAAGCAGCAATGTTGGCTTAGGAAATAATGCACTGGAAAAGGGGATGAATGGAGAGGATGGAGCAAAAAAAAAAAACAAAACACCCCGATGGTTTTGTTCCCAGAGGTTGGGAAGTGTTTGTGGTGACAGCGGTTGCTCTCACTTCACGCCTCATCCAGCATCCTTTCCCTTCCCCGAGCAACTTCCCTGTGCTAAAACTTGCTTAGCTGGGAGGATCTAACCACAGCGGAGAGGGTTCAGCTTGAAATTAAAACAAAGCGAGCAAACAAACACACACTTGGTCTGGGAACACGCCGTCTATCTGCACCGGGCCTTGCTAAGCCAGGCTTTGCCAAGCCACACGCTTCCTAATCCTGACAAACAGTCGCTGGCCTTTCCCAGTGCCCAGCAGCTCCTCAGCAGTGATTCCCTGTCAGCCAGGGTGGCATTTCCCAGCGTGATCTGCACTGGAACCACTCGACACCTGCCAGAGGCAGCAGCTTTCCCCAGAGCCTGTGAAACCACGAGCCCTGTCACAGGGGGCTGGCAGGGATTTTATTCCAACACCACCTGTGATCAGTGCAACCTGAAGGATGAAATCCGTGCGCCCAGCTGTGAGCAGCCACCCAGCAGGGGATTTTGGGGGGGCATGGCATCCCTGCTCTCGGGAACCCAGGGATGAGCCCAGCACCTGCGACAGGAGCCTGAGCCCCCTGGCCAGCATCACCTGCCCGACACTGTCAAGCTCATTTTGGAATTCAGCGCAAGATGAGCCGTCCCAGAAAGGTGTAAATCAGCCAGAGGGGGGGTGTTAAGCTCCAAACCCACCCCGTTCCCTGCACCACGTGGGCACATCCACAGCCAGGGAGTCACGTCTGCACAGGGGAGAGCTGGAATCAAAGGTATGAAATGGGACTGGATGGGATTTGGCGTGCCCAGACTCGGTCCCTACAGCCCAGACACCCAGCCGAGACAAGAAAGCAGGAGCAGAAGGTTTGGGATGGGGCAATGGGACTGGGAGAATAGTTTGCAGGGGAACGTCTCAGGAGGAGCCTGTGGTGGCTTGCTTGGGGAAAAGGGCAGAAAAATAAAAGAGGAATGAAACAAAAGAAAGAAAAGCAGAGCAAAGCGGCTGTGGAAGAGGCCGGGGCTGAGGGCTGTGTGTGGGAGCATCTCCAGCAGCATGGAGAGCGTTCCCTCCCCACTGGGCAGGGCTGGACACGTGGCCAAGGCTTGGGAAACCAGACCAAGAGAAGCAGTGGATGGTGCCAGGAGCCAGCAGAGGGGAAGGATCAGCGCAGAACACCAGCACAGAGCTGGGCACAGTCCTGCAGCCACGGGGAGAGGAAGGGGCTGCACTGGGAGCTGGTCTCTCTCCTCAGCTCTGGAATTTCAGTGCCCAGTGGGTTCCCCGAGATGATGGAGACACCAAGCCTCACTTGCCTGCATCCACCTCCCCATCCCATGACTCAGCAAAGCTCCAGGAATGCCCAAAAACCCCAACTCACACCAAGATGGAGACATCCTCCCCCAAAACCATCATGTCCCAGAGCTCCTGTGAGAGCAGAGAGGAGGAAACATCCCTTCCCCTCCCGCCCCATCCAGCAGAACAGCTTGGAGCAAGCTGGGAATATCACCCATGCTGGGAACAAAGCAGTGGTTGTATGCTGAGCACTGGGAGAGCTGGGAGGGGAGTTTCTTTTTTTAAGTGGAAAGGCTTCGGGGGGTTGTTTTTTTCCTTTTTTTAAAAAATTTTGTGGGTTTGTTTTTTTCCGCGTTAACCAAAAATGTCAATGAAACCAGGATTGTTCCCAGAAAAAGGACTTAGGGACAGATGAATTGATTTCATGTTTGGGGGAAGTAACAATGGAAATTCTCAAAAGATCCCATGTCAACAGCTGGCTTTTTTGAAAAAACACCCCAGTTCTGTATTGAAACAATTTCTTGTTTCTGCTCCTTTGCAGTGATGTGAAATTCCGCAAAGGCTGAAATCAAACCAAACAGAAAGATTTGGAACAGATCTTGAAAGAACTTCATCAAACCCAGCCAACACCTTCCCAAAGGCCTGGGCTCCCCATAAGGGTTTGGTTCAATAGGACAGGGATTGGACAGGGATGGGGTGATACATCCCCATGTCCCAGCAAGGCCACCTCAGGGGCAGGACCTGGCTCCAGCACCCCAAATCTGAGTGAGCCCAAAACATATCCCCACCCTGCAGGACACCAGAAGGTGACACTGGATTGCTGAGCTCCAGAACATTAAAAAAATCCCCCCAAAGAGAAGGAAGAAGCAGAGGCTGAGCCATGAGTCAGGGCTGCAGTGCCGTGAGGAGGTGTCCAGGGTCAGCCTGGCAGGATTTGGCTCCGGGGCTCCACCCAGCACGGCAGGAATGGTGTTTCCCTTCATTCCCCAGCACTTCTCCTCCTCCACCCGGCATCCTGCAAGAACCCTCAGCTCTGCCATTCGCCTCAATCTGCTTCAAATCACCCACAATGACGCCGGGCCCCGGGTGGACACAGCCAAGTGTCTCGAATTCGTTGTAATTTTAAGCCGTCCCTAACACTGCCCAGACATTGCTGGAATATTTCCTCCTCCTCCAAGACCCTCGGATGACTCCGCAAGGCAGAGAGGGACCCGAGCACAGGCAGCAGGAGATGAGTGGAGCCAGCTGCCTCTCTGGCTGTGCTGGGGGCATGGGAAGGGAGCACTGGGGGTCCCCGAGGTGATGCTGAGCTCGGGGCAATGTCCCCAGGGCCGGGCAGTGACCGACGGGGACGAGCGGCCGCTGAACCCGCGCTCGGCTCCTGCCCCAGGGAGGGACCAGCCCAGGCCAGAGGGGCTTTGCCTGGGGCAGGACCACCCTGCCCGGCTGAAAACCCACCAAGGGCAGCCCCTCGGTGTCCCTCAGCTCCCTGCACGGAGCTGTGGCTTCTCCCAGGGCTGAAGGGTGGCTGTAGACAGCCGGGGGTTGGTCTCTTTCTCCAGGCAGCAACTGACAGAACAAGAGGACACAGTCTTAAGCTGTGTCAGGGGAAATACAGGTTGGATGTTAGGAAGAAGTTTTCCACTGAAAGAGTGATTAAATATTGGAATAGTCTGCACAGGGAGGTGGTGGATTCACCATCCCTGGATGTGTTTAAAAAGAGACTGGATGTGGCACTTGACACCGTGATCTAGTTGAGGTGTCAGGGCTGGGTTGGACTCGATGATCTTGAAGGTCTCTTCCAACCTCCACATTCTGTGATTCTGTGATTCTGTGATTCTGTGTGATGTGGCTGTGCTGGCAGGGTGACACCCCTGCCACCAGCATCTGCTGCCCTCCACGTCACAGGATCTGCTTTGGGTTGGGAGGGAACTTGAAGTTCATCCAGTCCCACCTTCTCCATGGGCAGAGAACACCTTCCACTGTCCCAGGTTCTCCAAGCCTTGTCCAGCCTGGCCTTGGACACTTCCAGTGATCCAGGGGCAGCCACGGCTGCTCTGGGCACCCTGTGCCCACCCTCTGAGTAAAGAATTCCTTCCAATATCTCCTCTAAATCTCTTCTCCTTCAGCTTGAAGCCATCCCAGCCAGCACCCCTGCTGCTCCCTGCATCCCTGCTGGCATCCCTGCAGCCAGGCAGGCACTGAGCCTCTGCCTGCAGCCAGCCTGACGCTCTCACACAAACTGCACCTGGGAAACTGTTACAAGAATTAATTGATCATATAAGTACAGTAATTGGAACTTGCAAAGCATAGATAATTACCTTTTATTAGTTCCTGCAGATAATCCATTATGCACTGATTAGGCCTCGGTTAGGATCTTACAGCCCTGGTTTGATTAATGGCAGATTATGGATATTAAACTCAAGCAGGAATAGATAAGTTACTATTGTCTTTCTTGCCTTAGGAGTACATCACCCTGTGAGTTATGGCCAGGCGTTTTTTGAGGTGCTGGGGCAGTCAGGCCTGTCCGAAATTCCCACCTGACCTGCCCATGCTCCCTCTCCTACGGTAGGTGCCAGCTCCCAACTTTTCCCAGTGGCTCAAGATTCCCCAACCCACATTTATCAACCTGCATCCCACCGACAGCCACAAGGCCTGACCAGCTCCAAACCTGGAGAAATAACTGCCAGCATTTTTTAACTCAACCTCACCCTCCCCAGTCCCAGATGCTCTCATTTCCACGGACGCTTCGACCACGTATTTATTTTCCACAACCCTCTGCCCAGAATATTGATCTGCATTTCCTGCCTACAGCTGCTTGGCTGAGGTCCTTCCTGCCCCACTGCCACGTTCAGTGGGGCTGTCCCCACACCCAAACCACCCTTTTCCCTGCAAGAGGGATCCTCAGTGGGATCAGCTGTAGGAGCGGGGCTCTGCTCCAAGGACCATCACTCCCTGTTTGCCAGAGTAAGGAGCACGGGATGGGGGCAACTGGACAAAAACCTGCCTGCAGGCTACAGGAGGCTTTATTTAAGAGGAATAAATAAAAAATAAGGCTGTGATTATCTCGGGCCACTCTCCAGCTGCCACCCAGGAACAGAACGAGGGGAGGGTGGGGGGGGAAGAGTTTTTCAAATGAATAAACAAACGGATGTGACATGCCGAGGCACAGGGACGGATTCCTCCTCCTTTCCTGGCCAGATAACCCCGTTATCAACGTGCTGCCGGGGATTAGGAGAGAGGAAGAAAAGGAGCAAAACAGCAAATATGGGGAAAAAAGGGGGGAAAAAACACCCCCTGGAGAAGCCACGGGAGCGAGGAGGCCGCGGCCAGCGCCAGGCTATTCATCCCGAACGCTCCGCACTGCCAGGGCTGGGGATGAATGGGATTTACTGCCCATTAAAATAAAGCCCTTTCTGTAGTTTATAAACAATGTCGCTGCTCGGTGGGAGGTTGGGACATTTTAGTTCATTAAAGCAGCAAATAATCTCTGTCACTTTTTTTTTTTATTTTCAAGTTTATTTACATGTAGGGTTGGGCTTTTTTATCCTTTCCCTCTCCTCCTCCTCCTCTTCCTCCCCGCCTCAGCCAGGAGCCAAAATCTTCTCCAGGCCCTGAGCTCGCTCCTCCTGTGGCCGCTGGCCAAGGCACGGAAATAATCCTGCTTATGTATCAAAAATGTTCCTTACAGGAAAAAGAAATTTGTATCAGCCCAAAGCCCAGGCGCGGGTGAGGGGGGCAGCGCTGCTGGGCACAGAGGGAGGCTCAGCTGCCATCCTGGGAATAGAACGGAGCCCTGGGGGACAGCCAGGGACAGCAGCAGACACTGCCAGGTCCCAGCGTGGCCTGGGACACCGACAGGGACAGGGACACCGACAGGGACAGGGACACCGTGGTCAGAGCCCGCTGTGCCAGGCGGGAACGCAAACAGACCCTCGGCATCACAGTAACAGCACCTGGGAACGCCACCCTGTCTGGGAGCCTTACCCTGTCCCCCTGGCAGGGAGGGGAGGGTGACAGGGTGACACAGCTCCAGCGTGGCACCTCCAGCTGTCTGTGCCTGCCAGCACTGGCCCTTTTCCAGAGGGCCACAACTCCCCCAGCCCCTGGCTCCTCACCAAGGCTCTGCCAGCAAACCCCTCCGGCAGCACAGGGAAACCTGCAGGACTCTGAGGATGCTGACACCGACTGCTCCTCGAGCCTTTTTAGGATGTCCCACCCTAAAAACAGCCCTGGGATGGCACCGTGGAGCAGCCAGGAGCTGGCTGAGGGTCCGTGGTGGCCTCTCCACCTCTGGCACAAGGCACAGCTGAGAAGGAACAAGGACAACGCGGCAGGGGCAACACCCGGTTCAGGCTGTAAAGATGCTCTGCTGGACTCTGACACGGGGATGTGAATTCCCTCCCCAGCCGGGGTCAGGGATGCCCTCCTGAGCCGTGTTCCCAGCACGGTGCTAAGCGGCTCCTGCATCCTCCCCTGCCTCCCGTGTCCCCCGGCGGTGACTCGGCCCTGCTCCCTGAGGGGCAGGAGGGATCCCCGCTCTCTTATCTCGCTCCTGAAGCGCTGGAGCAGACGGCAACCGTGCGAGCCATTATATCATTCACGCGCTATCAAAAGCTCACACAGTGGCACTTAATTACAGCCCCGGAAGCGCAGGCTTCCTTAATAAATCAAAGAAATAAAGTCAGAGATGATGCGCTGAACAGAGGGGGTGGGGTGGGGGGAATAAAGAGCTTACAGTTTCCCTCTGTGTGTCCCCTTTAGATAACAGATGCTCTCTTCTTAACCTCTCACTTCATCAGATCAGCTCCAGCTGTGTTTGGATCAAGTGCACAGCCTGGCTGGAGTCCAGCCTGCCTGCTTCCCTGCTCCGGTGCCAGCTCCATCCCTGCGGCTCCGGGGCTGCCTGTGCCGGGGTGGCGGCGGGAGGGGAGCCCCGCCGAGCCAGGCTCTGTTTCATTAAACACATTCTACTCCGTCCCTGCTTTCAGCCACCCAACTCCTTCAGCACAGAGCATCCCTGGGAGGGCTGAACGCCAGCTCCATCAGCATCCTGAGGGTGTCCCCTGGCCGGGCTCCCGGGAGAAGGGCGGGGGCAGCCAGCCTGGTGTCACCGCGGCGACGCACGGGGCATGTTTGTCCTTGCAGCCCCCACGCCAGCCCACGCCAGCGTGACAGCAAACAGCTCCCAGAGGCTGAGCCGAGAGCTCCGCGTTGTCCCGGCCATAAATCACGGGAGAAACCTCCCGGGATTGCCCTCGGCTCCTGCCCCGGCGCGCACCACCCACCTCTCCCTGTTTATTTGGAAGTGTCACCTCCCGGCTGGGATGGATGGGGCTGTCCCAGCACTGGCAGGAGATCCCTGCCGGTACAAACTCTGCACCAGCAGCCCCCCGTGCCGGGCTCCCGGTGCCTGCAGCCCCGGGAATGGGGATGCCCGGGGCTGGGAATGCCCTGGAACTCTTCCTACCCGGCGGAGCAGCCCGGGAGCTGAGCGGAGATAAAGCCGCTGAGAAATCCCGCTGCTCCTAATCCCCCCCGACAGCACAAAAATAATGGGGCATTATCTCATCAGGCTTTAACCCACTAATTACCCCGGGGATGGCTTAATAAGGAAGGGGACACCCACCTAAGCCTGTCTGCCGGCCAGTTACACAACAGCACCTCGGGCATCCTTCAGCCCTCCTGCACCAACCCACGCCGGGACAGGGCAGCAGGAACAACCTGGGGGATGTCCGAGGGAGCCCAAATACCCACGAGACACAACTGTTTCCCCAGAGCACAGCACGTCACTGCCCTGAACATCCCCCGTGGAGACAGCCAGGAGGAGGCAAGCGGCTGTCTGCTCCCAAACTCCCTAAAACAGCCCCAAATCTCAGCGGCTCTCCAGAGGAAAGCAGCTGCTCGCAAGATCTCTACACCACCCTGCCCTCCAGCTCAGCTGAGATCATCCCACATCCCACTCTGGGCACATCCCAACGCTCCAAGAGGCAGCGTGGGGAGATGGGGTCCTGGCAGCTTCACCTGCAGGTGCCGGAGGCTGTTCCTAAATCCCCCCCCTGCAAGACCAACATCTCCTCACCGCAAGAGCCCAAATCATGAGCAGCTTCAGCAAATCTTAGCCCGGGCTCCCCGTGAGCCCACGTGTTCCGCTGGGTGAACGGAGCTGGAGCGTGAAAAGCGAGCCGGGCGGAGGGGAGAGCTTGGGTTACAGCTGGGAGCAGGGCTGGAGAGGGCTCTGACAGCTCCTGGCCGCTCCCTCGGGCAGCGATATCTCCAGATCTCTTACAAATAAATATCATTGCTCATTATCTCGGCATTAAAGTTACATGCTGGGCGAGATGGGCACTGAGCTTTCCTCTCGCTAATCTAAAACGGATGCCAGCGCTTCTATTATTAATCTCCCAGGTCCTGGCTGCTCCGCCGCTGCCAGCTCTGCCACTGCCACCCCACGTCCCCACAGGACAAGGGACAGGGGAGCCTGGCAGCTTCACACCCCGGCTCCTGGGATGGGTAAAGTCTCCTCCAGTGCCAGGGATTGGAATTTCCTGAGTTTTGGCTTTGCTGACCGCATTCCCACACAGTGAGATGAGCACGAGGCAGTGGGGACAGCGGAGGTTCCCCACTCTGTGCCAGCACAAGAGCATCCAGGAGAGCTCTCCTCAAACCTTCAGCCTGACAAAGCTTGGTGCCTGCAGACCTGCTGAGTGTGGGTCCCCAGGGGAGATCCCTGCAAAGAAAACCTCCTGGTACAAAAAAAAAAAACCCAGACCAAAACCCCTCGGTGGTTGTGACCACCCCAGGAGCAGCATCCCAACGTGGCAAAGACACTGATCACGAGCTGGGAGCACGTGCCTTGCCAGGCAGGTTTGACGCCCACATCCTGCCCTATCCCGGGCTCCTGCTCCAGCCTGGCATGGAGCTGAGCTGCTGCAGGATGTGGCAGGGCACTGCCCTGCTGCCCACGCACATCGGGGTGGCAGCAGCCGCTTCCTGCGACGCCAGAGGACGGTGAGTCACCGGCGCGGAGCTGCACAGCTGGTCCCGGCCCTCCCTGCAGCTGCAGGGGCACCGCTGCAATCCAGGGCCCAGCAGCAGCTGCAGGGCAGGGATGGATGGCACAGCCAAGGGAGGGGGGCTTGTCCCTGCTGCCGACAGCACAGAGAGCTCAAAGTGGGCTGCTAAATGGGTCTGATGGAGGGAGAACGCCCCAAAGGCTCAATACAGGAAGTTTCCCTTCCCCTGACCACACACAGATGGGCCAGGAGAGAAACAGAAGCAGCTTTTCCCATTTCCCCAGGGTCAGTGCCTGAGGCATCCACCCAGGCCCCGCTCCCAACACCATGAGGTCACCCACCAGAGCCCCAAACCACGGCGAGGTGACAGCACCCGCCACCCCGGCTGCTCCCTTGCCTTCATTTCTCCTTTTTAAGAGAACAATTCAACTTCAGCCCTTTTGGTATTTACGCCAGATCCTGACCTGGCAACCTCCTGGCTCCTGACCCTTCCCATCCCATCTTACCAGCCCCCAGGCACGCTCCCACCGTCCCCCACGGGATGAGGGCTCCTTGTGCCAAGCCCTCTCTTGCCAAGGGGGACGTTTCCTGCCTGCCCTGACGTCAGGCAGCCGCGTCAGGGAAATGAATGCGGATTTCAACATCCTTTGGTTCATCAGCTGCTCCTTTCGACATCCCCACCGTAAACCCCCCCCCCCAAAAAAGCACACCCCGTCACTCCCCCGCTATCCTCCCTTCTGCTCACTTGGCTTCATCCAGGAGAGTGTTTGTCACCTTCAAATAAATATTTATTAACCGAGCTGCAGGTGTCTGGGGCTTCCCACCTCCTGCGCTCTCAGCTGCGCTGACACCGGAGCTGTGCCGAGCTCCCAGATGTCAGCTGGGAGCAGCTCCCGGAGCGTTCCTGCCGCCTGCTTTGAGCCCAGAGCTGCTCCAATCCTCCCACTAAGCCCAGCAGGAGTGCTTTGGGTGACAGAGTGGATGCAGGGGGATGGAAGGAGCCTTCCTCGGGCAAAATCATGGGCAGAGTGAAGGAAAACCAAGTCCAAAGGCGAGGGTCACTCCGGCAGGGCTGAGCCTCCCCAGCTCTGCCACTGCAGATGGGGGATGAAGACTTTCTGAGCAACAGAGGAATGGGATGAGAATGGAAAAGAGGAGAGAGTCCCCAGCAAACTGCCTGCAGCACAGGGCTGTGGGAATGGAAACCTTCCCAAGCCACACCCCTGGGCAGCCCTGATCCCCCGCCAAGGGACAGCAGGAGCCACAAGAGAAGGGAAGGCAGGAGCCCGAGATTTAGCGGGCCACCACAACGGGGGAGATGCTTGTGCCAGGGACAGCGTGTAGAAGGGACACAGGGGTCCCTGTCCCCTCTGGGGACAGTCCAAGGCCACCACGCCGCCCTTGACGCACAAAGCAAAGGGATTTGGGCACCTCCAGTGCCCTTGGGGACACCGCTGGGCTCCTGTCCAGCACAGCCTCCCACCCAGGGCCACGATAAATCCGAGATTGGGAAACGCTCAGACGCCGCCACAGACACGGGGAGCATTCTCACAGCCTGGCCTCTCCCCCTGCATCCCCTGTCACCGCCGTCACTGCCGTCCCCTCGCTCCCTCCCACCCCTTTCGAATTAGCAGCCATCGACCTCCTCCCCCTGCGGAGCTGACATTAATCCGGCGATGTTTGTTTAACAACAGTTCCCATTGATCTGTAGCCTGATCCTCCGAGTCAATACAGGCTTTTGCCAGGGTCTGGAGTGCGGGATCTGGCTCTGGAGTGGCCCATCAAGGGAAAGGCTGTGCAGGCTGATAGGATCAGATGCTGTCAGTGCTGCTCTGGGACCCATTAGCTTTAATTAGCTGATGATGCTGTAGAGGCCACATAAAACAATGAAGGGGATTGATCCCTCGTGTAACACTATTGACAGCGGAGCTGCATCTGGGATCAGTTTGGTGCCGGATGCATCTGTAGGGTCTATAAAACCAAGGCCTGGGTTTTCTTCTGGTTTGGTTTAGTTTTTTTGTTTTTTAGCTTTAATTTTAAAATCCCATCACGGTAGGGCTGCCAGGTTAAAAGCAAGGGAAGGGAAAAAAGGGAGAAAAGCCAGGGAGCAGGGGAGCCCTCTCTGGTTAGGGCACATCTAAGCACTGGCACATCCCTCCCTGCCAAAGACCCTCCTGTGGATTGCACACGCCGGTCATTAGGTCATTAAGGCACTGCTCCCGGTCACTGTCATTATCCCATTTGGAAAACAAGCCATCAGCTCTCCGTGTCTTTTACTCCGAAGGGCACATCAGTCCCTGAACCAGCAGTGTTCTGCAAAGCCCTTTCCTTCTGTGCAGTGTCACCCACCACACCTGCAAAGCCCTTTCCCTCTCCAGTGTCACCCACCACACCTGCAAAGCCCTTTCCTTCTGTGCAGTGTCACCCACCACACCTGCAAAGCCCTTTCCCTCTCCAGTGTCACCCACACCTGCAAAGCCCTTTCCTTCTCCACTGTCACCCACACTTGCTAAGCCCTTTCCCTGTCCAGTGCCACCCACACCTGCAGCAAGGAACCAGCATCCCCCAAAGACCGCAGAGGGAACCCTAAAACTCTGGGATGTCGCAGGGAGCTCTTCCACTTTGGACTGCCCTGCTGCAATCGGACACACTGAGGTGGGAAAAGACCTGAAGATGATCCAGCTGGGCATCTCCATGTGCCTGCACCACGTGGGGATTTCTCCTGGGGGCCCGAGATGCTGGCAGCCAAATGTCTTTATGCCCCAGGTAGCCCCTAACAAACGAAGAAATCCCAGTGGGGTGAGCCCACGGGCATTACAAGCAAGCAGAGTGCAGCGAGAACCTCCCCAGACACCTCCCAGAGCACTGGGGAAATCACAGAGGCTTCACCTCCCACAAACCCCACCCTCGAGCCTCCAGCCGCCAGCAGATGCAGCAGCACATCCCTGCTGAGCTCCAGAAACAGATCCAGGAGACGAGAACTCCCCTGAGCAGGCAGTGAGTTCTCCAAAAGGGTGCCAAGAGGAGGATTTGCACAGGGTGCACAGGAGGACCACTGCAGAGCTGGGGACCACAGGAAAGAATCCCTGACCATAGGAAAGGATCTCTGATCACAGCAGAGCATCCCTGATCACAGGAAAGGATCCCTGATCACAGGAAAGGATCCCTGACCAAAAAAAAGCATCCCTGACCACAGGAAAGGATCCCTGACCACAGGAAAGGATCTCTGATCACAGCAGAGCATCCCTGATCACAGGAAAGGATCCCTGATCACAGGAAAGGATCTCTGATCACAGCAGAGAACCCCTGACCAAAAGAAAGCATCCCTGACCACAGGAAGGCATCCCTGATTCCAGCAGAACACCCCTGATCACAGCAAAGCATCTCTGATCCCAGCAGAGCATCCCTGATCCCAGCAGAACATCCCTGATCACAGCAGAGCATCCCTGATCCCAGCAGAGCACCCCTCACCACAGCAGAGCACCCCTGCAGAGGTCAATCTCCGGAGGTCCCAGGAGCCCTCTCTCCCCACAGCAGCTACAAAAACCCCCTCAAGACTCTCCAAAAAGAGAAGGCAGAGAAAACTCATCCCCTCAGCCCTCAGGGGCAGGCAGTGTGAAGCCCGAGTGCAGAGTCAGGGCAGGAACAGCCAGGCAGGGAGCGGGCAGGGTGTCGGAGCCGTGCCGGGGGGAGCACATGGCAGCCCTGCCTGCTGACACCCCGGCCTAACACTTTCCAGATGTGGCCGCAGGAAGACAGAAGCAGAGCTGTTCCCTGCTGAGGAAGCTGGAAACGCTCAGAGATAATGTGGAATTCCTGAACGGGAGCCAGCGCCGGGCCGGGGCTGGGGCGCAGGGACAGCCAGGGAGAGGCAGAGCGCCGGGGCCGACACAAAACTCCTCTCTCTTTTGTGTGTGTGTGTGTGTTTTATTTCGGGAACTCTGCATGTAAAAGCCCTTAATTTATACGCTGTGTGGGTTGCCGGCTGTACCCAACAAATGGAACATTTTCTCCATCCCCTTGCGAGTGTGATAAACAGCCGCTGCGCAGAGAGGGAACAGAGCCTTTTTCTTCCCCGTGATAAATGCCTTCCCAGCAGCTCCCGAGCTCCTTGGATTGCAGGTTATTATTTTTTCCTCTCGCCCCCCTGGCCAGGTAGGCAGGAGAGCAGTGGGTGCTGCCTGCACTGCCTGCCTCACCTGGTGACCCCTTCCTGCCCAGCAGGGATGGTGACACAACCCTGTGAGCCAACCCTGCCACCAGACACCTCCAGGGAGCAGAGATGGGCACCCATCCCCTGCTGTCCCACTGGAGCTCCCTCTCCGGGGTGGCACTCCATGCCAGGCTGTTGGCACAGTGGCACCCTCAGCCACACCAAGCAGCTCCTTCAGGAACACCCATTTTGTGCCCAAAATTCTGCCCAGATCCTGCCTGAAAGAAACTTCAGAGAACTGAAGCCCAGGACAAGTAAACTTCCATCCAAAATCAGCGGGTTTTGCCATTTCAGGTATCGTGGACAAACAGCATCTCCTGTGGTATTCCAACACTTCTTCCAAACCAATCTTTTCTCAGAGGGAGCAATCTCAGAATGGCCTCCAGGAACACGGATGGCCTTTGGAGCAGGCCCACGAGGAGAACAGGCATCAGGAGAGTCTCTCAGAGCATCACTCAGGTTCAGGTCAGCTGGGATGAAGGGCCAGAACAGGGCTGGCACAGGCACAGGTGACACAGGACAAGCGCCACGGCAGCAAAGCACTGATGAATTCAACCAGGAGCTCTACACATCTCCACACCAGCAGCCCACGGAAATTGGGGTACTCCAATGGTTCTTCTCATTTGTAATCCAGCTGATGGGGAGTTCAGTCCGTTGTTCTGGCAGCTTGGTTTATTTAAGGTTTCCACAAAAAAAGGAGATGTTGCTTGAGGTAACTTCGGGTGCTGCACCGGGGAGATTTTGGCATTGTGGTTTTGTCACCCATTTCCTGACAGCATTCCCTGGGCATCAGCGGTGATGGGATGGATCAAGGACCATGTAGAGGCTCAGGGGATGCTCTGGGATCCTCCACACAGGCAGCAGGTAAACCTCTCTGGTCCAAAACTCCTCCAGTGACCCTAAGTGACAGCTGAGGGGTCTCCTGTGACTCCAAGAAGACATTTCTGAGTTCTCCCCCCAGTCTGTCCCCCCCAGTGTGGCAGAAAGTCATGACACAACAGGTTAGAGAAGGCAACAACCCCCCAAAACAGTCCCTTGGTGAGCAGGAAGGGGCTTCAGTCAGTAACACCAAAACACCCCCAGGAGCTGAGGGCGAGAGGGAGCTGAGCCAGAGGGGACACCCTGAGGGACACCCTGAGGGGCAGTCTGGGAACAGGGGCCATCCCTTGGCCTTCCCACCTGTGCACCTGCATGGATCCTGACCCCATCACCGCCAGGCCCCAGCACCCAGTGCCCAGACCTCCCCAGCTTCTCTGGGAATGCAAATTCCACATAGATTTTCCATACCACTTCATCTTTCTCTCCTCCAAGGACAGTCCATGGGGAATGGCTGCTCCTCAGCTCCCACCCTCCCCTTGGAAACGTGGCTGGGCAGGGCTGAGGAGCGTCCAAGGAGCAACACCACGGCAGAGGTTCCCCCCAATGATATTCCAAACCGATCCCACGGCTCCCCGTTTAACCTCTGCCAGCCAGCCAAAGTCCTTGAATTATCCACCCCAGCGCACCCCCCCAGCTCCCTGCGGCTCTGCTGAGCCCCCAGAGCCCCTCGGGAAGGGCTGCCCGGCCTCCCAGCCCCGCCCTGGCCGTGCACAGGCAGCAGAGCTGATGCTGACGGGCATGAAGGTCAGTGGAGAGGGAAGGTCGGCCCCGACAGCCCCGGCGGGCAGCAGCGCCCGCTCCCCGCCCAAACCCACCCCGGGGGCTGTCAGAGCACGGCTCCAATAAAAACCTTGGGAATGCCTCGCTGGGGGAACGGGAGAGGAGAGCAAAGGCCCGGCTGGTGTCACTGCTGGTGTCACCGCTGCCCTCCCTGCTGTCGCTGCCCCTGCAGAGCCCAATGCTGAGGCTGGCAGCTGCCGGCCCAGCGCTCTCCAGGGAATGTCTCTGGCAAGCTCCTGGAGCAACGGGACGATCCAGGATGCTGTTTGTCACAGGTTCACAACCATTCGATGCAGCCAGCACGGGCAGTGACCTTCCAGCCAGCCACAGCTGTCCCAGTCCGTATCTCCCCCACTCACCGCTGGGGGAAACTGAGGCACAGAGGGACAACAACCCACCGTGCTCATTCCCCCCACACAGCAATCCTACTCCTGCCGCCCTCCCTCGGCGAGGAGAGCCACGTCCCCAGTGCTGTCCCCGACCACTGCAGATCCCCAGGGCTGTGCCCAGGTGTCTCCTGCGCTCTCCCCCGTGCTCCTGTCAGTGCAGGGAGGGTGCCGGGCCCAGGAGTGTCACACCAGCCCCCGTCCCCGCCGGCCTGGCTGGCTGCACGTGTGCACACACGCGTGCAAAAAAGCCGCCCGTAATCCCCTTTACATCTGCTCTTCCCGGCAGATTCACCAAACGCGAAAATTCCTCGGTTCCTCGCCCGGCAAAACGTGGGCTGCACACATTTCCACAGGGCGGGGACTCCTCCCCAGCCCAGCTCCAGGATTCCCAGCACCCCGGGAGTTTGCAAAGAAGAAAACACAGTGGCCAAGCCAGACCTGGAGGAGAGGAAAGCCGCACACCCACGGACACAGAGGTGGGATGAAAATCCCAGCCTCACTGCTCCATCCTCCCATCTCCCCACCTTTAAAGGTGGGCTCAGCTGCTCCCCCGCTCTCTGGAAGCAAAACACAGCCCCGAGGAGAGGGACAAAGCCACCACGTGTCCCACCCCTGCCCCGACACCTCCTCCCGACCCGGGGGGCTCCAGCCCAGGCTGTCGCTTGTGATTTGTGGCGTTAATATTCCGGGGAGGGGCAGCGAGGGGTGACAACGGCACAGGGGACAGGCAGCTCTTGGAGGGTCAGTGCTGGAGGCAAAGCAGAAACGCTGATGGATCCCAGGATCCGGGGAGGAGAGGAGAGGAGAGGAGAGAGGAGAG
>VZDJ01000051.1:3216993-3250573 GCA_008694505.1 Cyanoderma ruficeps
GAGGAGAGAGGAGAGAGGAGAAGCAGACGAGGAAGGCTGGCTAACAGCAGAAACACAAAACTCTGCCTTTTCCACGAGCTTGTTACAGTTTAGGGATGGAGCATCAGCACCTCAGAGAGGGAGCAGGATGGCAGGAGAGCCAGGCAGTGCCGGGGTGAGGCCACAGGCCCGGCTGCTCCCGAAGGATTGCTCCCTAACACTGGCCGCATTTCCCTGGCAGCAGCCGCCAAAGCCCCGCCGATGATCCAGCCCCGAGCACGGGCATCACCTGCTGAGCCCGTCCCGGCCGCCCCACCGCTCCCGGCCCGCTAATGCCCCGCCAGCCGACTCGACAGCCGGAGCCCTTTTTAAGACCTGCAACCCTTGAGAGGCTTAAGGACGAGAATATCTCGATTATCCGTGCCCGCAGCCCTCCCAGCTTAAAGGCTGGGAATTACCGGCGGGGGCACCCGGGACCCCTGGCCGGCATCCCCCGCTGCCGGCCGCTGCCAGGGGATGACAAATGTGCACAAACCCCCTCAGTAATCACCACCCCGTCCCCTCCCCGGCGCTTTTCACACCTCCCATCAGCAGCCAGGCATGTGAGCCTGGCAGAGAGCCACAACCCCGGCCCCGCCGCGGAGCCGGAGACGGGAACATTTTGCTGGGAAAAGGGCAATTTAATTATCCTGTTCTTCTGTTTCATGACAACACGGGAACACGCTGCTCAGACACGGAAAAGCGCCGTGCGGGCAAACAGCAATCCCGCCTGGAGCTTCCCGGAGACGGCTCCTGCCTCCCCCGCTGGCCGGCACGGCAACGATGGGGTTAAAGGCCCAAATCGCCAGGTTTTTTAAGAAAGAAGCAGGGGGAAAAAAATGTTTTTGTTGTCCAGCTGCAACGCTTCTTCCGAGCTCAAAGCGAGCCCCGAGTGTCATCTGGGGGCTGTTTGGACACGCCAGTCTATTTTTACAGGGGAAAATGGTATTTTGAAGGGGAAGGTTGAGCAGAAGAGGTATTAAAAAAAAACAACACTGCAGCCCTCTGTGGGGAGATCAAACTTCACTGAATTCAGCCAGACTGCACAAACCATGTCTGACCTTCCAAAGCACCACTTAGCAGAAAACTTACTACTCGAATATATGAAATGATAGAAAATATGTTTTAAACCGCCCCTTAAAAACTCAGCCTTAGCCACAGGCGAGGGGTGAAGGCTGGAGTCTTTGTCCTGCTGAGGGGGACCGTGCAGAGAGGCAGTGCTGGCCCCGTTCTGTCCCCAGAGAGGGACACGGGGACACAGAAAGCAGCTCCTGTTCCACGGCGTGGGCAGCGGGATCCCGGGATCCCGGCCGGGCTGGGCCACCACGTGTCCCGGTGTTTGTTGTGACAGCGGCTCCATTAGCACCCAGGAGCCAAGGTGCCTTCCCAAGGACACGGCACAGACACTCTAATTAGTGCTTTCACCCTAATTAGTACGTTAATGAAACTCGTTGGCTGGGAGGGAGGGGATGCAGGGGGAGCTGCAGTGTCCCCCCCGGCTGAGCCAGGTCTGTCCCAGCTCCCTCTGCCACGAGAGCTGTGGGGACAGGAAACCGGTGGGAGAAGGAATAAAGGGACTGCTCAGGTAGGAAAGGCAGGAAAGGACAAACAGGTCGGTGTGGGGCACAGCACCGTGCCAGCTCAACCCCAACAGCCACCCCAAAGCCTGGCACTAAACAGTTCCCACGCCCCAGTGAAACACGGTGACAATCCCAGCCATGAGCTGGCATGTCCTGGGCACGGGAGATCACCTGGCAGCCTGGCTCACAAACAGGTGACAAACAACGAGCTCTCTGCCCACCCAGCAGGGCTGGCAGTGGCATTTTGGGGACGCCGGCCGACGGGCTGTGCCGCAGAGCCACAGCAATGCGGGGCAGCCCCGGGAGACTCCCTCCAGGGTTCCCTTAAACATCCATTTACACTCTCACGGTCCCGTGGTTTAATCCTCCCTCTCTTCCCCCCCTCCAGGAGCAGAAGGCTCAGAGGCTGCCATCCCTGCAGGCCAGGAGCAATGTCAGTACCCGATGTGACAGAGGACACTCCATGGCCAAGCCCTGACACCAGGCTGGGTGACAAAAGGCATCTCCCTGCTCGGAGAAATCCGTCCCCCTGCTCCTGCTGGGGAGCAGCCAGAGCTCTGCTTCTCACAGGGCCAACCAGCTGCTCCATCCACACCCTCCTCTCCTCCTCCTGCTGCTGGGGAAGAACGGGTTAAGCTGTCCCTGCACTGCCCCGGCCCCAGGCAGGGCAGCCACGGGAGCCAGGGGGGCAGGTGAGCCCCCAAAGCCTCAAGGGCTGGGCTGGCTGGTGCACAGCTCATGTTAACCAGCTCCGATGGATGCTGGAACAGCTCTGATGGACACTGGAATAGCTCTGATGGACACTGGAATTGTTCTGATGGACACTGGAATAGCTCTGATGGATGCTGGAACAGCTCTCATGGATGCTGGAATAGCTCTGACAGATGCTCAGGACAGCTCTGACGGATGCTCAGGACAGCCACAGCAGGGAATGCCCTGCCTGGACACACCTGCCCTCCCTGTGACAGTAAGGGACCACGAGGGGACAAGCCCTGTGACCGCCAGCTGACCCCCCCGAGCTGGCCCGGGGTCACAGTGGCCCCACACCTGAGCTGGTGGCCAGGGGCACCGGCACCTGCTCCCTGCCCTGCATCCACAGGAGCCTCTCCTGACCTCCCCGTGGCTCCGGCGTCATCGGGGCCACCCCCACGCACAGGCTGAAGCAAAACCACTCCGAAGTGCACCTCCCACCCCTCCACCTCCTCTCCCTCAGCGTTTGCAGATGGGTTTTACTCATCCCCCAAGCCGGAGCTGGCTCCAGCTCTGCTGTACAACCACGGCCACGCCGGTCCCTGGGAGTGTCTGAATGGAAAATGAACAACAGGAGTCCAGACTTCAAGGCTGGCGGCTTTAGATGTCATTTGGGTTGCTTTTTTTTTTTTTTTCTCTTAATCAGATCCCATTGTCAACCCACAAAAATGTGCCTCTGACACCCTGGGGATGCGTATTCCTGACGCTGTCTTGGGAGCAGCAACAAATGCAGATGATTCAGCTCCAAAATTATCGGCAGTGGGATGCAAACCTGCAAGCAGATCCCCGGCTATTCCTGGGCAAAAGCTCAAAGCCGCCCTTGCATCTCTCTCCTCCTCCTCCTCTTGAAATCACAGCAGAGAATCTAATTCCCCCTGTTCCCTTATTTTTTGCTGTGAATACATTCTGGTCTCTCCCAGCCCTGCAGGAGAGGAACGGAGCCGGAGCTGCAGGCGTGGCTGCCCCACTCCCGGGCCATGGCTTTGCTGGCTGGCATCCCTGTGTGCCAGCAGTGCCAGGAAGGACAAGCACGACCCCAAACACGACCCCGTTGGCCTTTCCCATCTGCCAGGAGGGTTTGTCCCGACTCCTGCTGGGCTCAGGCGACGGCGTGGTGCTGCCACTGCTATTTTCTCCTTGTTTTCCTAGACATTGACACTTCCTCCCTGCACCCACAGGATGGTTTTCAGGCTTCAGTTCTCTTCCCTATGGCAACAAAAAGCCAGCCAGGAAACCTCAACCCACTGGCTCAACTCTCTGGCAAGGGAGGGAGGTGGGGGAAAGCTCCAGCCCCTCCGGTCCGGTCGCTCCAGCTCGACACAAAACTATTTGAAAGCAAAACTTTGGTGACAATTACAAAGCAAACTCGCTACGGGTGTGGGTCCAAAGTGCCCAGGAGTGTCAGCAAACCTCAGGCAACCAGGGAGAAGGATGGGATTTGGAAAAATCCCTGTTGCACGTCCACCCCAGCCCAGATTGTCTCGGATGCTGGGCTTGAGCACTGGGCTGATGCAGCTCCCCTGCTCCAACAGCATCCCAGGGATGCTGCTCCATGCACACACCGCTCCTAAAACACCCGAATTGTTCATCAGGGAAAGGCCAGAGCGAGGAGTGGGTGTTGAAGAGGAAACAGGGAGGAAGGATGAGAGAGCAAACAAATCATATCAACTCAAATCAAAGCAGGCCACGGAAATGATTACGCTTAAGCTTTTCACGCCTGGGTAATTTTCTTTTCTATTATTCAAACAAATTCTTGGTTTTGTTTTGCCTCCTTGAGGGGAGAAGAAGAGGGGAGAGAGCTCCTCCAGCAACCCCAGAAAATAACCACTGGGAAAAAATGCTTCTTGATCTAACAATGGGAGACAATTAGCATGAGCTGAGGTGCAGGAGCATCTTTAACCTACCCTGCCTTGTCAAAACAAAAATAGAAACACTTAGTGGGGAAAAGGGCTGAAATTAGGGATTTATTTGGGGTGGGAAGGCCACACACCCCGGCACGGCATCGAGCACTTTGCTGACACAGCAAACGACGTTTTGGGATCTCCAGGGAAAATTGGGATGGGATCCAAGGATGCCCAGCGAGTCTGAGCAGTGAGGACACCCTGCAGCAGGCAGGATGTGACCCTGAGGTGGATTTTGGGCTCCCAACCCCTCTCCCATCTCTATTTTCAGTTGCGTCTTTGCTCACGATTTTGGTGTCTTTGCTTTTTACCCAGCGCTCTCACACAGGTCCCACAAAGCCACCCACCAGCCTTAGAAGGATTTTCTCCCTCCAGGACAAATTCTTCGAGGGGTGAAACTCTTCCAAACCCACGGAGCAGCAGCTGAGATGATTCTCCAGCTGCTGAGGCCGAGGAGGAGCAGCCTCTCCCCCTCTCCAGCCGCTGCTGCTCCTTTAACTGCGCCGTCAGAAAACACCCGCGCTGCAAATCCAACTGTGCGTCATTCAGCTCTCATTTTGATTGTTAAAAATTCATTAATGAGAGCAGATTGGTATTATATCGCTGCCTTAATTAAAGAGGGCTACGGAACAGCATTTTAAATAGCAATGTCATTTTCTAATTGACACAGCTACATTATAAAGAAAAATACTTAAACAGAACTTGAAACCGAGCCGGTTTCTTCTGATGGCAGAGCTCATTTTGGCTTCAATTTTTAATCTGCTCGTAAAATATTTATGGGCAAGGGAAGGGATAATATTTCTCCAGGTGTACAGTTCCCCTCCTCCGGCCCAGGCCCCCGGGAGGCTGGCAAGGCAGGAAGGCTCCAGCATCCCGGGAAGCTGCTCCTCCATCCTCCTCATGCAGGATCCCACGGCTGCATCCCTTCCTAAGGCCCAGGAGACTGGGAGACCCCAAGCCCTGCTCCAGCTCCATTCTTGCAGTTAAATCCCACTGGAGTTGAGTGGAAAATGAGCTTTTTTTGCTGCTTTTCCTGGGCCCAGCATTTCTTCCCCACCAAGGGCAGAGGGATGACAGGGACAAGCACATCTGGGCCTGAGGCAGGTTCCAGAACTGGCTGGGTCCCTGTGGGCTTGCTGGGGAGGCACAGGGATGTGGGACGGGGATGCAGGACAGCTCAGGCCAAAAGCATCCCGTGTCAAACCACGTTCAGACACCGAATCTCCCCCTCTCAGACACAGACACTCAACATCTTCCTCCCCTTTTTAAAGTGTCTCACACACAAACTTCCTACGGCCAACAGCTAATTCCAACAGCTAATCCCACCCATTTAAGAGCACAGATTCCTCCTGTTTTCCTTTTAGGAAAAAAAAAAATCTGGTCACCACTTCAAGCAAATCAGGGAAGAATTCAGCTCCTGCATCCCCCTCTCCCCGCCCCGCAGGCAGCAGGCTGGGAAATCGGCCCCTGCTCAGGCCAGCAGGAGATTTTTCCACCAGCATTAGTGGAAATTAGTGGCATTAGTCCACGCCTGCGTTCGGCCAGCCAGGCAGGGTGAACTCATCACGAAGCCGCCCGCACGCCAAGCCCATGGAGAGCGGCAGCTCCGCGCTTTGGCCACCGCGCTCGGAACGAGCACGAGGGCAGGGTGAGCCAGAGGACAGGTTGCTCGGAGGCTTAAACTCTGGATCTAACTCTCACTAGCATTCCAGATGACCTTCCACATCCTAGAGGCACCCTCCGCCCTGCCTCAGTTTCCCTCCTTGCCCGCTCCCTTTTTCCAGGTGCTTTTACAGCATCCCCAGCCTGAGGGGCGCAGGGACTGGGGGTGGGGGGATGCTGCACCCAGCCCCGGGGGTTTGGAGCATCCCTCACCCTCCGCCTGCTCACAACAACTTCCAAAAGCAAAACATCAGCAGCCCACGGGGCGGCTTGGCACGGCTGTGCTGTTTTTCCAAGATTTGGAAAACCAACGTGAGAGGGGGAAGCATCAACCTCCTGGCTCTCCCAGGGAGGGCTGCTCACCTCCACCCCCCACGGGAAGCAAAGAGCAGGAGCTGGCACCACACAGGACGGGCCCAGGGAGGTGACAACACACCCACCCCGCTGCTGGAGGGTCCAGTCCAACCCTTTCCCCACCCCAAACCTCCCTCTGTCACCCTCCTTCCCGTGTCCCCGGCTCCCGTGGCTTCCCCTCCTGTCGCAAGAGGGTGAGGCTGTCCAGCTGGCCCCTGGAGGATCTGGCCAGGCTGTTTAATCAGGGAGAGTGATTCGGCTGTAATTTTCTTCTGATAAAGTATTACAGATGCTACATTTCGAGCCATCTGGCAGCAGCCCACGTTTCCTGCCTCTGCTTCTCGCGCTCTCGGGAGGAGAGAGGAGAGAGGGATCAAAAACTGAAGGCAGGACGGCAGGGAGGGCTGAACTGGGATGGGAAGGGGAGCAGGGAAGGAATTCCCAACTCCCATCCCTCCCAAAACCGCACTGCCCATCCCACAGGCGCTGCTCAGCAAAGGAGGGGACAAGAGCACATCAGTGTCCCCAGGAAAAGCCGAGCACGTGGGGCTGGAGCTGCTAAAAGCCAGGGGAAGGGACAGAGCCCTCAGCTGGAAAACCCTCCTGGAAGGGTGAAACCCCCTCCTCCCGGCCTGCCCCAGCACGGGCACCGATGAGCATCCCCAAACTCCTGACTCTGGTCAGAACATCAGGAAAATCATCATGGGAGCGAGGCAAGCCCCAAACCAAAGAGCCCCGAGTCCATCCAGCCTCCCAGCAGTGAGTAATTCACCCTGAGCCGAGCAATCCGGCGGCGCAGGGGGAGGCTCTGCAAACAACAGGCAGCTCCTCCGGATTTAGCCGAGCCTGAGCAGATCCACATTAAAAATAACTGAAGGGAAGGGCTCGCACTTCATTACTCTCGACAGAACTGGGTCTTGGTCACGCCAAGGATCTGCTGGGGAGCCCTCACAGCCCCGCCCTGCCCGCTCAGGTGTCAGGCCAAAGTGCTGGGAGCAGGGGGATGCAAGGGGGGCTTTATTCCCCACTTTTCCCTCACCTGCTGCTGTAAAATGCACAAATCCCCTGCGGCCGGCGCTCCCTGCATCCCTGCTCCCAGCACTGCATCCCGGGGAGATGGGGATGGTGCTCCAGGAGCACGCAGAGGCAGCAGGGACGCTCCTGCCTTGCAAAAACACAGGAGATGCCCTGGCAGAGGGCTCCTGGGATGTGTGGGATCAGCCCCTGAAGTTTCTTTGCGAACCACAGAGAGTTAAAGGCTGCCCAAGGCCCCGCAGCACGAGCTTTATGCATATGTAGGCAACGTAATACAATTACATATTAATCTATAACTAACAGCCACGGTAATACAACATTACAGTAGGTAGATTATCCCATCTCCTGTCATTTATTATTGTTATTTGTAATCCATTAGTGTCCAGAGCCGGACTGGGGTCAGAGTGCAGTGTCCTGGCACGTTTTCACCCACCCTGGAAGGAGCAGGAGGATGGAAGACCCTTCTGGTACGGGGCCAAATCCTACCCCACGATGAGTCCTGGGTAGAGATTTGCTTCCCTGCTGGCACCACGACAGTTTCCAGGGCTTGGGTTCCCAATGGGATACATCCACCAATGCTGGAAAAAGCCACCATGGCTTTGCCCACCATTCCCTGCCCCAAAATTCTGGGGCCAAATGGGATGAGGGGCCAAGACCACCACCACACCATCACCATGGAACCATTCCAGTTGCCTTTGAGGAGAGGGAACAAAGCCCCACTGGCTCCACACAGCCACCAAATCATCTTGATCGACACCACCCTCCGGAGTGAGTCATCCACCCCAAGCCAATTTACATTTTTATTAAATCACACAGGAAAATTAGGAGCGTTATTACGAGCTCTGTGTTCCCCCACCATTCCCCGTGTGGGAAAACATCCCGGCATCTCCGGTTTAACCGTTTCTTCCCAGCACTCCCCATCCCAAAGCAGCCCTTCCTGCATAGCCTGGAACTAAACCAGGCTGGTCTTTATGGGAGGGAAAGCAGATCCCTCCAGGGAAGCTGACGGCTGGAGATGCTGCTGCCCAGGGAAGGAGGACTGGGTGCATTCCTGGACTCCCCGTGCGTGTCACAGGCAGCACCAGTGACCCAGACCCTGCAGGGAACCCCCGGGGTTCAACCAGCTCTGTTTGTGTCACTCGTGTCACCACCACGGAGCTGGATCTGCCTCAGGAAGTTCCCTGGGAGGGAAAAGGCAGATCCATCTGCACGGCAGCAGCCGGGGGGGGGGGGATCGATGCACATTTCTGTCCATCCTTCACGCCCATCCCACCCCACTGCACGCAGGATTATCTCATCCTCGCCGCTGCAGCACAGGCAGCTGAATTCCACAGCCTTTTATTTATGGTTCCCACATGATGCAAGCGGATCTGCGGGACAGCAGGGAAGGGATCTCTGGAGAAGGGATAAAACCCAGTGTGTGCACAAGCCAGAGCAAAGGGCTTCCCCCGGAGCAGCACGTGAATCCCGTGGCTGTTCAGTGGGCTAAAACACGAGGAAGGGTCTCCTGACGCTGCCTGAATTAATATTTGCTTGGAGGGAAAGTCCAAAAGCTCCCGCTGGGATCACGACTCCATCCTGCTGGGGACTGGGATGGAGAGTGCTTGCTCGGAAGAGCACTTAATGTGACTGGGTCAGAAAATTATTTCCCAAGGATGAATGCTCCTACGATGGAATATTTCCCAAGGATGAATGCTGATTGTTTGCAAAGTCTGATCAATTTGGGCCATATTTCCTGTGGAAGGAGCAAGAGGAAGGAGGCGAATTTCCATCTTGCAATTAAATTCCAAAAAATCCTGCCTTTTTCTCCCAAACCAGCACAAAAGCACGGTTTGAAATCTCTGCGTTTCCTGCCAGCGGGGAAGACTCCAAGTTTCAACCACACTCTTTGCAATTCAATTAGCTGAGTCTTAGGCAAGGGCTGAAATCCCAAAATCCGAGTGATGTGCTCAGGGATGCTTGTGGCACACAGATATGATGGCACAGAGATGTGAAAGCACAGGGATGCTGCGACACAGGGATCTCGTGGCACAGGGATGCTCATGGCACAGGGATTTCATGGCACAGGGATCTTGTGGCACAGGGATCTTGTGACACAGGGATTTCATGGCAAAGGATTTCATGGCACAGGGATCTCATGGCACAGGGATCTCATGGCACAGGATTTCATTGCACAGGGATGCTCATGGCACAGGGTTTCATGGCACAGGGATTTCATGGCACAGGATTTCATGGCACAGGGATGCTCATGGCACAGGGATCTTGTGGCACAGGATTTCGTGGCACAGGGATTTCGTGGCACAGGGATGTCATGGCACAGGGATCTCATGGCACAGGGATCTCGTGGCACAGGATTTCATGGCACAGGGATCTTGTGGCACAGGGATCTCATGGCACAGGGAATTCATGGCACAGGGATCTTGTGCCACAGGATTTCGTGGCACAGGGATTTCATGGCACAGGGATGCTGGTGCCACAGGGAAGCTCCAAGCCAGCAGAGCCCTTTGGGATCCCACTGCTGCCAACCCCAATCCCCCCCACAGCCCTTTGGGATCCCACTGCTGCCAACCCCAATCCCCCCCACAGCCCTTTGGGATCCCACTGCTGCCAACCCCAATGCCCCCCCAGCCCTTTCCTCCTCCCCGGGCTGTCCCCGTGCCCCCGCAGGATGTGCTGGCTCAGCAGGGCAGCGCCTGCCCCCAGCACAGGGCTGCTGGAGCCGGCAGGAGCAGAGACAGACAGACAGGAGAGGGAATCCCCTCTCCAGCGCCGTGCTCAGCATCCCCCTCCCATTCCCGGCAGGCTCGCTCCTCCTCGGGGGGCAGCCAGGGAAGCAATTTCGGATTTCCCAGGCTGCCTGCAAAGGGCCTTTCGCGCATTCCTGCCGTGCCTGCAGCGCTTCTCAAGTCCTGTTTTTCCACTCCAGCAGCCCCCCCTTCCTTGTTTTCCTTCTCCGGCTGCTGACCCAGATTTCATAATGAATGAATCCATGCAGCGCTCTTCAGACTTTAATTATTTTTTTTTGCACTTTTTCTCATCATNAAAAAAAAAAAAAAAGAAAAGAAAAAAAATCCACAAAAAAAAAAACCCCAACGCACCCCAGCAGAATTAATTTAAGGCTGAATGGTTCGCTCCTGCCTGTCGCTAATCGCAAACGGGCCTGGAAATTGCAGCGTTTATTTCAGACCTCGTGCTCATGTCAGAATGAAAACAAACATCTTTTGAGGTGCCTCAGACAGCAATGCCAACTCGTGCATTTCTTCAGAAAATAACCAAACATAAGAAAATGACCAGAAAAGTTGGGGGGTTAGGGTATTTACAGTGAGAACTCCCACGTAGCTGCCTCTTCTTCCCCTGCCCCTGACCACAAGGGAGAACTGCATGGTTCAGGCAGGAGGGCAGTGGGGTGCAGGAGGGAAATGGGAACCAGGAGGGAAATGGGATGAAGCAGAGGAAAGAGATGCAGAATGGAGAGTGAGATGAAGGATGGCAGTGGGATGCAGGAGGGATATGGGATGCAGGACAGCAGTGGGACACGGGATGGCAATGGGATGCAGGAGGGGAAAGGGATGCAGGACAGCAGTGGGACACGGGATGGCAATGGGAAGAAGGAGGGCCAGGGGATGTTGAAGGGGAATGGGATGCACGAGGGCAGCAGGTTGCAGGAGAGCAATGGGGGCCAGGATGGCAACGGGATGAACAACAGCAATGGGATGCAGGATGGCAGCGGGACACAGGATGGCAACAGGACACTGGATGACACGGGACACAGGATGGCAGTGGGATAAAGGATCCCCGTACTTCAGGAATGCCCATGGGCTGCTCCTGTCCTGCAGACACGAGGCTGACTGACACCCCAACACCACAACAGCTGATTTCTGGCACAAACACAGCAATCTCCTCTCAGCAACGGGGTGGCAACAACAAAGTTTCCCCAGGACTGCAGAGGCTTTGGTGGAGACCTCCCAGCTCACAACCAGCACGGTGACCCGTTGCTTTTCCCAAGGGATAAAATTTTAATCCCTCCACCTCCCAGGCCTCAGGGAAGTCCCTGAGCCAACCCTCCCTCGGGGTGGGCTTGGGGAAACACCACAGCCTCAGGGGCTCTGCCTGCTGTGCCCACACCTCTCCCCTCCAGGCAGGGCCAGAAACACACCCCTGGCTGAAAACCAACTCTGGACCAACTGTGACCTTTCCAGCTGAAATTCCAGCCCTGCCACAGGCACAGGCAGCGCTGGCCTGATTTACGGATGGTCTGGATCTGCCCATCTATGTGCCTACGCAAGTCCCTTCAGAAAAAAACCAAAACTCAACAAACCAACAGAGGCAAACACAAAAGGCCCTAATTTGATCATATTCCTCTGAACTAAAAGCACCTTTGACCTAAATTTCCACCTCGGGTTGGAATTCACCCTCAGCTGGCGGTGGATTAGGGGGGAACAGAGCCGTGTGTGCACGGGGAGATCCAGGATCCTGCTGCCAGCCAGCCCCGGGGCTCTGCCTCCCTTCCCCGCAGAGGGGAAGGAGGGCAGCAACCCTCAGCGTGCCCTACCCGGGCCTAGAAGCAGCCTGGGTGTCTCAATTTATGTAAAGTGGAGCTAATTTTCACATTATCATATGATATTAGAGCAGCCTACCTCTCTCTCCCGCAGCCCATGTGCAAAATCCGCGAGCGGAGCTCTGAGGAGCATATGGAAAAACATCTCCAAGCACAAACATCCACCTACGGCGTGAGCTGTCGAAAGCCACTGAGCCATCCAAGAGAGGGGAGGGAGGGGGGATCACAGAAGAGGTTTCAAGCAAAAAGCAAACAGTCTTGTGTATGTTTTGTTTTTTTTTTTTTTTTTCCTCCCCAAAACACCCAGAGACTGAAGCTTTCCCCAAACACATGCCTTNTCAAGCAAAAAGCAAACAGTCTTGTGTATGTTTTGTTTTTTTTTTTTTTCCTCCCCAAAACACCCAGAGATTGAAGCTTTCCCCAAACACATGCCTTGCATTTTTGCTCCTGCTGGCAGTTTGAAGGCAGCTCGCGGCGTTGGCTGGTTTTGCCATCAAGGTAACAGCCAGAGTTATTCCTGCACTGTCCTTAGGAGCAGGTTTCCATCCCCTCCAAGCCAGCCGGGCTGCCAGAGGTGAGAAGAGGCTCTGACACAGGCAGGAGGGTTTGGTGGATGCTCGGGGACACGGAGCTGACCACGAGCTGCCCCTGCACGCTCCGGCTTTGTCAACACCTTTGCAAGAAATTTCCTGGAGACGAGGGAGAAAGGAGATTACAGAGTGCTGACAAGCTCATGGGATGTTTTTGAGATGCTCCACAAGCTGTCAGGCTCTGATGGGCCTCCTGCAGGGGCTGCACGGAGAGCAGGGATCCCACGGCACCGTCCCTGCCGGGCTGCGGGGACGAGACCATCAGGTCACACCGGACTGAACCTACCCGTTCTCATCAATCATTCTGGCACGAGGAACAAGTAATCCTCAGGGAAAGCTGTTTTTGGAGGCTGCTGAATTGTTCTTGGCACTGCTTGGGAGAGCTTCGATTCTCTAGAAAATCTCAAGCATTTCAAAATCACCAGGATATTTGCTCACGGGATGACGAGTCCCGCCACGACACGGGACCCGGCCTCTGTGTCCCCCCACCACAGGGACAATTCCCTCTGCCTTTGTCATGTTGGTGGGGAAGGATGCTGGGACCAGCCAGGGTGACCTGCACAGGCACAAGACCCACCCTGCCTGGCCAGGAACTCCATCAGGAGCTGGACCAGCCCTGAACCACCAGGGTGGGATGAGCAACCATGCCCACCACACTGTGGGTCCCCAGCCTGGCCAAGCACCAAAATATCCCAGTGCCATCTGACCAGGGGGTTGATCCTCACCTTGTCCCCACACCTCTCTGCTGTGCCCTTTCCAGGTGCCATCTGACCAGGGGGTTGATCCCCACCTTGTGCCCACACCTCTCTGCTGTGCCCTTTCCCTGTGCCATCAGACCAGGGGGTTGATCCCCAGCCTGTGCCCACACCTCTCTGCTGTGCCCTTTCCCTGTGCCAGCCAGGAGCAGCTCCAGCCACCTCCCAACGTGTTGACTTTGGCTGCAGGCAGCCACATCTCTACCTCACAGCCTGTTTTCCCTTGGCCCAGGGAAAAACGCCTAATTACTGCTTTTTTTTTTTTTTTTNTTTTTTTTTTTTTTGCCTCTCCTTTCTTCTATTTTAAGATCACAGGCCTAAAATTAGACCTGCTCGCACAATGGAGCTCTGAGATTTAATCCCTTCCCCAAAAGCTGACAAAATAAGTCGACGTTTGAGTCACTTCTACAAACTCCTCAGCCGCCAGAAGAAGTAAATAAACAAACAAACAGAAAGTGCACGGGGGGGGCCAAACCGCTCTGTCCAAAGGGATTTAAAAATAGCTGCACCTGCACCCAGCGAGGAGCCTGAGCTCCTGGAGGGCTCTTCTCTCTCTGCAAACCCTCCGCCGTGCTCTGGGTACCACAGACGCTGCTCAGATGCTGCTGCAGCTTCTGGGGAGCACAGTGAAGAGCCAGCAGACACAAGACTGCCTGCGTGGGTGGTGGTTACCAGGAACATCGTGGCTTCGGCTGCCTCCCCCCTAAAAACGCTCACGGGGACGGAGCAGGGCAGGGACACGCTCCGGTTCTAAAGTCTGTGGGTGCAGAGAGCTTGCTCAGAAAAACAGACAGGGATCTGTGGTGGGGTGTGATCCTGCCGTGCCTGCAGCCCCTGGTGACTGCTCACCGCACCAAGAGGAGCAGAATTAGCCCTGGCTGGAGTCACAGCCCTGCTGGCGACACACCCCGAGCACGGTGGGAGGCTCCTCCACACCTCAGTCTGCCGGGCGGGGTAATCGCACAGACCGAGCTCACAGCAGAACAATTAGTTAATATCTGCAAAGTGCCCTGCAGTTAATTAATTGCCATTAACTCATTAGCCAGATTTTGACCTCCTAAGCCCAGCTTTAAGCCCTGCCCGGCTAGGCAAGGGCTGATGAGCTCAGCCAGCTCTGTGCATGCAGAGCCCGTGCCCAGCTCTGCCCCAGTGCCCAGGCAGCAGCACTGGTGCCCCTCAGGGTGTTCCTGCACGGCTGCACGAGGCCATGCAGTGGTGCCACCCCGCTCACCCTCCCGGGGGTGGCTTTAGGGCCACCACACGCCAAGCTCTGCCTGGCTGTGCGTGCGGGAGCTGCGCCGGGGGCCGCAGCAACGGGAGCAAATTCCCATCTGGCACTGGATTACCTGCCATATGCTTCCCACGGGAACGTGGCTCCCTGCAGCTCGGCACCAGGGGGGTGCTGCTCACCTTCCCCTGCAGCCCAGCCCTCCCTGCCCATCCTCACTGTGCCAAAAGCAGCAGGGTGAAAACTGGACAGTTTTACATCCATGTCCCTTCCAGCATCACCTGAGGCTGCACCAACACTGCTGGGTGGATGCAACACCCGAGGGCTGCAGCTGCATCACTTCCACATCCCCTTCTCCACCCTCAGCACAGCACTGGCTCGAAGTCCTGGGTGGGAGCCTGGAGCCAGAGCTGCTCCCTCCCAGAGCCCATCACCAGCCCTGTCCATCCTGCCAGGTGCTGTGGCACTTCAGCCCTGCACGTCTCTCAGGGATGGTGCAGACAACAACAACCTGCACGTGATACTGGTCCCTGCTGGAAAACCAAATGCCACCTTCTCTGCAGGAAACCCCAAAGCTTTCACCCCAAAGAGATCCCAAAACCCCTTCCCTTCAGAAAAGCACCACGCTCACTGCTGTGCACAGCCACCCTTCCCAACCGGCTTTCCATGGATAACCCCAATGGGCCATGGAGCAAGAGCCACACCAGCAAGGTGGGCAGAGGCCAGGCCTCACCTCCCCACACCAACTCCCTGGAATGCCCACAATGGGCAGAGCCCAGCCCTGGCCACTCCAAACCAGCACCCCACGATGCCCATGATGGACAGAGCCCAGCTCTGACCACCCCACACCAGCCCCCTGGGATGCCCTCGATGTCCAGAACTCATCCCTGGCCACCCATGCCAGCTCGCTGAGATGTCCAGAACCCATCCCTGGCCACCCATGCCAGCTCCCTGGGATGTCCAGAAGCCATCCCTGGCCAGCCATGCCAGCTCTCCAGGCCGCCCGCCGCGGGCCGGCAGCAGCCCCGGCACGCGAGACCGCGGCCTCGGGAGCAGCCAACAACAACAAACTCGTGTGTGAGCCACAAAGGGAAAAACTCGGCGAGGAAACAATATTCAGCTCGACTCTTCCCGAGCCCGTATTGTAAATAACGCCGCGTATGGGTTTGTTTTATTTGTTTTAATTACGAACGCACAGCCCGGATTGTCCCGCTGGCTTGGGCAGGCTCTGTCCCCAAGCAGGGGAAGCGAGTGACACCCCGCAGAGCCACTGCGGCCAGCAACCCTACAACAAACAACGGGCCCACCCTGCAGAGCTCTGAGCTGAGCACGGCCCTCGGCAGAACCTTTTCACCCTGCCAGGCTGAGCCCAGCCCGTGGCCAAAGGGCCAGCCCGGCTGCCAGCGTCCTGCAACAGCTCCACAGCTGGGAGGGAGGGAAAAGAGCCCCCAGAGACAGGAATATTGCACACTTCAGTGTCTGTTTCCAAGGTTGGGGTTACAGGCCTTTCCAAGACACTCATCCCTTCCTTGTTTTGCACAGTTATCTCAAGGGCAGGTTGTCTCATGTCTCCATCACTGCTGCCATTGTCCTGACACACCGTTCCCATTGCTCCACACTCCTGCTGGGCGACTGGGCCAAGCAGGAGGAACCTTCTGGAACGGTTTTCTTTACGTCAGGACAAACCTTTCCTTCTCTGGCTTCCTCCTCCTGGGCCGGCCAGGGATGGAGGGTCCAGCCCTCACCTCCCTCTGCATCCATCTCGCTGCAGGGCCACGCCAGGAGAAAGCCAAGCAGCCCAAAGGCGAGACAAGCTTCAGACACAACCAAGTTAAAAACACATATTTTTCAGACCAAAGTTCAGTCCCCAAATGGTCAGAGAATCCAGGAAAAATGCGGCAGGCCCGGCTGGTGGCCGGCTTCCAGCACCAGCACCTCCCTTCGGAGGAATCCAGCAAGGAGTCTCGACTAATCCACCCAGGACACGCCAACATTTCTTCCTCATATCATTGGGTAGGGTGTTGGGGTGGTTTTTTTTTTCCCCCTCTTTTTCATTTTTTCTGCCCGCTCAGCAGATTTGGCATTTGCTGGGAAGACGCCACAGCCACAGGGACGGAGCTGGGGTGTCCAGGGGGATGGAGGGACCCCCTGGAATGCTGCTCCTGGCACCAGCCCAGGGACTGCAGGTAGGAGTGGCTGGAAAAGAAAGGACCAGTGCAAAAGCTGGGAACAGGGTGCACGTGCTGGGCACTCATACTGAACACACACAAGTTATCCCCGTGCCTCAGTTTCCCTGCCCTCACAGACGTGCTGTGGGGGGCAGCACAGGCACTACAAGGGAACGAGGCCATGGAGGTGGCACAGGCAGCACTGCCAGCACCCAGCAGGATGGGACCCCAAGCGCTTCCCCCAACCCCAGGGAAGACTCGGGTCTCCCCGCTAAACCATTCCACCCCACTGCTGCCTCCACAACCTGCTTCTGCCCCTGCTCCCCTGCAATTCCCAAACTGCCCCCCAAAACCCCCTCTCCTCACTCTCTCCCCAGCTCTGATCCCGTAAGGTCCCACGTTTCCCAGGAGGATTTTTGCAGATCCACCACCCCACTCCCACAGCTCCACACAGGTGGTTGCCTTGGGCTGCCTGGAGCTGCCCCATGGGGACAGGGCACACATGGCCCTGCCATCCATATCAGTTCCTTACTGCTGGGAAGGAGAGGAGCTGGGGGCTCACATCTGGTCCTCGGGGGCTCAGCACCAGCCTCTCCCCAGCCCCTGACCGGGGAGGAGCAGGTGCTGCTCTCCCTCCCCGTGAGATGCCCCCTGAGGAATTTGCACCTCATTCCTTGACACCCGCTTTAATTACAGGTATGGAGTCAGCTTCTGTCTTTCACAAGAGCTGTGAGGTAACCTCCTGCTCCCCTTTCTCTTCGAGGGGTTCGTGACTCACTGGATCCCTCCCTGCACAAACAAAGGCTGGTGGGCTCTGCCAAAGCCCCCCCCAAAAGCTGGAGCAGAAACTCCCTGAAGCCGCCGGCTGTGACACCCCAGCATGATCTTTGGAATTTCAGCCTCGGTTTCCTGCTGCCACCAAGAAGAGCCTACGGGCAGCAGTGACACTGGGACACGATAGGTGTTGTCTCCAAGAACCACAAGGACGCTCCACGCTCGCCCACCAGCCACCACGAGTTCCTCCAACAGCCAAACGCAGATGGGTGTCTCCAAAATCCTTCCCCAACAGCACATCCCCATGCTGCAGCATCCCTGTGACTGTGCCCCTGCCCACCAGGCTCTGTGGGAAGCAGGTACACCCCGATGCCAGTTGGTTTTCCTCCCCAGCACCGCTGCCCCATCCACCCATCCCCTTCTGATGGAGTTCCCTCTGCAGGGCTGTGGGTTTGAGTGTTGTTGTTGTTGTATTTTGAAACATAAACTCATTAATTTCAGCCTGATGAGGACTTTATTGGCCGGGGATTACCATTATTCAGCTCAGGGAGATACAAATAAACATTCACCAGCTCTACAGCCTGTGAAAGGATCCCGATCCTACTGAGAGCTCCCACCCCAGCACCCACCTCTCCATCACTCCTGGCCAGGCAGGTCATTCCACTGCCATCCACCCCTTCCCTCCCATTCCCAGATCTCCCTGTCCCAGTCCCTGGGCTGGGAACCCCACAAGGCTCAGGGAAGGGACCCTGGGCTCACAGCAGCCACACCACTCCACTCTGCTCTGTTTGCTTTAATTTTTAATCAAGTCACAAGACGGGGCGGATGCTGCTGGCAATAAATCACCAACCACAACAGCAATAAAAGCACCGTGGTGGCCTCAGCTCAGACGTGGTGAGCACAGGAGCAGTGGCCAAGCCACCACTGTCCCCTCACTGACAGGGTGACAGAGCAGCCCCTGAGCCAAGCCTGGACACTGCAGTTGTCACTGAAGACATGGTGACAGGGTTGGACCAGGAAAAGAAGCTGCTGCAGCCAGTTGGGCCAGCTGCACAGCCCCGTATCGGTGGGAAAAAGGGATCCAGGATTGCAGCAGTCCCTGGGATACCTGCCCTGGGGACACACATCCCTCCTGGCTCGGGGCTGCAGCTCCCCTTTGCAGCCTCCTCCAGTCCTGGGGCCAAAGGGAAAAGGGGAAAGAAAACCTGTGCAAGTCTCTCCCACGCAGGGTACCAGCAGAGCTCGTGTGCAGGGATTGAGCAACGTGGGGATGAGCCAGCAGCATCTCCCCAGCCCTCACACCACTGCCCTCACCCTGCACCACAGCAGCAGCTCCTCCAGGCCCACCCAAATGGACCCCAGGAAATAAAATTTCTCTCTGCTCCTGCCCAGAGGATTGCCCTGCACCAGGCAGGATCTGGCCAGGCAGGAGCACCGGGTTGCTGCCTCCACACCAGGGTCCCTCCATCCCCTGGCAGCAGAGGGATGTTCTCCCTTTCTTCTCTGTGAGGATTAGACACACTTCTTTTCTCTCACTGCTTTTCAAAAGAGAGCCTTTTTATCACTGCTGATCCCTGGGGGAAATCTTTCTCTCTCTCTCTCTCTTTCCCTCTCTCATGCTTTTATAGCCGGGACAGTGGGAAAGGAAGTTTTCCTTCATCTCAATCCCGGTGCTGACAGGCAGGGGCACAGCGCAACCCCCCGGGACTCTGCGTGCCCCCGACCCTGCCGGGGCTCCCCGGCACCTCCTGGCGCCACGGGCCGGGAGAACGCCCAGCAAAAAACCCTCTCTGAGCCATTTCGAAACCCCAGGCTTGCGAAATCCTCGTAAAAAACCCCCGGCACAGCCCCGCCAGCAAACCCGGCTCAAGGCAGCTACAGGTGCCCTCGCCTACCTGCTCCCTGCTCTCTGGAGGCTCCCATTACATTTGCCAGCGTTTCTTAAATGGATTTTTTATTGTTTTTTTTTCTTTTCTCCCTCCTCCCTCTTCCTGACTGCTGCGGAACAGACCGAGGCGAGGGGAGGAAAGCAGAGCAGGGAGCTGGCAGGGGTTTGGACACGCACGGCGCTTTGTAATGGAGCACTCGCCTGCGGACGGGGAGAACATGCCCAAGTGTGCCTGGGATCACGGCTCCACGGCCAAACAGGCAAAGCCAGCCATCCCTCAACAGCTGTCAAAAGCTCTAAGTACCCAAAAACTCAACTCATGGTTTTTTGGGGGTTTTTTTCCTGCCCTCTGAGCTCTCCCCCTTACCGAAATCAGGGCCCAGGCCAGTCACGGACAAGGCGCTGTTTTAATTATCGACCATGTTGCAATGTTTTCTCTTTTATTTTTAGGAGGCCCTCTAAAACTATAGAGGAAATTATCCAAAAGAAGTTTGCTCGAACGGCCTGTCAGTTTGAGGAAGTGAAATTAAACCAGAGGGAAAGGAGAAAAAAAAAAAAAAGAAACCCCAGCCCTGAATCCTAATAAATCACACATCCACACGCACAAAATTGGAGAACTCTGGGCTTGCCTCCAAAGCCAAGTAAATGGATGATAAACAAAACAAACCTAGTTCTGCCCGGTAATAAAGGCTTCCACAGCGGGGATTTCTCACCCGGGAATCACTTCCACTGAGGGCACAGCTGGTGGCACACGGGGAGCTTCCCCCCTGCCCCACTGAGCTGTGCCTGCAGGGACAGCCAGCGATGCCACCCCACACTGAGCTGCTCTCCACGGACCAAAATCCTACAGTGCATGAATTTCCCTCAGTAAATCCCCTCGGGAGCACACCCTGGCCCTGTCCCCACTGAGAATGGGTCGATCACCCCATGACACAGAGAGGTGGCTGCTTGGCTGTGCTGCTGTCACCAGCTGGGCTGGCAGTGGGGACCTGCTCAGGGCTCACAGACCCACCCAGAGCAAACAACTCACACCTTGGAGGGGAAAAAAAAGCTGCAAAACAAAAGCAAGGCAAAGGACAAATGGAAGAAAGACGAAGATGCTGAAATAAATCCCACCAGGCACTCAGGGGTGTAAAGCAGGAGGCAAAACCAGAGTGTGGGACAGCAAAAATGGCAGTGCCAAAGTCCCTCTCAACCTCCAGATGCAGCTTCCCATAGGGGAGGATGCTGCAGAGGGATGCCCATCCCTCCCCACCCACAGGGCTCATCCTCTGAGGCCACACAGCAGCAGGGAGTGCAGGCCAGGGACACCGGCTGTGTCCTGAGGAGCACAGTCCAGCGACCCCAGAGCAGCCCCTACATGCCCAAAGCAGCATTTTGAGAGACCACAGCTTGGCCAAGAGCTGAGGCTGTGACAGCAGTACCTGTGGAAGGGTGGGGACATGCAGTGGTGACCCCAGGAGCAGCTGGCACTGTCCCCACGACCACCTTGGTGGAGCGAGCCCTTGCTGCAGGGAGCTGACCCCAGCTGGGCAGCCCATCATCCTCCCCTCCATCCTCTCTCCAGCTTCCAGCAGAGATTGCCACGAAACAGTTAAAGCTTTCCAAGCTGGGCTCTCCAGAGGACTCCAGTTAAAAGTCCAGCAGGCATTTTCCCATGGTGGACTTTACCCCGGCGCGCGGCCGCGATAACGCGCCCGGGAGGTGCCAGCCTCAGAGGGACCAGCCACCAGCCCTGGCACAGCAGGGAGAGGTGGCACCGAGGTGGGTGACCCCTGAAAAACCCGCACAGGACAGAAAGCTGCAAACCAGCCCCCCAGAGCAGCATTTTGGGGTTTGGCGGCGTGAGGCTCCGGGAGCAGCGTTGTGTTATCCCCACCTCATGTGGGAATGTTGTGCCTGCCCCTAAGGAGCCCAGCATGTCCAGAACAGACTGAAACTCCCACCTGGCAGAGCCTAGAGATTTCCCTCCTCATTCCTGAGGGAGAGGCAGAGACAAGTGGCACTGCTGTCCCTGCTGGGAACAGCCACCTGGCTCTCCTCTCCGAGGTTGCCTGCGAATCCTCTCTCGCCGTTTTTTAAAAGCTGGGTGATGTAACCAACCCGTATTTATAATGCTGAAAACATCCCAAAGCTCCATCTCTTCCAGCTCCCAAGCACACAGTGTTCTCTTAATAAAATAATTGCAATGATGAATAGCTCCTTATAACGTTCTTCTTCTGCAGCTACTGACAGGGCCAAGAGCTGGGATGCAAAGTTCTTCTCCTCAATGAACCCTCAAGGTGCATTCAGGATTTTACCTCCTCAAAGCAGAAAAAGGGCTGAAAAATTGGGGAAATGCTGCCAGTGGTGTTCCAAGTCATCCCACCAGGCAGAGAACACCACAATCCCTCTCCTCCAGCTCAGCCTCATCATTGTCTTAATAATAAAGTCAGTGAATCACTGCAGGTCAATCCCAGCCCTTGGTTAAGCCGGCGCAATCTTGAAGCCACTCGATGAAATCAATGCTGAGCTCCAGATCCTGCCACAGGGTCCACAAAAACCCACCCTGACAAAAACTCCTCGGCCCAAAGCTCCACGGGACCCCCAAAACCAGCGTCAGCAGCTTGTCTCCTGCTCTTTGGAAATCGGGCTGTGGATTTAATCCCTCGCTGCAAGTCCTCATGTGCCCGTGATTTCCACACTGACAATTACAGGGCAGCTCAATGCATTGGGGTTAGCTTTTTTGGGTTTTGAGTTGGTTTTTTTTTTTTTGTAGAGTGACTTCTACCTTATTCATTTGTAAAGTTGGTTTGAATTTGGAGTGCACTGGCTCTGCCTTCCCTTCCCACGCAAAGCTGGCTTTTACTCCCAGCCAGGGCCAGGCTCTCTGGGTGTTTTCCCAGAGCCTGTGCTCTCAAAGACTTAAAACTGAGCAGCCAAGGAAGAGCCCTTGCAAAGTGGTGGCAGAGAGGGACCAGGGAATCTCATCCTGGCCTTGACTGCAGCTTGAGGGACTTCCCAGAGCCTGGGAGAACTGGCAGGACCGGCTGCTCCCACCCTGCAGGCACATCCCTACACCCAGCTCCAGGCTCACCCCTTCCTACCCAGCACTCTTCCACCGCACTGTCCTCCCTACAAAGGACTGCTCTGGGCTCCCCAGATTTTGGGAAGGACTGGAGCATCTCTCTGCTCTAAGGGATGAGCCAGGATGAGCTTCACCCTCCATGGCACTGCTTCCCAGGCTGTATCCTAAGGTTTGCCTGCTCGGGGAAGCCCTGAGTGTTGGGGTTCCCCCGACACCATTCCTGGGGTGCTGCTGACCTCCAGCAAGCTGTGTCCCCAGGGCATGGTGCTGCACCTTCCAGCATCTGAGGGCAAATTCAACTGCTCCGAGAAGAGACCTGGAGCATTCCTGGACCAGCCCCACATCCCCTGAGCTGCCCCAGGGTTTCGGGAAGGCGCCGGGAGAGGAGGAGCCTCCCCTGGTGTGCGTGGGTGGGGGCTCCGGATGGGCACCCTCCTGTTTGCTACCTGCCACCCAGGGCCTGCTGCAAGAAATCCCTGCCCTGCAACATTTCCTGCACACACCTAGAGGCCGTGAAACCTCGCCAGACGTGGTTTTCCCTGCCTGCCCAGCCCCAGCTCCCCCATGGCTCAACACCGGGATAACCGGAGGAGCGCCCGGGTGCCCGCAGGGAGCGGCGCCCGGCACCCCTCAGCCATCCCAGGCAGAAAAACACAGTGGGAAAAACGAGAGCCCGAGCCTAACAAAGCCTGATGGCCTCAGATTCCCACAGAACAAACCTGCCCCACAGGCGAGGCACAAAGAGGGAGCAACCTGCCAGGAGGGAATTGCTGGTTTTCCCTCTCGGAGAGGAGGCTGACACTCCCAAGGCAAAGCACCAGGGCAAGGCAGCACCGCTACCAAAACACAGCTCCAAACGCTGCCAAAAACCCCTCAGCCAAGGAAATCTGTCTCCCCCAAGCTTAAAAACAGCAGAGGAATGTGCTGGCAGGGTGTAATTCGGGGTGCCAGCAGCAGCCACCCCAAAAACATGGCGAGGAAACAATATTGCCCTCTGGGGGTCCTGCTCCCAGCGGGTCCCTGCTCTGAACCGATGTTTAAAGTCTCCCACATTTGCACACAACAGGTACCCGCTGGCCTGGGGCCAGGCTATCTCCAGCTGGGATCAGCTAAGCCTTCCTAAGTGCTTAAATAGGGGCCGGCAGGTAATTGTCCCGGGAGCTCTTCCCGGAGCCCCTCTGCCGTCCAGGCCCTGATGAGGAGCACAGCGTAGAAAACCAGCCAGGATGGCAGAGGAGAAGACACGGATTTAGGGCAGCACTGCATCCTGCCCTTCCAGCCCTACTCCCAGCTGCAGCACTTCCCAGGATCTGCCCGGGCATCCTATAAATAACCCCCAGGCAGGGGCTGGGGAGAGCAGCCTGTAAAGCACAAGGCATTAACACCCAGGCTGGCACGGCGTGCCCAAGCAGCCAACCACAATTCGCTTAGGGGTGCAGAAAGTTTTGGTTTGCCCCGGCAGGAAGGGAGCCTGGGTGGCCTCCGTAGGTACAGGAAACCCCTTTCTATCACGCACATCGCTCTGCTTCCTCTGGATTTCTTTAACCTTTCACTCTTGGCCTGATTTATGCTTTCACACTGATTTTTGCACGCGTGCATTTCCCTCCTCCTCCTCCTCCTCGCCGCTCCGGTGCTGAGGAACCACACCAGCAAAAAAAAAAAAGCTGGCAGGGCTTTGGCATCCGCCTGCCCAGAGCCAGAAAAATCCCTGCAGGGAAACCTCCTGCTCTGCCTCACTCCAGAGGAGCCGGGTTTGAGCAGGAGGAGGGGAAAACGCCGCGTCTTGTGTTGTTGTTGTGCTCCGGGGCTGAGCAGCCAACACGCAGCTCCAGCCCACCCATGGGATCCACGCTGGGCTGCGTGTGATGGGCAGGCACTGGAGCAGCTAATCTGGCACCCCAGGGACACATCCCAACAAAACAAAGTCAAGAGATGGAGATTCTGCTGCAGAGGCGCTGGGTGGTGAGCCCCAGGCTCCAGCACAGCCCTGGGCTGATTTTTTTTCCTTGCAGACAAGGAAAAGAATCCACGAGCAGCTCAGTCCTGAGCCCTCCAAAGCACGCAGGCAGGACACAGCAGGCAGCACCCTGTCCACAAAGGGCATCCCCGGCACCACAAGCACGTGGAGCAGTGCCCAGCGATGCCATCAGGGGCAGGAGGACACCAGCACAGCGGGGACACAGCCCTAATGTCACCTAAAGGGCCTCTTGGGTGGGAAGAAGAGCGGCTTGTTCCCGGTCTCCACGGGGATCCTGGCACAAAATGAGCAAAACATTGGACTGTGTTGGAAGCATCAGCTTCCTGGGAGTGGACGGGGAAGCTGAGGCCAACAACTCCAAGGCCCTGTCGGAGCAGGGACAGCAGCGCAGAGCCCAGGGGAAACGCTGGGGAGGAATCAGAGCTGAAGTCAATTCCCCAGGCCCAAACTGGGAGCATTTTAATCCACTCAGCTGGATAAGTAGTGTGGGAGGCAGGTGGCCCTGGTGTCACCAGCCACCACCAGGGAGACAGGATGACAGAGCCAGTGCACCAGCCTGGAGCTCCATCCCTGCTGTGGTGTCCTAAACCCCACAGCACAGCCTGCTCAATCCCACCCTTACAGGAAAAAGGAGAAAACCCCAAACAAAGTGAGAGCAACCCAGGAAAGCATCTCTTCAGCACGTTTGCACAGGACATGGGAGGCCACCCTGAGAGCCACCAGCTCACAGGGCTCCCTCAGCCTGGCACGGCCGGCAAAAAGGAAATGAAGTCGCAAAGGTTATCGCTTTGGTGTTCGACTGAGCATAAAAACCCCGCTCTGAAAACAAAAACAAGGGAGAGGGAGACAGGGAGAGCGGCAAAGGGAGGACAGGGGCAGGGATGTACAGCCCCCAAAAAAACAGGAGAGGGGATGCAGGGGCTCCCCCCACACCAACACACATCTCCACGGCAGGAGAGTTTCCCAGGAAGATAAATGCAAAGTCTGTTATAAAAGTTTATCAGCGAGGAAGAGCGAGCGCGCCTGACGACAGGATAGAGATGTCATTATTTTCATGCATCTGCCTTACCCAATTTTATTTAGTTGCTTTCTGCACCATTTCATGCTCATTCTGCTGCTGAGCTAGACAATTGCTTTATAACTCTAGGGTGCAATTTCACTGTCTGTGAGCCACACGCACGCACACGGGGGCTGCGCCAGGATGGAGCTGCGCCTCCCTCCCTTCTCCCCACACCCCGAGGTTTGGGAGCTCGCCTGGAGAGGAGTCTCCTTCACACATTTGAGGGTAAAAAAAAAAAAAAAATTGAATTAAAACACTAAAACACTAACCTGCTGCCTTTAATACATTCCAGAGTGTGTGGGGGGAGCAGCCCCAGTAAGCAGCGGCTCCCCATTAAGGCTGAGCAGGATGAACTGGAGGGCAATCTGCTCTCTCACGCTACGTGAATGAGGAGAGACAGAGCCCGGCAGGCTGCAGGGCAGGAACGCTGTGAATCACGCTGGATTTTTATGATCAATTGAAAGTCACACTTGAACAAGTGCAGGTCAGCAGGGAGGGTTGGTCACGCAGGTGCAGAGCTCCGAGGCAGCGGCTTTCGACTCGCTCGAGTCACCCGGTACCTCACAGGTACCCTCCTTGTACCCCCTATTTCCTGCTCCCCCACTAAACATCTCCCCCCAGGGCTGCTGTAGGGTCTGAGGGGTCTCCAGAAGCAGCCCCAAGGCTGATGGGATGCGGTGTGGGATCATGGATTTCCCCACCACAGCGTGCTCGAGCATGACCTGGCACCTGCTCCACGCTGCCAGAGACCACGGCTCCTCCACAGCAGGGAGAGCCACGGCTCCCCAGGCCCCATAAAATCACTCACCTCCCACAAATGGGGCAGAAAAAAGAAGGGGTGGGGACAGAAGACGAGCCCAGTTTAGTCTGGTAAGGATGACCAGTGCAGAAAGCACGTTCCTCATCCTTCCACCTCCCTTCTCCAAGAGCCCCCACCTGCACTTTTGGAGCAGGGCAGGGAAGCTGCAGCCCTGGCAAACCACTCTCACCCACCTTTCACATCCCCAGGAGTGGCCAAACAGCTCCCCAAGATCCATGTGATGCCCCTGGCTCTGCTCCTGCCTCTCTGATCCAACTCCTCTCTGCCACCACTCACCATCCCACCCGCTCAGCTCCTCCATCCCCTCCCATCCCACCTCCCTGTCTCAGGGTGGATTTTGGCTGGAAGCTCAGCCCTTTTCCTGTCATCTCCGTGCCTCAGGCTGGATTTTGGCTGGATTTTGGCTGGAAGCTGATCCCCTCCTGCACTTCTCCTTCCGCTCTTGCCTCACCGCTGCCATTGCCTCACTGCGACTGCGGGACGGGCACGTAGGAGACGAGCTGCCCACAACAAAATTGTCTCGCAGCAGCCCACAGAGTTCACAGCAAAGGGGGGAAAAAAAAAAAAGAAAGAAAGGAAAAAAGAAAACAACTCTCCTCCAGCAGTCACTTGTCAGCCAGAAATGGAAAAACAATAATCAAATGTTTCTGCCTTCCCGCCCAGCTGAAACGAGACTGGGGCATCCTTCCCTAATCAGCTCCTGGCAGCACAAAGGATCTGCTCCCCGAGCTGAGGGGCTGTAAATCTCAGGAGGCTCCCTCAGTTCCCCCTCCCTGGGCTTTTCTCCTTTTTTTTCCCCAAGTCTGTAAAGCTGAAGAAAGCCAAAACTCCACAAAAAAAGAGGAGCCCATGAGAAGTAACGAGCAGCTGGGAATCCCATTACCATTTTATTGGTCCCCAATACCTCTATTGCTCCTTTTATCTCTCGGCTCTGCAACCATCCTGCAGCTGATGGGATCCAGGGAAAGGCTCAGGCAAGACCCAAATCCAAATCCACCACCAACCTCCACTCGTGGCCCATCCAAAAAACCCAAGTCTTTGACCAAAAACTCAAATCCCCCAGGATATGGAAGAGGGAGCAATGACCACAGTGCCGGGGATTGTCTGCTAGAGCAGAAAGAGGATGCTGCTTAATTACCCAAAATCTTTAGGGTGTCTCTTCCTTGCCCTGTGCTTTGGGAGCACCTGGCTCGCCCACAAACCCCAGCTGGGAGTTTTTCTTTGCTCCTGGACCAAAAAGCAGCTTTGGGGGTGGGTTTTTTTTGGACCCTGCAAAGGCCAGGAGGGCTGTGTGGAGCTGCCATCCCAGAGAGGGATCAGCTCTGCGGGGCTGGCAGCCGAGATTTCACAACCACCCCACGCCCTCGCTCCGGGCCCCGTTCCCAGCTCAGACGTGCCTCAGTTTCCCACCCTGTATCAGTCTCATCTGGGCAGACCGAGGAGTTTTTGGAGGCAAAATCCATCCCCCTCCTGATGTGCAGAGGGAGGAGCTGGCACGGGCACAGCTGCGACCAGAATTACAGCCCCAAGGTGCAACCTTGGAACTTTTATTGTGGATCACAATCAGAGAAAAGGGAAAGAGGGAGGGGTAAAAAAAAAAAAGCCCAAGCATTTCGTGCTTACGAATGGTCTGTTTGAACAGGATTATTTTTTAACTCCACGTTAAACAAAATTTCAAAGGAGAGGAGCTGCATTTGGGCTTAATTTGAGCCCTTTCTTCCCTTTCTCGCAAGGGAATTGTTCCCTGTTTATCTGGGAAAACACCATCCATCTTGAAAAGCTCCCTCCCCTCTAAATAAAAACTCAGGTTGTTTCCTTGACTTTGCTTTGCTTTTTCTAAGCCAAACCCCGTCAGAAACGGCAAGTCCTCGCAGCCAGTTTCCATCTCAACAATAGAGCGTTTTCCCAGGCTAAATTGCTTCTGTCTGAAAAATCTTCTGGCAGTTTGAGCTGGCTGGCATGTGTGGGGATCCTTCTGTAGGGTTTTTTAAATCCTTATTTGCAATATTATTTCATCTGCTCCGCGCTGCCTTGATGTTGGAGCAGCCTTCGGAGAGACACAGCCGCTCCTCCCTCCTCCTCCTCTGTCCTCCCTCCAGGCACACGCTTCCCTTTGAGGAGGAGGAGAGGGGAGAAATAAAATAAAAGACAAGCAAAGAGGAAAATGTCAGAAAGCTGCTTTTTGTGTGCGTGTCAAACGTTCAAAGTTATTCCAGAGTCTAGTCTTTAAATGTAATAAAATACAGCAACTCCTGACAAAATCAATTAAAATAAAACCACCCAGGCTTGCCTCCCCTATTGCTTTGTAGCTCGAGTGACTCGGGAGAGCCCACCTGGGCCTTTTAGGAAGCAATTAGGGAAGTGCTGGGATGGATCCCGTGCCGGCTGCCTGCGCCTTCCACCGAGCATCCCCACAGTGCTGAGCATCCCTGACACTTCCGAGCATCCCTGATACTCCTGAGCATCCCTGACACTTCTGAGCATCCCTGACAATTCTGAGCATCCCTGACAATTCTGAGCATCCCTGACACTCCTGAGCATCCCTGATAACTCTGAGCATCCCTGATACTTCTGAGCATCCCTCCAGAGCGCCAAGATCCTCTCGCATCCCCCAGCACCCTTCTGAAATGCCCAGATCCCTCCACAGCACAGGTCAGGGCGAGCAGAGCCCCAGTTCCTCTCCACAGGACGTGATGATGAAGGTTCTGACACGGGGATCAGAGCCAGAGAAGGATTAATTAGAGCCCAATTAGGTTGCCCAGCTCGCAGAGAAGGTCCCTGCAGGGGTTTGAGGGATCCCAGGCTTTGGCTCAGTGGAGGAGCCCAGCTGGGGCACAGGGACCCCTCAGTGTCCCCACACCATCACCACACCCCTGTTCAGCCCCCTCGCCAAGGGGCACCAGCCCTTGCCGTCTCACTGCTGGGATATTTATAGCAGGAATGATTCGGGGATTTCAGGCAGCCGGGAGCCTCGGGGAATACTCGGAGCACACACAATCCCCGGGAAAAGGCACCAGGATGCTCACGGGAACACACAGCCCATGGACCAAAGCACACCCCAAAGCCCTGCAGCACCCACAGCTCCTCCGTTTGTTTCTTCCCTTAACCATCCCACAAAAAAAAAAAACCCTAAAAAATCCAAAATTCAGCCCGGTGGCATACGGCAACCCACCCCTGCTCCCAGAAAACAATACTCAACAAAAAGGTTTTTAACCCATTTCTTAATAAATATTTATTTTCGCCCTGAAGATGTGGGTGGGACAAAGCCAGGGTGTATTTTCCAGTGAAATGTTTTGATTCCCCCCTTGTTGGTTTTTTTTTTTCCCCCTCAACAGGAGCAAAATGCCAATAATAATATTTGCAATGAATAACTCAAATTCTGTGGCTTTCTCCCCCGCTCTCTTTTAAATAAATAAAATACCCTAAATTTGAGGAACACAAATGCTCCCTCCAACACAGCAGGACGACGTGGAATAAACTCAGGGACGCTCCGAGGATTTATTTCACTGTCACAGCCCAGATTCTGGAAAAGGCAGAAATTCCTTCCCGGCTCGTTTTGCATATGTCAATGAGGAGAGGTCGAGCCCTACACAAGGCTCCAGACCAGGACACAGAGACTTCATCTCCTGCCCCTACCAGGCCCTGCAGCCCCACAGAGCCAACCAGATATGGGGCAGAGGATTCTTCCCTCCTCCCTGAGGATGCTCAGACGCTTCCCGCACCTCTCCGAAGTTCTCCTCCCTGCGGATTGTCCCACCAGCTGTCAATCCCTGACATAAAGAGATATTCTGCTATAAAGAGCAGGACTGAGCATGGTGGTGATGTCCTGACCCAGAAGGTCCCACCCAGGCGCATCTAGGCTCATCCCAGCCCGTGGGATGAGGGATGAAGGCTCCTATGGATGGAAGCAGCCCCCAGGCCCTGGGCTGTCCCAGCCGGGCACACGGGGGTTGTTTTGCTGTTTTCCTCGGGGCTGTTTTGCTGTTTTCCTCGGAGGCGTTCCTGCTGCAGCCCCGGCACGGCACGGCCAGTCCTCACCCCACATCCTGAGCAGCTGCAGCCGGCCCTGGCACGGCCGCAGGGCTGGGAAGAGGGACACGCAGAGGTTACAGGCAGAGGTTACAGCCCGCTGCAGGGACCTCCGGAGGGAAGCGCCGGGCCCCGTTAACTGTTTCTTCCCCCACAGAGATGAGCCTCGAGGGAGAGCTCCCCAAACCCACCACCCCTCTGCTCCTCCCCAGAGACACCCCGGGAATGGGCAGAGGGGAAAACAAAGCACTGAGAGGATTTTAAAAGTCGCACAACAAGCTCTGAAGAACCGAGTCCTTGGTCTGCACATCAGTGGCCTGTCACAGCCTGACCTCAGCCCAAGCACCCCACCACAGGTGATCCCACAGCCTCAAAAGATCTCGCACCACGGATTTCTTCCTACATTTTTCCTCCTCCTGGAGACCTGGCACAACACAGAGGAGCAAAATCTGGACAGCTCAGAGCAAGCTAAGCCTAATAAAGGCAGGACTGTGACTCCAGATGGCTCCAAGGCAGCATCTGCTGGACCCCGAGGTGTTTTAAGCCTCACCAGGGCTGTGGAGGTACCTGTGCCCACAGCCCCCCGTGCCAGGTTGTCCTGGCAGTGGGATGGCAGACTGGGGACAGCAGCCAGCCTGGGAGATGCCCAGGGACGTGCTGTCCTCCCAGGGAGCCTCTGGCTGGCATCTGCCAGCAGCTCTCCAGAGAAGCAGGAAAATGAGATACTACTATTAAAAGTGCCCGGTGCTGGCCACACTTCCAGCCGTGACATCAGCGGGGTTATCTGAGTCTAACCACGGGCAGGACTTGGCCAGGGACCACCACCAGGTCGGCCTTGTTGGGCCAAACTGAGCTGAGATTTTGGTGGGGACGCAGTAACGGGGTGGGATTTTGGCCGTGTTGCTGCTGTTCCTCAGCTCAGGCCTGTACTGCTGTGCAGGGAAACCAACCCCACAGGCTGGGCTGTTTGTCTCTCCTTGGGTTTTCCAACCCCAGCTCCCAAAAATGACACGAGGCAGGGTTGGTGAAACGCCCCAGGACTTTGCAAAGTTGGGACCTGGTGGGTTTTGGACCATCCTACCTCTAAAGAGGCCCCATGGCTCATCCAGCTCTGCTCTGGTTTCACTGGGGAGGTCTCAGTTCACATTCCCTGCAATCCTACAAACTGCTCACAAGCTTTTAGACACAACCTGCCTGCACTGCCCAGAGCAGGGCCAAGATCTCCCCCTCCAAAACCTGCAGCAATCCCTTGCAGCCAAAGGGATTTTTCCCGATAATCAGTGACCAAAAGACCAGCGCATAAAGTTTGGGAGTCTCTCCTGCAGCAGCACAACCCCAGACCACACACCCCAAACAGCTCCCACAGACAGATGGATCTTCTCCTGAGACAAGGAGGAGAAGTTTTAACCTCCCCCAGCACGGCTGTCCTCTTTTCCCTGGGGATGCTCCTGGTGTGCTGCACAGTGTGTGGCACGGCCCAGCCACGCACACGTTTCTAAAGGAGCAGATAAATCAGCTGTTTTCTACTTGCACCGCCGTGAAAACCTTTCCCCGAGCCAGCAGTCACACAGACTCTCACCCTCCTACCCCCTCAAACCAACCTGACTAATAACACGAGGTATTTCAGCATTTACAGCCTAACGGGAGAGTTCAGGACTGACAGAAAACGCAGTTAACCTACACAGAGGCCTGAGCCTGCCCAGACCAACACACATCTGGGTTGTCTTCCACAAGAGCATCCAAGGAAATGTGAATCCCCTAAAAAGACATCCCTCACTCCAGTGAGGCAAGAGAGGCACCTTCGGCTGTGATGAGCCCCATCACAAGCAAAAGAAGGTGGCTGGATTTGGAATCAGGACCCACGGCAGGTGAGATGCTTTTGGCCCCAGCAGCATCTCCCACCTCCCAGCCAACGAGGGGCACTGTGAAAATGGGATTTTTGGGGGGCACGGAGATGCCACCTACAGCTCTGCCAACCCACAGGGCCAGGGTCTCCCTGGCAAAGCCCCCAGACCACCACAGCCCTGGAAATGCTTGCGGAAGAGACCTTGTGATGGTTGTTTGTGTTTATTCTGCTCTTTGAAAGGAACAACTAAAATCGCAATTTGTAAACAAAACAAGCCAAAAAAACAAAAAAAGAAAAAAGAAAAGAGAAAGAAAGAAAGAAACAAAAAACAAAACACACCACCGCAGGCTGGAGAGGCTGAGCAGAGATTTAAAGCCCAGGGAAGGCAGAAGGGATGGTCTGGCTCGGCCGGAGGCTGGGAGCCGCAGGGCTGAGCGGGGACAGGGATGGCAGCATTGGCCCCTCTCCCCCCTCGCCCGGACTTGGCGCCAGGCGACTTCGCTCAAACTTTTCTTTCCCCCCCAACCCCAAGCACTGAGCTCTGCAATATCACTTCTCCTGGAAGCGAGACGCAGGAGGCATTTCGCCCTTACAAGCCAGGACTTGACTCAGTCACAGAAACGATGGCAAACTCCGGTTGGAAATAGGCTTTAAAACGCAGCTAAAACGAGGAGAGGGAGGGGGGTGGAAAATAAGAACAAAAAGGCAGGAGGGTCCCAACAGCGGCGGGTCTGGCAGGGGCGATGCGAGCGGAGGGGCCGGCGCGGGGTCCCCGCGGAGACCGGCTGAGCGCCCCGGATGCGGCGGGGAGAGGGGGGAAAAAAAAATAAAATAAAGGAGAAAAGTCAAAAATTAAAGAAAAATAAATAAATAAATAAACCGAGAAGGAAAGCAAGAGGGGGAAGCACAAGGCTGCGCGCTGCCGAGCCCCGAGCAGAGCCGGCCCCGGGCAGGGAGGGGGCTCTGCCGGCCGCCGCTGCCCCGTTCCAAAGCGCCGCTGGCGCCGCTGCCCGACCGGCCCGGCGGAGCTCGGTCCGGCCCGGCCCAGCCCGGCTCGGCTCGGCTCTCCGCCCGCGGCCCGCCGTCCACAGCGCTGCGGCACGAAGGAAAAAAATAAAACCACCAAAAAAAAAACCCCCAAAAAACCCCCAACAGCAAACCAAAACAAAAATAAGCAACTCCAAAGCGGCAGGGGCCGGGGGCAGGGGCCGGGGCCGGGGCCGGCCCGCCCGCCCCGCGCTGGCCGCGGCGCTCCCCGGGGAAGGGGCGAGCGCATCCCCCGCCCGCCGCCCCCCGGTGCGCGCTGCTGGAAGGGGCAGCGGAGCCGGGCTGGGCTGGGGGGGGGAGAAAGGCGGCAGGACAAGGCGCTGATTTTATCGTCCCGAAGCACCCCCCACCCCCCGCGGTAGGAACGGAGAATCTCTCGGAACAGAACTCACCCAGCGGCAGGAAGTGTTTGGTGTCCATGGCTGGTGCTTAACTCATGCCAAGGGGCTCGGCGAGAGCGGCGGCGAAAACA
>VZDJ01000051.1:3251336-3323182 GCA_008694505.1 Cyanoderma ruficeps
TGTGTGTGTGCGCGGCTCCTCTGCCAACTCTCCCCTCCTCAGCACCGCCGGTCCCACCCCAGCAGCACCGCCGGCCGCTTCCCAGCGCCCCGGCCCCCCTTCCCAGGCAGGCCTCCAGGTTTAATAAATGATACTCAGCCCTGTAAGAATGTGTATTAGTGGCTTGATGGACCAGAGCGACTCCACTATGCATGAAGCATATTAAACATCCTATCGACCCCTCGCTTTCCACGGCCCGTAACATGCATAACAAACAGGCTGGGGCCACGCTGCAGCTGCTCACACACGCTGGGGAGCGAGGCTGGGCACTCGGCGAGGCTGCAGTGACACCGGGGACAGCTGCTGGGGGAGGTTCTGCCGGCACAGGTAGAGCCCGGTTGGCCTGCAGGGAGGAATCGGCGTAGCTGGGACAATCGGGGTTGTCCCAGCCGCTCTGCCATCACCTCGCTGTGTGGTGGATGCGTGGAACGCTCCCCAGCCTTATCTGCCCTGATTTATCCTTTAATTGGCAAAGCATCTCGTGCCATGAATATTAGCAAGCCAGCAGGCTCCTCCTGGAAAAGTGAGGCCTTTATCTGCCATGGCCATATCCCCGCGTGCCCTTAGCGTGCCGTGTCACTGTGGGATCTCAGGCCACACGGGAGAGGCTCTGGAAAGGCCCCAACACCTGGATTTCTCCTACAACTCCTCTGTTCTGGAACATGAGACCCTGCCCTTCCTGCAGGGGATGGTTGGATGAGGGGTGCACAGCTGGCAGCACCTCAGGATCCCAGTTTGGGATCTCTTCACCAGCTGCATCGCAGTCCGTCTGCTTTAGAACAAAACACCCAAACCCGTTGCAGTCCACCTGAAGAATGAAAACACCAAAAAGGACCCGACTTGTGCCAGGCAAGCGGCTGCAAACTGACACTCAGGTGGAGCTGCAGAAGTTAAAACAAAATAAAGCGTCTTGGATCCTTTTAATCCTCTGCTCCTGTAATTTCAGCATGTCCAAACAGATTTTGGTGTGTGTTTGTAACTGGTAACTTCATTTGCTCCCGGGCCGGGACCTTAAATGCCAAGTTTCATCTCCGAGTCAGTTTTTAAGAGTGAGTTACATCAACTCCTGGGAGAAGAAAAAGGAAATACGCAGGGATATAGAGGAAAGTTGGGGGTCGTCAGAAGAAGCAGGTTCAAAGTCTCTAAGAGTGCAAAAATCACAGATTTTGTGGATATCTGTGTACAGACTGACAGCTCAAAGGTAGAAATCAGTTTCCCGAAGACAAACTAAAGCTCATCTGTCTGATAAGGGCAAACACAGCTCGGGGCAGAGCTGGGCTCTCTCCTGCCTGTCCCCACCCTGCTGGGTGCCCAAGGCCTTCAGGGCTTTGAATGTGTTCATCACCAACACACGGGGTGGGGATCTGGCCCCAAACCCCCAAATCTGCTGTGGCTGCAGCAGGTCCCAGGGTGACCAGAGCCAGGGCTGCAAATCCACCTTTGCAGACTCCCAACACATGAAATTACCATAACCAGGACATTTCACGCTCCTCTCCCATCAAGCTGTTTAGAGCAAATTAAATTTCTCCCTAACCAGGCTGTAACAGTTCATGTTAGATGTGGATCTAAATGTTAATTGCAGTGACAATAACAGGTCTGATCCTGCAATCCTTATTTGAGTTAAACCTCCCACAGAAGCCAAAGGAATTTTGCCCCAGAGAAGGCAGCTGGACGCAGTCCCACATTTCCAGTCTCTTGAAGATGCCAGAAGGGTAAGCCAGGATATTTCTGTGATGTTACAACCCTTTTCTCTTTCCCTTTCCCCTCCCTTCCACCTCCCCTGAGTTCTTTAATGCACTATTAATTTAATAAGCTGCCTAATGCCGTGCTCACCTTCAGCCTCGCACTTCCCAGGAAGGACTTCAATCATCATGGGGCGGGGGGAGGCACATTCAGATAATTTTGGCAGCTCGTTGCCTCGTCCATCTGGTTGATGCAGGGATGCTTGAAGGTCCTGTGCTGGCTGGGAGAGCTGGCTTGGGAAACTGCTGCTCTTGTCCTCTGCACCCTTGGGTGATGCAAACACCCTTTAGCCTGGGCTCCTGAGAAAGGCAGGCTGGTACAATGGGATGGTTTGAGGGGATAAAATGGGATTATTTGAGGGGTTCCTGGCCACATCTGGGCAGCTCTCCACCCCAGTGCTCAGTTCTGGCTGAATTTGGCAGAGAGAGATGCTGTATTCATCAGGTAAGTCAGTCAGGCAAAGGCTTCTCCTTCCCTCCCCACTCCCACCCCGTTGCCATCCCTTTGGGGCAAAGGGATCCAGGTGCCCGTGGGCCTCAGCAGGAGACAGGCACTGAGATGTTTTGGGAGCTGGGAATTCAGAATTCAGAACTGGGCATTCAGAACTGGGCACTCAGGCCCAGTGAGTGAATTTGGAAATCACAGCCTCTATGATTTTTTCTAAGTGGTTCCAGCTTTTCTTGTCCATAGCCCCGAATTATCTGAGGAGACACAAAAAAGCAAAACCTGCTGTGCTTCCCCTACTGTTTTATGTCCTCCTACAGAGTTAGAGGGAAAAAAAAAATTCTTTTCCTGCCTGGCTGCATTTTGTTACAAATTAAAGAAGGAATAAATGCAAAATCTGAGTGAGAAAGAACAGAAGAAGCTCTCGGGCTGTGCCTGGGCTCCATCTCCACCTGCACGTGGAGCCTGTGACAGCTGGCCAGGGGTGCCAGGATCTGGGAGCAGGGGTGGCTGTGGCCACTGGCCTGGGGCTTGTGGCCACAGAGTCCCTCCCTGAGCAGGCAGTGTGGGACTCCAGTGATGTGAGAACCAAATCCAGCCAAGGAAAGAGACCTTCCACTCCTGCAGAGCTTGTGGGGCTTTCCCAGGCCTGTCCTCACCTCCATAACCTGCTGTCCCAAAGTCACTGCGGGTCCCAGGAGCAGGATCTGTATTCCCTGTGTCTCCCAGCAGAGTTACAGGAGAAAATCCCTCTACTGTGCACCTTCCAGCCTGGGTCTGTGCGTGTTCAGGACAGCACCTACCTCGTGTTCTCAGGGGCAGGAGCAGCTCACAGGTTGCTTTTCTTCCCACTAGGACGGAGAGAGAGACACAACAAGATTTTGGGGGACAGGTCAGAGATCCTGGAGCCTGAAAGTGGAGTTCGTCCCCGAGCAGAGCCTTGCCAAGGCTCTCAGCATCCCTCATCCAAACCCACCCAGCTGCTGAGGGGGGTCCTGCTCCTCGGGGACACCAGCAAAGCTCCAGGACAGGCCACTCCTGCCAGTGCTGCAGAATCAAACTGCCTTGTTTTGTTTCCCAGCAGCATTTAACAGGCTGATGATGTTTGTTTATGAAGTGAGATGCACATGATTTATTTGATCTGCTGGAGAGCCGCATTCCCACGCCAAGGACAGAGGCTCAGCATTCTCCCCCCTTTTGAGGACTGCTCAGACCAAATCCTCTCTCACAGGCAGAGCTGCACTCACAACTGGACATTAAATGCTTGTTAGAGACCTTCAAACGCCGAGCAGTGAAGCTGCATTTGTTCTTTTCTGTCTCTGCATATAGAGCAAGTGTTAATAGAGTGTTCAGGCTCTGAAAACAGGTTTGGGGAAAAGTCTCAGGGCACCTGGGCTCTGGTCTGGATCCAGCTTGAATAATCCTAAGGGAGGTTTCATCCTGTCCTCATGCTTTTCTGGTGGATTGGGTTTGGCATGTCTCACCTGGCTTGCAGGGACACTGGTTTAATGAACTGCTTAGCAAAATGACTTTACAAATGGAGAGTCTACTCCTGCCTTTCTTAACACCTTTATCCTTAAGATCTCTTTATTCCAGCTCATCACCCAGGCCGGGGCCTGGCTGCCAAAGAAGCCAGCAAAGAAAGCATTAAGGGATGGAAGATGAAACGCAGCACACGAGCTGGGGAGATTTACAGCTCCGGGTGGGAAAGCACAGGGAGCATCACCCATCCTGCCAGTGGGACAGGAGCCAAAGCCTCACCTGATGGGAGGCAGCAGCAGCTCAGGAAGCCGGGCAGTGCAGCTGAATCTCACCCCACACTGCTCCCCGTGCCACAGACACCACCTGATTCACCCCAGGGCTTGAGGATGTGACTCAGTCACTCAGAGGCAGCTCCTCTGCCGGCCTTCCCCTGGTCCCTGCATACAAAACACTTTGCAAATGAAGTGTGAAGATAATATGCTTTATCATGGGCATTTATTACCCGTGATTGTCGTATAAATCTCCCTCCATTCACATACATATACATAAGGTGTATATAAATATGCAGTATCCGGCAGTACCCAGAGCCTTTTTGATGATGTCAATGTAGCCCCCATAAAGATAGTGGGAAATGATTCATAATATTTATATGACAGACATGATATGAACTGTAATAGCCTGTTGGGATCGAGAATATCCATAGGTCTCTGTCAGCCACAAATGTGATTTAAATATTATATATGTGGCAACTGTAGCATTAGTAATATGATAGCTGTTATTGATAGTGGTCATAAAACCCAGTAGTTTTGCACTGAAGAATGTGAAAAATAATCTAGTGGTTTTCCTAATGGTCTTCCCGGCAATGCACTGAAAGGAAGTGTACTTCCAATGGCTCCTTCTTTCACTGCCTCCTCCTCTCCTCCCCCCACCCCAAATTACCATCACATTCTCTCAGATTACTGCCAGGGCCATATTTTACTCTGCTGATGTCAGGTTGTGGCATCTCATCCCCCTGGGGCTGTCTGGGGAGGGCAAAGGGTCCCTGCAGAGCCCTGGGCTGTTGTCCAGGCTGTGTGTGCTGGGAGGGCCGTGTTGGTGCTTCCTCTGAGAACACGGGGCAGGAACAGGGCAAAAAGCCAAAAAGCAGCAAGAGAGGGGCTCAGGGCAGTGGTGCCACTCTGGGTGTGAAGTCTGGACCATGGCAAAGGGTCCTCAACCAGAATAAATCAGCACAGCCCTGCGAAAGCGATGCGGCCACGCCGATTTATGCTCACTGGGCTTCTCAAAGGGGGTTCTGGCACCCAGAAACAGGAGCGGGACATCTGAATCCTCTTCCTTTCCCTTCCTGGCCTTCCACGCCCAAAGCCTGCCCGGCTTCTCCGTCTGCTGAAGGACTGGAACAGCAGCAGGGGGGTGGATAAAGGCACCTTGAACCTTCCATGTGCACCAGTGTTCCCCTGGGTTGGAGCACAGGACAGCTGGGAGAACTGGGGGTGACACCTCTGTCCCCAAGGGATTTGCTCCTTGGCCACCACACACCTCCTCCAAAGGCTCCTCAGGGCACAGCACTGGGGCTGGTGGGAGCTGAGGGACCCCTGGCCACAAAACCATCCCCACATCTGGGTAAAGATGTCCTTCCAAAGCAGCAAAGGTCGCTTCCCTGCTGGTTGCCAGCCTGCCTTGACCTCCCCATCTCTGTCCCTAGGGCAAAACTAGAGGGGAAAACCCCTTAAATCGATGATGAACCACTGGCTGCCACAGCCATAAATTACACCAGCCTATGGGTTTTCCCCACGAGCAGAACCAAGAGAGAGTGAGATTTATCAGGGTGAGCAGCCCAGCTCAGGATCCTGTGGATGCCACAGCCTGGTCTCACCCAGCAGGGTTTGGGGGGGCGATTCAGGGGCCCAGATCACACCCAGAAATGATGTCTGGTGTCCATTTAGGGAGATTCAGGGGCCCAGATCACACCCAGAAATGATGTCTGGTGTCCAGTCAGGGAGCTGCTTTTAAAGGGAGCCTCTCCCAGGGATCAGGCTTTGCTCAAAGGAGTTAACTCGGGGTGCTGCCCCTGCCAAGGGGCAGGAGCAGCCTGGGAGGCAGGTATGGGGATGCTGGCTCCATCCTTCCACATCACAGGGAATAAATCAAGGCAGTGCTGTGTGCTCCGAGCACAGCAGACCTCAGGGCGAAGCATTGATCAGCTCCCTCGTGTGTAGCCTTAAAAAATAAATTAATTAGAGCTCCGTTAGCGGGGCTTTGCAGAGGGCCCCGATGTGCTCGGCCCTAACGAGGGGTAGGGGCTGCAGGCTGACCTCTCCCACCCCTCTCCAAAGGGATTTCATTCCCCGGGATTACATTTAAATATTTTAAAGCCAACAGGATGGCACACATTTCAATTTAATCCAAAGCTCCCTGCCCTCGGTGGACGGAGCTGGGAGCAGGGAAGAGTCTGTGCACAAATGAGTGGGGCAGGGAAAAGGTGCTGGTTTTCCCCAAAAAAGCAGAAGGGAACAGCAACCCACCCTCCATCAGCCACACGTCCAGCTCTCCCTTCCAGATTATCTCTTCCCCTGCCTTTTTAACTTTGACAACACAGAACATTTTATAAAAGAAAGCAAAAGTCTGCTCGAAAGTAAGACTCCAGGTGTCATTTAATGTCAGTTTTCTCCATCATTTGCACTGCAAGGGACCTGATCTTCCTCTTCCCCACCCTGGTGTGAGGCAGGCATTGCTCCAGGGAAAACCATGGGCCTATTTCTGCTGTCGTTTCCACGACCGTAAATCGGGTATTTACTCAGCTGAAATAAGTGGAGCTGCACCAATGTAAAACCAGTGTGAGCTCAGAGTTACAGTGCTATAAAAGCAGTGTGAGGTTAGAATCAGCCTCAGTATTTATGGAGATGGTTTGAGGAAAGCCTGGGGAAATTAGTAAAATTGGGAACGAACAAAGAGAGAGAGAAAAAATAATTTTTTTTTTAAAAAGGCATGTGATTTCCTGATGATTTGGCAAATCAAATCCTCAAGGCCAGCACTCATATTCCTTCCTCTGCTGTTCTGGTGAGCACTTCTGCCAGAAGAGCCTTTCTGTATTATTCCTCTGCTGGGTGACGCAGCTGCGAGATGCTCGCTATGGAAATGCCGTATAAAAATAAATTGAATCGAATTAGGGAAACAACTAAAGTAATTTCTCCTCTGTCCTCACATTAATCCATTTAGGTTGATTCTCCGGGCGCTCCAAAGGGGATTTGCATTACTATCCTGTCAGCAGCCACAGTCCCTTCCCCTCCGCTCAAACAAGCCTCGGCACCTCCTAATTCGATGTCTTTTTATTATTCTCCCCCTCTGCCTGCCCCTGCACGGAGACTTCAAGGAGATTTTTTTTATTTTTTTTTTTTCCAGGGTGATTGGCTTTCCCTGGCAGGTTGGATTAAGACACGATTTGCTCTCAATTGCGACGTTTTAATGAGATTCATTTTTTGAGGGGCGGGGGGGTGGGTGGGGTGGGGGGGGAGATGATGACACACGCAAATTAAGAGGAGGCAAAACAAAAACCGTCTTGTAAATGAAATAACGATGCGTGAGGCCCGAGATCTAATGAGAAGCGTATCGGTGGCAATCAGAGTTGCTAATGGAGCCTGTGCATTGATATCTGCTCCGAGGCAGCCACGGCGACTCCGGACACGGCGGAGGGCTGGGCCGACATTCCCCATCCAGCACGGATTTCTGCTGCCCTAAAATTACACGTTGTGCTTCCGAGAGGATGAATTCCACAAAGTCCCAGGGCCCGGGCTGTAAGTAGGTCAGGCGAGATGTTCATCGCCAAGGTCTCCTACGGGCCCCCGCAGTCTCCGTGCCCTGAGGCCAGGATGCAGAGCGAGCAGTAAATAGCACAGGGTCAGGGGAAAAAGGGCTCTGTGCTCCTGCCAGGATGGCCGCAAGGACCTGGGAATGTCCCCAGGGGTGTCCCCAGGGCTCCTCCCTGTGCTGTCCCTGTGCTGTGTGGTACTGGCTCCGCTGAGGGATGTTCTGCTCCGTCCCCGCTCCGTTCCCGCTGGGTCTGTCAAGGTGTGCTTGGGTATTCCTGTAAGGAAAAAAAAGAAGGAGCTGCCTCTGCAAAATATTCCCTGCAAAATTATCCCAGGAAAATCACCGGCACTGCCAGGAGGAGTAAGTAATTCAGCCCTCCATGGTGGTGAGGAGCCCTGCTGGCCTGAGCTCAGGGACAGCACTGCAGCACAGGCACCCCTCATGTCAGCTGCAGGGACAGCCTGGGGAAATGCTGAGCTTCTTTTCCTCTTCTCAGTTGGTAAAAAACCCAGGATTTGCCATGGAAAGGTGGGAAACCCCACAATCATTCTCAAAACGGGATGGTCTCCAAGATAGGAGGTCTTGAACTTGGCTGTCTCCCGCTGCCCCAAGCCCTGACCTCTGCACTGCACAATCCCCCATTTCCTTCTCCTCCAGAGCCCAAGAGGGTTCCTCTGCTCTGTTATTTCAGCCCTTCGGAATTTCCCTGCAAAAATGAAAGTCCACCAGAAAAATTCCCTCTTGGCTGTGGTGTCACAAACCGAGAGGGGCAGACACGGGGGGGCAGTGACGCCGTGAGTGGATTTAGGGGCACAATCCCTGCTCCATTCTCCTGCCACAGCCCAAATCCTGTAACACTTCCAGAAGTGCCACAACGGCTTTGGAAAAGCAGTGCCTGGATGGTTCCCCCGTGCAGCTCTCGTGCCTCTCTCCTGTCCCAGCACTGTGATTTCCAGGATGCATCCCGGAATCCTGGCTGCCAGCTGCTGACGCCGCACGTTTCGGGGAGAGAGAGAGACACAGCTCAGGGATTTCCAGTGTAAATCGTGGGACAATCCAACATAAATATTTCCAAAGGGATGGTTGGGGGGGGGGNGGGGGGAAGATTCTGCTGCCATTTACACGATGGGAAGTCGGACGTCACTTCCCAGCCTGCAGTGACCTTGGCTGATTGTCCCGGTTTTACTGGGATTTTGTGGCAGCAGAGAGCTGGGTCTGACCCCTGAGCTCTTGCTTAATGAGCAAGGTTGGAATTCCAAGAGTTTTTTTCCTGAAATTTCTTGGTTTCCTCCCTCAGCACTGACCTCAGCTGCGGGGGGTTTGTACCCCCTGGCACAACTCTGCTCCACAAACACAATAAATCCAAGCTCAGCCTCAGAGTGTTTGGCACAGCCTGACAATGAAATGCCCTGGCCGTGGATGGGCAAGGCAGGCAACAATTCCCGTGGCTCTTTGGGAACGTCTGGGTTTGCTGCAGCTCCCAGCAGTTTTCCATCCTGCTGTTGGGTGCATCACTGAAACACAGTCTGTGGTCCACAACACTCTAGGGAGTATCATCATCCTAAAGAAATTCCAAAAATCCATCCCAGAGGTGCATAGAGGGTGCTGCTGCCTGGCAGAACAGGAATCCTCCACTTCCCAGACCCCAGTTCAGCATCAGCCACAGGAGATGTGCTGGAGGCAGGAACAATTGGCCTGTCCTTGCCAAAGTTTTTCAGCGTTGATGGGGAACATGGAAGGCAAGGACCAGGACAGTTTTATTTCCCATGTCTGCTTTTTCTCAAAGATCAACGATTCCAGGGGTTTTTTGCCAGATGAACCCTGGTTCAGTGGGTGTATCTTGGCTTTCAAAGGCTCACTCAAGGCTGAGGCCTGGCTCACACTCAGCATCTCAGCAGGCACGGAGTTTGAAGCTGGGTTAGATGTGGTTCTGGCCTTTGTATCCTTCTTGAGTGGGCTGGCCTTAAAAACTTAGTTTTGGCTTTGTGAGTGTGCGATCATTCCCTAATTGAGCCTAAACACCTTCCCTGTGTGGAAAGCCAGGCTCAGCAGCGTGCCAGTCCCAGGGGCACCCGTGGGTGCCATCCCACAGTGCTGTGTGCCCTGCTCCGGGCAGGGATCCATCCCCCAGCTCTGCCAGATGTGCTGCCTTTGATGCCAGGCAAGCACAGTCCTGCTGCTCCAGGCTGCTCCCAAATAATCCCTGGTTCTGCAGCCACAGCTCAGTTTTATCCGGAATTTTGTTGGTGGCCAGGTTTCTCCATCAGGTGCTGCAGCAGCAGCAGGAACGTGGCAGAAACCACCAAAGCCTGAGGAGAAAAATGGGGAGAAAGGTGTCCAGGCCTGTGTGGACAAGGGGGTGTCATTGTCATGTCCCTGTCCCTGTCCCTGTCCCTGTCCTGTTGCCCACACCAGCAGCTCTTCCAGACCCTCCCCAGCCAATTAACAGAGCTCACCTCATTACACCAGTGGGTTCCTGCCCCATTATCACCACGGCTCCACACGTTCAGTTTTCGTTTTCAGTCCTGACAGGAGTTTTTAATAACCTGGTGAGGGTGCAGCCAGACCTTGACGTGTCCAAGGCAGGGCAATCAGAGATTCTGGCTCTGCCACGGAAGCAAAATGCAAAATAAAACACGATCACAAATAATAACAACAGCGTTTGTGAGCTGCATGATGCAGGAGCTCAGTGTTGGGGTTGTTGCTTCATTCCAGAGCCCTCTACTGCTAAATCTTTTCTGATATTAAAGCTGGCTCGATAGGGTCCTGCTCCCTGGTTGAAACATCAATATTACTAATAAATAGAAATAACAAGTGAGGTAAAGGGCCAGACCAGCCTGACCTGCTTTATGAATTAATGTAGTGAAAACTGGCCCTTTTCCTCCAGCCTTTATATACTGCAGGCACATATATGAACATTATACACATTTATTAGACATCAGAGCTTGGGAATACAGCTGGAGCCACGCTGTAACCTAATTACTGTGCCAGGGAAAAAGTGGGAAAGGCCCATTGCACAGCCCCCTTTGCCTTGCAGGATTGCTCTGAATGAAATCACCTCTCCCAGCCCGGGTTTTTTTGTCCAGGGTGGATCCCCTCCAGCCCCAGAGCTGAGGGGTTTCTGTGGCATCCAGGGCTTCTGGTTTGCAGGGATTTTTGCTGGACTTTGTGGGTCTTGTGGCAAAGCCATGTTTGGTTTGGAGCTGGGGCATTTGGGGGCTGGCTGCCAACAGGAGCTGGGCAACCTGACCCCTCCATCCCTGTGCATGTGCTGGTGGCTATATATATCCATCTAGCCATATTTCCCTGGCTATATATATCCACCTAGCCATATTTCCCTGGCTATAGATACCCCCATATCCATGGGGACAGAGGTGCTGGGCACTGCTCTGCTCCCCTGTAACTCTGCCCTGGGATTCCTGCCTGCCGAGGGAGGATTTCTGGGAGGCGTGAGGCAGACGTGAGCGATCTTTAGGATGTGAGAGCTGATCCCGGGAATGTTCTATTCCTGATCCAGCTCCCAGGAATGCCAGCACGGCTTGAACACCACGGAGCAGCAATCTGGGGCCGGCCCTGGCTCCCAGACACAGACACCGTGTGGTGTCCATAATTTATAAGCTATTCAAAATTTATCGCCGAGAACAAACTCCGGCGGCAGGAGGGTTTTAAAGCCTTGTTAAGTATTAAAGTGGAAATATCCATGCTGGTGGGGATGAAGATGGGGATGAGGATGAGGAGCATCATCCCTGCCTGCCCACCAGCTCAGCCTGTCCCGTGCAGACCTGGGAGGGCTCAGATTATCTCTCTACCCTCTTATTTTTCCTTTTTCCCTGCTTTGTGCTGCCCCTCCATCGCTGCGTTTCTCCAGCCAGAGCAGCCCCCGGGTCAGGGGTAGGTCGGGGCTGGTCGTGCCCCCCTCCACTGCCCCCAGCCCCCTCCCTGGGGGGACCCTTGGCTTTGCTGCAGGGGGCCCAGGCCGGGCTGGCGAGGGGCTGACAGAGCCATACAAGCACTTGTCACCCCGGCGGTGACGAATCGGCCTCGGCTGACAAGAATGGATGGAGCTGTTTCCCAGGCTGATGCAGGGCAAAAAGCAGGGCTGGGGATGCTCTGGGGGGATGCAGGAGAGGTGCTGGAGGTGGGAGGTGAGGTGGGACTCAGGTGGCTGAGCTGGGGCAGCCCCATGCTGGGGATGGGGTTTGGGGTCTGGGCTGGGGCAAATTTAATAAGTCCTAGGGCGGCCTCCTCGCAGAGCTCGGCTTAATGGGATGCCAGAGACGACAGGGTTGCCTCGATCTGCTCATTCCCTGGGCCTGGGGAACCATCCATCTTGTTCTAACCCTATTTTAAAAAAATATAAAAGGAAAGAAAAGGAGGGGGTGGGGGAGAAAGAAAAATGATAAATCTGTTCGGGGCTTTTGTTTGCCTGCGATTCCTGTAAAGGACAAAAAAATGAAATAAAAGCCAGGCCCATTTTTTCCCTGCTTGGTGTTGCCATGGGATAGAAAACCCCCGGTTCTCAAGAGTGCAGTGCCTTTGGGGAGGGGAAAACCCCTCGTTAATGTTATGAGTTGCATCTGTTCCCTGGGTCCGGGTCACTTCCAGCTCTCCCTGTCCTGCCTCCCCCACCCCCTCGCATTCCCATTGCTAATTTATTTGACTATCCATGCACTCAGAAATCAAAGGGGTGATCCTGGCTCCCAGCTTGGCCTCTGAGACAATGACCACCATGCTGAGAGCATCCCAGATCTGAGAGCATCCCAGACCTGAGAGCATCCCAGATCTGGGAGCATCCTGGCTCTGGGAGCATCCTGGCTCTGGGAGCATCCCGGCTCAGGAAGCTCTCAACCAGGCACAGGAGACAGAGTTCACACCAATGTCTTGGACTGCAATGCCTCCTCATCCCTCTGGAAAACAGAAATAATGATCTTGGGTCACCACTGCAAGAGGCAGGAGAGGGAATTCCCCCTTGGATGATGCTGTGGGCAGGAAGGGTTTGGGGCAGCATTGCAGGATATTGATCCTCCACTCCTCCTTCTGCTGGAACCTCTGACCTGCCAGGCTTGAGCTCCTGAGGAACCAAATGAACAAAGCTCCCTTCCCTGCTCCTGCCTGGCTCTCCAGCCCTTTCCCTGCTCAGGGAATGCGTGTGATCGGGACCCAGCGCTATTTACCACATCTAGGAGGGTGAGGAGGCGTAAAAAAAAGATCTTTGATGTAACACACTGGCATAAAAACACGTCTGCACAGTGGAGCAGAGGCTCTCCAGGACTTTGCAGGATGAGGGAATTGGCTGGAGATTTCCAATGGCCTGTGACAAGGAAGGCACCAGGCACTGCCCACACTGGAGCTCAGGGGTGAAGCGCAGGGCTGGGAGCCATAAAGCAAAGAGCTTCACAGTGAGAGACAAAACAGCCAGAACCAGTGCAGGGAGAGGAGGATTTTCTTACCCAGCCGTGGCTCCTATCTGCTCGGATCCCATTTCCAGGCTATTTATAACCCAGGTGCTGGCAGAAGGCTGGTGGCTGTGAGCACTGAGCCCCCAGCACCCCGTGCTTGCCTGCGCCGTGTTGCCAAATGCGCCTGGTGCTCTGAGATCCGGCTCCAAGAGCAGAGGGGACCAGCAGCCCCAGCCACCTGGGTCTGCTCAGCACCAGGGAACAGCCCCAGGGAGTTTGGGTGGGTGCAGGCAGCGGGATGGGGCTGCAGAGAGGGGAGGATGGTGATTGCAGCCGGCGTCAAACAAAGGTTTGGGTGCCTGATGTGGCAATGGGCACCAAAACACGGCTGGGCAGGGGGCTCCAGGTGCAGGGAACACGGCCTGAATGGGATGGGCAGCAGGGCTGTGCCAAAATGTGACATGAGGAGCCTTGCCAAGCCACGCTGTGCCAACTGCACCATGCCATGCCATGCCACCCGGGCTGGGGACATGCTCATGGATCCCAGGCTGGCATCACGGCCTGGCAGAGCCTCACAAGCAGGCAGAGGCATCCTCACAGCACTGCTGGTGCTGGCCAAAGGCTGGCACCACTGCCTGGAAGGAAGAGTGGCAGTTGTGCCTGGAAGCCAAGGAGAAGCACAGAATCTCTCTGCACACTCTCAGGATCCTTGGGCAACTTGCAGGTTATGGGTTTGCTGGATTGTGTGTAAAAGGCTTCACAGTCCTTATTATAAACACTATAAATAGGTCTGTGGTTCTTCTTTGAGCTTAAGAACAAAAGGCTGTTTCATTATCATTAAACTTGCGTTTGAGTTGCTCTGTGACTGAGTGTCTGGCCTTTTATTGCAAGCCAGGGCTTTCAAAAGCTCCTTAAATGTTAATGTCACCTTTAAAACAACAGTGGCGAGGCCTTTGATCAGCAGCTCCGGTCACTTGGTGCAGCTGAAGTAAGAACCAGCCACTGACTGATCTCGGGGTTTTAATATTTCCCTCTTCCCCCTGTGCATGCCTGGCAGCAGCAGAGCAGCCAGGCTTTGATCAGACCTGGGTTTTCAGCCCTCTCAGAGACCTCCTGCTCAAAGGAGATGTTCAGCGCTGGGTTTCCACGGCTTGGTGCAATGGAGGAGAGCAGGGAATCCTCCAGGTTGATGCTGCAAGAGTGACCCAGCCACGCTGCCCCTGCCTGGCTTTGGGGACAGGAGAGAGGCCCCTCTCCACTGCTTTACCATGGACTTATGGGACTGGCCAGGTTTTGGGGCCACCAGCTGCACCCCTTTGTCTTTGCCGCCGGTGCATCCCCACAGTTTGGAAGTTGGCAGGGAATAGGATCATCTCAAAGCCTTCCCCTTCTCACGGCTCCAGCTCTGCCCTTCACAAAAACCTCCCAGCAAGGCCACATTCCCACAATTTCTGTCCACGCTCAGTCACCGTGCATCCCACACAGATGCCCAAGCACAGGTCAGTGACACATGGACAGGGTGACACCCGCCCTGCCTGAGCAGGCAGCAGCCAAACGCCTCAGGAAAGCACATTTCAGGTCCAATTAATGCCATCCACGGCTGTGCCGGTGCTGGGCTGGGTACAAGGATATGTTTGCAGAGATAAGTGTGAGTGTAACCTGATGACACAAGTTGCCTGCTTCCAAATGTCAGGCAAAGTTCACCCAACCCATGTGAAACGAGTTAAAATTTAACAGAAATCTGCAAAGTGTTGCGTTGTAATTGAATCCATGATGTGGACGGGAAGCATGTTCAGACACATCCCAAATTTGCCTGAACCATAATATTCTTCTGGAGAGAAAAAGAAAAAAAAAAAAAATCAACANTCGATTTAAAGGAGGCGGCTGCTGCTAAATATGCACGCGCCCCCTCCTTCCCCTGCTGCAAGGAGAAAGTTCTGTCTGAAAACTTCTGAGTCATCCTGCATCGGTTTTGATGTGTCAAAATCGGTTTAAAAATTCACAGCTGAAGCAGCAGCGGGGAGAGCTGAGCCCAGGCACAGGCAGATGAATGCAAAGTGCCGCAGAGCTGAACCGCAGCGGCTCCGCATCCACAAGAGTCCCACAAGAGTCGCTGAAGCCGGGCCCGGGGCGTCAAGGAGGAAAAAGGCTTTTTGGCTTCTTGACACCGCGATGTGGCTTTGTGTTGTTTTTCTCTTTGCTGGCTGCTAATTCTCCCTTTGTCCCGGCGTGGCAGGGTGCAAACCCCTTCAAGCTTTAGAAATGGAAAGTTGTTTTGTTGGTTTTGTGCTCCCTTTCTATAGCGAGTTCAGCCCCCCCGAGGCTTCCCTGCCGTGGTCTTTGGGCAGCAGTGGCCAGATGTGACCAGCACGGTCCCCACGTGGGCTGGAACAAGCTCTCCACGGCCTGAGGTTGCACGGATCCATCCCAGTGTCCTTTTTCCTCCCCTTTCCACGTTCTCCTGGCCGAACCCTGCCCAGGTCCTTCATCCCAAGCCCTCAGCTGCCAAAAGAGCCGTGTCAAGCAGGAGGAAGCAGGAGAAACGAGCTCTGTGCTCTGCCTCACTCTGAGGGTTTTGTCTCTATCTTTTCCATATTTAGGGAATTTATTACACTGAGTGATGGATGGAATGGATTAAAAAAAAGAGAAGAGGATGGCCATGGCAGTTTGGAGTGACTGAAGGCAGACCCTGCCCGGGCCGGCTCTGCACACAGCATCCCCATGGATGGATCTGGGGCTTGGCTCTGCCTTATCCCTGCTCCTTGCCAGCAGATCCAACCTCTGATCCTAAAGGTCGCTGCTCCTGCCTGCGGCACAGCCAGGCTCTCCCCGGGACACAGCAGGAGTGGAGGAAAACTGCGAGGGATGACTGAGACCCTTGTGTGCTTTTACTCTGCAAGGGCTTTTCATAAGGGAGCTAAAAACAAATTTAGCACTTAATGCTCTGAAGAGTAAACACTTAAATACCCTATCATCTGCCCAAGTGCTTTGTTTATTATTCAGAGAAGCCAAACTGAAGCAGTTTTCCATGGAGATGTAGTACCTCCTTCAGATTAGCCAGCTTAATTAGATCCTGGTAGCAGCGCACACTGCTCTGTGCTGATGGAGGAAAGTCAAACAGCCAAAGAGGCCAAGCCTGGGCTCCAGCTCCACCAGGCACAGGGCAGGATTTTGGGAAGACAGTGGCAAAGCTGGACATCTCGAGCTCTGGTTCGAGGCTGATCAGTGCAGGTGACAGGGACAAGCCCAGTGCTGGTGCTGAATGTGGAGAGGAGTCACCATTTGCTCCCAGTCACACCAGTCTGTCCAGCTTCCATCTCCAAATCCCAGCAGGGAAAAACCCGATCTCTGGTAAGGATTGACAACTTTAAAAAAGTTATTTTTCCCTTTTTTTTTTTGAAATCAAGTTGGATGAAAATGCCAGTGTAGGTACTAAACACTGGCAAAGGCCACTCCTGAATAGTGGCTGCCATGACTGGTACTCCCTGAAGCATAAAATCTCCAGTCTCCCGTTTACAAGCTATTAAAGCTGTTACATCCCATAATGGAGTTCCTCAGGTGAAGAAGACAAACAAGGGAAAATGCTGAAACATCACTGCAAGGCCTGACACAATAACAGACACGGCACAAGAAGGATGTGACACGGGGACACAAACAGGAGCGAAATTTATGTCACTGGAGATTACAAGGGCATCGTATATCAGCCATGGAGACGGGCTCTGAGCGGGGCTGGCCTAACCTTCCAGGGAAAAAACTCGGAGCAACAACCCCAGCTGGGGCTCTCTGACATCCTGTGTGTGGGGAGAACTGGGGGGTTTGGTGGGAAGGAGAGGGAGAGGCCAAAAATGACACAGTGGCCACGTGCCCGGTGTGACAACTGAAGGGGTTGCTCAGTTATTAATGATACGAGGCTGGGAAATGTGTGCAGAGATGAGAGATACCTGTGCCATGGTGTGAGGGGGTTCTCCTGCACCCAATGGCATCACTTTGGGCAGCAGTGCCTAATCCTGCTGTTTGAGCTGGGGGGGGGCTGCTCTGATCCCCTCTTGAGCCCTGCCCATCACTCCCTACCACCCTTTGGCCTCTGGACAAAGCTGTGGGGATGGGGAAGCCAAAAGCTGAGCAGAGCCCAGACTCCAACACCCCACAGGGAATTCTGTCCTTCCTGAGGCCAGAGATCAGGAACAACCTCTTATCACGGGGAAGCCTCGTTGTGAATGGCTTTAATAACATCACTGAACCAGCCTGCAGGGGAAGGTTTTACCCACAGCTTGTGGGATTTGGCCATTCCGGTATCAACTTTCTCGTGTTCATCCCAAAATCTGTAAATGGCCGTGAAAACTCAGGAACAGGAGAAGGGTGTTGCCTACGGTTGGATTTGGTGTAATGTGAGCACTTTGGACTTTGTTTCGCACTCAGATGAATTATTGGCTCCTCGTCCTTCAGCTCAGAACCTTCTTTTCTTGCTTTAATTGACTCTGCAAGCATGTGATGTGTGCCCTGTCAGAGCTCAGTCCCCACTCTGCACCTTGCACCTGCTCTTGGAAGTGTCAGAAATTGTTAGGAGAGGCTGGATGTGGCCACTGCTGCTTCACAGAGCATCTCAGGTTGGAAGGGATCCATAAGGATCATCAAGTCCACCTCCAGGACTGATCCATAAGACCAAGAGCATCATCTGGGTGCTCACTGAACTGTGCTGTGACTACTTCCCTGTTCCAGTGACACATCACATGCTGGGAAAGGGAGAAATCCGAAGCAATTTTTCCCATGGTCACAAAATCAACCTATGACCACAGTGTGACCTGAATATTGGGAATATCTGTGTCATTTCCAGCTGGTTTTGGTGTTGGAAATGCCTTTACCAGCCTGCCCCAGTGCCAGGGTGCAAAGCAGAGATGCCTCCTGCTGTTCTGTGCCTGCCGGGAAGGACAAGCCCAAGATGGAAGAGGATTTAAGAATCCACCTAAGGGTGATGCTGCAGAGGGTCCTGCAGGACCTGGCTGCTCAGCTGTGAATCTCCTGCAACTCCCAGCCCTCATTATTTTTACTCCAAGTCAGTGCAGCAGCAGCCAGACTTCAGAGTAAAAACTGCCCTACTTTCAATGACTGAATGCAGCCCGTGCCTCAGATTCCTGCTGCTGTGAACACACGGCGTGGGCCTCTGGGGTCTGGATGGCTCCCCTCCATCCTTGGGTTACACGAGCTGAGATTGGGGTTGATCAGTGCAGTAAATGGCCCCGCTGCCTCAGCAACGTGGGGACAAGATTGCTTCAGTGCCAGATGAACTCATCACAGGAGCATTCCAGCTGCTTGTCTGTCACGGGCTCCGCGGGGATCAGACACCCTCAACCTCCGCCTCACAAATAAAAAATGCCTTTTCTTCTCCAGCCTCACAGCGCTGAGGCTCTGCCTGGAGCCCAGAGGCAGCAGCAGAGCCCCTTTCCCTTCCCTTCTTCCCTTCCTTCCCCCTGGCAGGCGGGGATATTGCATTCATTCATCTCGGCGGCCGCGCCGGGCTCGCGGCCTGACAATGCATTACGGTGATGTAGGTCTTCATTTCGCCCTGTCAGGGACTACAACAACTGTATCCATTACCCACCAGGCCAAACAGGGCATTTCCCCCAGCCCCTCCACCTCTGGGGGTGTCCCCTGGCCCTGTCCCAACCCACGGGGCTCCGGGAAGGAGGGCAGTGCCCGGTGCTGTGGGTGTGGGATGGGGAAAAGGGGAGGCAGGAGGAGATGGATGGCCCCGAGTGCCACGAACACAATGAGGTAATTCCACCCAGCAGAGCCTCATCAATCCCCCGGCTCCTGCACGGTGTCCCCACGGCCACGGATTGCCGGGGCCACAGCCCAGGTGTGTGGCTGTCATGGAGATAAAAGAGGCTTAATTAAGACACAATAAGCTAAGTGATTTGTTATCTCGGGGCAATATATTACTCCAGCCTATCGATCCCAGGGAAGCACATGTGTCCGAGAACCACCGGCCAGGCTGGATCCCTCCTTGGTGAATATCCACGATGGAATTCCCACTGGAGCACCAGTTCCTGCTGCTGGCAGAGGCCAGGAACAAGCCTGTGAGGTCTCCCCACAGCTGGACGTACCCACAAAGATATCAGGATTTGCTTCACCCAAGGGAAGAACTCAGTGAAATCTGGGAAAAGGCAGTTTCCTTAAACCAGCATGAGATCAGCTGTGCAATGGGAAGCCCCAAGGATTGTCCCTGTCCCAAGCAGAGCTGGATGTCCCCAAGCAGGGAGCCAGGTCCTGGACACGCATGCCATGACCTTGGTGCTCCAGCCCAGCCAGCACCACACCTCCCCAGAGCTGCTGAAACATTCCCTTCACAGCTAAGATCAAACCATTTATTTTTCAAAACTTGAAGGAGGGGTGAAGGGGAGAGGGAGGGGAACCCAATTCCTTTAACATTCGAAATGTTAAACTGTTCATGGAGTTCTTTGATCTTTTGAGGTTTTGCTGCAAAGGGAACACCCTTTCCCCATTGGTTTACTGAGTCACGCTTATTACTTCAATGCAGAAATATCCTTTATGTCAAGTGTATAAATATCCAGCTCTAAGCTTCAGAAGCCTTTTTCTTTCTTCTTTTTTTCTCTGTCTGCCTTTTTTTTTTTTTCTCCCCCAGAGGAGCGTGTTTCACGCTCTCCCAGAGCTGCCTGCATTCTCCCTCACAGTCACAGTGGCTTCCCAGCAGGAAAACTGGGTGCTCTCCACGGGTGCCTTGCAGGAAGCACCCAGGACCACCCCTCTCTGCATCCTCCCCACATTTCTTATGGGGAATTCGACAAAAAAAAAAAAAAAAAGCAGGAGGAGGGGAAGAGAGTAGAACATCCAGCCTGGAACTGCAGTTGTGTTAAGATCCCGGGATGCTCCTATTGCAAGGAGGTGCATCTCCCGTGGGATGTGCAGAAAAAGAACCAACACGGGCTGGGGAGCGGCTGCACGGCTCTCCCACGTTTTCTCCCGCATCTCTGGCATCTCCGGGCCGAGGCCGGGGTTCAAAGTGGCCGCAGGTGCGGAGGAAAAGCCCCGGGCTGGCCCCGGCTGGCAGAGCCCGGCTGGCACACGCTGCCGGCGGCACCCACGCGTCCTCCCGGACCTCCCGCAGCCCCGGCTGGGGCCGGGCTGCTCCTTCCCGCCTGCCCCACGACTTGGCCCCGAGCTACGTCTGCGACTGGGCTTGTTTGAACAGTATTGATGGCAGGCAAGCCGGAGCTTGAGCAGCGGGAGCCCCGGGAGGGTTCGCTGCCATGGGGAAGGAGGCGGTGATCCCGCTGCGTGATCCCGGCTGCGGGATGTGGAGTGCAGCCCTCCCCTGCTTTGTTTCAGCTTCCCGTCCTCCAGGACAGGCCAGCCCGGTGCCATGGGTGTGCCAGGTAATGCAAAGCGTGTTTTAAACCATGGCACAGCTCAACAGCTCTTGCATTTCTCCAAGGAAAGACCCCGCAGTGTTCAGCAAACCGTGAGCCTCGCTCAGAGCTGGACACGCTTAGCCAGGCAAATGGAGCCATTCCCGAGAGCCCTCCCAAAATGGGACAGCATTCCCACCCCAGTCAGCCTCGGCTGAGAGCACTCAAAGCTTTCAGGAGCCACGTCCCCTGTCCGAGTGTTGCTGTGAGCTGAGATGGATGCTCAGAGCTACCTCAAGTCATCACCTCTGAGGGCCCCTGAGCAGACAGACCCCTGAGCAGCTGCATGTCCCGTGTCCCCAAATCAGGAACTACACCAGGAATGACAACCTGGGGAGCTGGGGAAACAGCCAGAGACCTCGTCTGGCAGAGGGATCAGGGCTGGTGCTGTGTCAGAGCCCGCTCAGGGATGTGTGTCTGCCCTGGGTCCCCCCTTCCTCTGCAGCACGGCACAGCAGGGATGCACCAGCATCACCCCCCACCCCGTGTCACTTGGGGTCTCAGATGCTTTTGCTGGAAGTGGCACATCCAGGAGTGCTGGGTGGACCCTGATCCATCCCAGGAGCTGCTCTGGCCCCTCCAAGCCCAGCTGAAGAGGCTCCTGGCTATCCCTGTGCTCCTTCTTCATCCCAGCATGGAAGTGCTTTCCTTTGTCTTCCCTTTCTCCCCCTCGTTGGAGGTCACACGCCCCCATTACATAACCAGGAGCCAGCTCTGGGCAGAGCAAGGAAACTTGACTTTCACATAACCTGCCAGGCTCCCTCCAACAGGGATTATTAAGTCATTAGAGTCTGTTAGCAAATTTTCCCAAATACTTTTTGCTTCTTCCCAGGGGCACCTGGATGGTTAATGATCCCAAACTACGGGCTGGGCTTAAATTCACCCACTCCGGTCAAACAACCTCCAGTGATCCTCAGGGTGTGGGAGAGCTGCGGAGGGAGGGGACCTTAAGAAAATTCCCTCAAAAAGGATGTTCCTGTTGAATGGCAGAGGGGGGAGAAGGGTTGGCAGAGGGGAAGGGGAGAGGTGCCCACCCCAGGGAAGGGTGAGGGGGTGATCCCCATCCTCCCTCAGTAACACACACCCCCTTTTCTCCTCGGCTGAGCTGGCAGCCCAGGGCAATATTTCTAACAGGCAACTGTATTGCCTAACTGGAGACAGAATAAAAAAATAATCATAAAAAAACCAGTCAGGCAGGCCAGTTGAGTAGAGAGGAGATAGGTTTCACCCACCTGCAGCTGACTAGTCCTCACGTTCTCAGGCTGAGCAGTGTGCACATCAACACCTGAGGATCTGAGGCTGGTGACAGGGGACATCCCCTGGCCACAAACCCCACCCAGGAGCTGCATCAATTCAAAATCCACCCTCTTATCAGAGTATCCCTCACATTTTTGTGCTCGTTGAGAAGCAAACAGTCTGGAGGAAGGGTTACCACTGCAACCCAAGGTGTAGGTAAAGGGGAAACCCCACACAGACTCTTCTTATTTTAGACTCATGACTTTTAAAAAGAATATTATACACTTAAAAGGATTTCTGATCCACCTGGCATTTAGAAAAGCCTTCATAATTTTTATGAATATCAGTAAAACTAGCAATAGTAATGAACTGATGGCTACTGAAGCGTGCCTCCAGGTAACTCTGAATAATTTCAGATAAGCAGTACAGCCCTGTGATCCCCATGACCCCAGAGAGGAGGCTGATTTCCATCCCAAGCCATTTCTGGTTAATACCTGCGAGGAAGTCACCTGGGTATATCCAACATGAGGTTCAGCATTGGCGTGGGGCTGCAGAGAACTCTCTGGTTTCCCAGGGAAGTGCAAACCCCTGGAGCCCCCCAGGCATCCACCCCACAGCTCCCAAGACAGGGGATGGAGCCTTGCCATAGATCCTCTGTCAAGGACCAGAGATCCCTCAGTGTCACCGACCCCTCACAGGAGAACCAGCGAGTCAAAAATTCACCCTCTTTGCAAAGTTGCTCGTGGAAGGAGATTTGTCACAGGAGCCTGTTTGTTCCAGAAATAAATCTCCCTTTAAGGCAGGTAAATCTCAGACAGAATCTGTAAGATACCCTAATGTGGCATTAAGCTGAAGTTAAGGTTATATTCCTCCAGGGATGCCAGATGGGATTTGCTTTCCTCGAGAAGACAGGACACATATTTTAACTTTAATGGGTTGATGGAACCCCTTTTATCTTGTAAATATGAATGAGGAAGGGGGAGCTGTTAAATAAATGGAGGGGTTTTACCTGAACCTTTTTCCCTGTCATTGGCTTGGACTGTGCTAAAGACCTTTGTTTTCTCAGTGGAAAACTCGCTCAATCATTCAGAAAGGGAACTAAATGCTTTTTGAGAACATAACCTTTATTTTCTAGATAAATGGTTCACTCAGAGCAATTTGCATGTGGGAAGCTGGTATATGGCACAGGGAGAAAAAAAATTATATTTAAAACCCAATAGCAATGTAGGTCACGATACAAACATCTACTGCTGAGATGACTTCTCTGGGGTTGGAGAGTTAGGGAGCTCAAGGCAATGTAAAAGGACGGGGAGGGTTTGTGCAGCAGCTCTGCTTGGGGCTGAGTGGGGACATGGAGGAGTGAACTGATCCTCACTGGTCCAGATCAAAGGTGCTGGGCCCTGGGAAGATGCGATCAACCAGATGAGAAACTTTGCAAATGGTTCCCACCACCCAAGGCCTGTCCTGCAGACTTGTCCCCAAGGCTGGCTCTGCAAACCCATCCCAGCCCCTCTCTCTTTCCAGAACTGATGCCACCAGAAGTGTCCCATTCCCTGGAGCTGTCACACCGACCCCAGTGTGACCCTGTCACGCTCGGCCACCTCTGCCCAAGCACAGCTCCCACAGCAAAGCCAACCCAGGGAGCTGCTGCTGCCACACCGACAGGGAGGGACAAACCAGCACTCAAACCATTGACTCCTGATGGCTCATCTGCCTCCAGCAGCTGCTTTCTCCAAAGTTCTCCAAACCACTGCCCCCCAAAACTTCTCATCCCCCTGTCTAAGCTGCTACAAATGGACTCACTGATCCAAGTCACCTAATCCAACCCAGAAACAGCCCCCAGACTTCCAGACCTTGGCCTGGGAACTCCAACCCAGCTCTCTAAAGTGAGAAGGGACCCTGGGAGGCATGGACCCCGCTCCAGGTTGTGTCCCTGCGATGGTGTGGAGCAGGCAGAGCCTGGGAAAGGCCCCGGGAGCAGCTGCAGCCGAGCGCGGTGCCAAGCCCGGCTGCTCGTTAATTAGGGTAACATGTTGTCTCTTGTACACACCTCCAAAGACGCTGCATTAGCTTGATAAGTATTTAACACTTGGCACGGGGGGAAATTTCCACTTAGCATCCAGCAGCGCTGAGCAGCAGGGAGGAGGGAAAGGTGGCACAGGCAGGGCAGGAGGTGGCACAGCCCCGGGGATCCAGCCTGGCCCTGCTGGGACAACATCAGCCAGGAGCTGAGGGGTTTGTGGGCTCTGCCATCACACTGGGAGCTTGCAGCCTTGGGACAAAGCCCCGGCTCTGCTCTGTGTTTAATCCACCCCTCTCCTGGGGGTTGTGGCTGCTCGTGCCTTTCTTTGAGAGGCTTTTGGAGCGTGCCGGCCGTGACGGGCCCGCTGTGCCGCACGCATTGTGCCGGGGTGCAGGTACCGTGCAAACACTGCCAGGGCCAATGTGCTGCTGCCTGCCAGACATCTTCATCCCCACAGCTGCCTTCCTGCAGGGGGGCTGCAGGAAAAAAGGGCCAGACTCAGCTCCTGGGATATCCCCAGAGCTGAGGGAAAATGAGCTGGAAAACACCCAGCCTGCAGGAAAACGCTCCTTGCTGCAAAATTCACCTTTTGGCAGCACAATTCTCTCCGGAGTGGGTAGGAATGAGGGTGATCAGATTCTCTCCAGCTTTGGGGATTCATAACAGCCACGCACAAATTGGGGTGGGGAAGCTGGTCTCAGTCCATTGGGCACTGCCCAAGCCTTACCCAGGGCCCAGCCTCCTCTTTCCACTACCAGGTTACATTAGCATTTTCCATATGTTTCAGTGCAGATAAATCTTTTGTCTGAATCGAAATCAGTAATTATGAGTCAGTGTTAGCACACAGCAGGTGAGTCAGGCACAGAGGCATTTTTGCTTCTTACCCTCAAGGTCTAAGACACATCTCTCTCCTGAGCCTCCCGTGTGTGGTCTTTGTTTAGGGCTTTCACAAACTTCATGGCAAATCCACCAGCGGGTTCAGCAGCAGCCCCCAGCCAGAGCTGCCACCTCCTCCTCAAATCCTCAGGGTGGGGAAGCACCCTCAGCACCTGGGAAATGCACAGGTGGTCCCTGCTCACTCCATGCCCTGTTCACTTGTCCTCAGCTCTGGCAGGACGTGGGTTGTTCCAGGGGATGTTTTATGGATGGGTGTGGCTGGTTGGAGCTTTGTCTCCCCACACCCTTTGATCCCCCAACTCATCTCTTCACCCCATCTCCTCTCCTCACACCCCCGTGGAGTTCAGCCCCGTCCTTCCCCGCACTGTGGCACTTCATCCTCCCACACAGCAGGCTGGGCTACGGAAAAATGATCAAACCCTGAGAGGTGTCGTGGGCTGAAGGCTGGTTTGGTCACCCAGGTGCACAGAAGGAGCTCCAACCCCACAGCCACCCTGCAGAGCCCATCCCAACCGCTGAGCCAAGCTTTAAAGACGTGTGGGCAGAGCAGTCCATGGCTCAAATCCTGCATCTCTGCATGGGCCACGTGTTCATGTCACTCCCTCATGGCTCTTCTGCTCCCTCAGAGTGGAACTACTTTAGAGGCTTTGCCCTAAAAAGACAGGAAGCTCATGGCTCCAAAAGTTATTAGGAGAGAGAACATAGTTCAAGATACCCCCACATCCAGCACGGTCACCTAAACTCCGTTTGATTTAGAGGTGCCACAAGAGAGTAACAACACCCTGACGAGTGCCACAAGCCAGCACCATGCACGCAGGGGAGGCAGAACATCCCCACGCTCCTTGTGTGAGCCACAGCAGAGATAAAAATCCCACTGGCGTGACCCAGGAAGGAGCTGTCAGCCCCTAGCTCTGTGCAGAGGAGATTAGCCCAGCCTGTGTTTGCTTTCTTTGCCTTAAAGCACGCAAAACCCAACAAAACAGACTTTGTTTACTGCCCGTCCTAAACCGCTTAGGCAGGGGGAGATGAGCTGAAAGCTTAGACACGCTGCAGAGCTCCAGCCAGATGTGGTTTCCAATGGCCGAGTTAGGCACTTCTGAAACCTGAGGTTTATTAATGAAGGTGCCTGCTGAACCATAACGAGCTGTTGTAATTACCTCGGCCACATCATCCCCGCGGCCGGACAGCACCGCCACCAGCGCCCGGCCGAGTGACCACAGCATCTCGGAGAGGTGAGGAAATAGGTGAAGGTCATTCCCCACAGCTGACAGGCTCTGGTGGATGGCTGGGGAGAGATAACAAACCCTCGGGGTCACCCCGATAAGGGATGAAAAAGCTCCAGAGGCGAGGAATAATGACGTGTGAAGGGCGATGTTCCCCTGCCAGTGACAAGCTCCTCATCTGAGCTCTCCAAAGCTGAGGATGCTCCACTGAGGGACCAACCACAGCTGGGCAGCACCCAGCTGTGTCTCTGTGGGGTGAGCACTGGGCAGGAGAATCCTTCCCTGCAGCCCAGATGGGCCCTTCCCAGTTCAAACCAGTGCAAGGAGCAGAGAGGAGGGGGGTTCTCCTTATGGCAATTCCATAGGGTGATCCCAACACCCAAATCCAGTGGTCACCTGTGGATGAGCTCTTGGATGCTCAGGAAATGATGCTGGGCTGTGTTTGGGTAGGAGCAGCTTAAACTGCAGTCAGGCCAGAGCCTCCCAGCAGAGGGAATGCAAAAGCCACCATGGCTGAGGACCAGAGAAGCATCTACACCAAACCACCAGGTTGATGGAGACCGGGAAGATCAAGGAAGACCAATCCCAGCGTCCAGGAGGGGGTGACAAAGCAGAGGGACCAGGTGACCCTCCCCAGTGGGGGCACAGACCCGTCCTCCTCCTCCTCCCCTGTTCCCTGAAGCACAGCCCTGCTGATGGAAGTCAGCACCTCGCCGAGCAAACACTCACTGGGAGCTTTTCACACCTGGTTTAGCCTCTTGAAGTTTCACACCAGCGAAGAGCTGTGACCTCAGGAGGGAAGGGTATCAGCTGTATTTCCCAAATATCAGCAAATTGTGTGAGAGAAAGAGATATGCTAAGGGGGCAGACTGCTCAAACCATTACCATCCTTCTTAGTACCACTTAGCTGAACCGTTAAAAAGATCCAGGGCTCCCAAAGACAATTAAGCTCAAGGGAAGCCATAAATCTCAATAAACATCAAGCCAAGTTTTCTTCACTGCTTGAAACAACAGATATAATTTCATTGGTTACTGAGCTCATGCTCCCAAAGGGATTTCAGATAAAAAGCCACTTATTCAAAACACCAAACCCAGGCTTCTCCTGTCTCTCAGGCTACGGAGGGGTCAGATTTCCCAGCATGGGAACATGTGCCCCGCGGTCTGCAGAGGTGGAGCCTGGCTGCAGCAAACCTTTGCAGATTTATGATGTCTGTGGCACGGCGCTGTGACCTGCCACCAAGGTCAGGCACCTGCCTGGGGAGGGGGCTGATCCCGACGGGAGGCAGCCACGGGGCAGGAGGGGACCTGGATGCTGGACACAGCCCTCCATCCCCTGCTGAGCTCTGTGGAGCTGGTGGAGCTGGACGCCTGCTCTGGTGTTGGAGCCCTGTTCACTGAGAATTTTAATTTTAGGCTTTCTGTGCTGACAGGCACTGACCCCCAAGAAAACACTGCATTTGACCTGAGGCCGTAGAAAAGGTTTCCAAAATCGAGTGACAGCACTGGGATTTTGTGTGTGTTGTTGAATAGGAGTGTGTGATATCCCAGGATGGAAAACTTAAGAGTTTAAGGTTTTAGAATATAGTAATATATATAAAGCAAAATGGATGGTTTAGTCCTTTTTCACCTTCTTCTTCACAGGTTTTGGTGGTGTTTTGTAATTGGATAGAAAAGTCTGCATTGTGGGCCGCGGGTGGTTGGTTATTGGGTTAAAAGTAAAAATAATTTAGGTGTCACTCTGGGACCTCAGAGGTCACCCATGGCCAAGGTTGTGGGGAGCATTTTCGGTATCTCCAAGCTGGCTTCCACCCCTGCCTCGTTATCTCTGAGGTTCTTGAGGAGCCCAGAGGGGCAGCACGGAGCACATCAGCTCTCCTGGCCGCCCCAGGAGCCTCCTGGCGCTTCTCCCTTGTGCCTTTCATCCAGCTCACAACCAGCCTCTCTCACCCGTGTGCTTCCCACTGCAGAGATCAGAGTGAAAGCCGTGCCAAGGCAGCACATGCCAGCCTCAAGTCCTCGCTGCAGGTTTTTCCTGGCAGGTTCTGTGCTCAGCGGGGCTGGGGCCTCGGTTTTGACAGCTCTCTGCAAGGTCGTTCCATCCGCCAAGCGCCGCTTCCTTGGGCTTTGATTTAAGTTCTGGCATGCTTCTTGTATTGATTTCTCTCAGATGTGTTTTATGGGGAATAAGCACTCAAACCAGGAGGCCAAGACCTCCTGCATTGTGCACGGCGTGGTAATGGATGAGCTCCTTCTCACACTCCCTCCCTCCCCTTGTCCCCAATTCTCCCACCTTTTATTTAATCCACTTGCAAATGCAGCGGGGTGAAGGATGACAAATGCACAAACACATGAAATGTCCCTGCTTTGGATGCTTCCCTGGGAGAGCCAAGCAGGGGATGGATTGGGGCTGAGAGTAGAAACACTTCTCTCAGTTTTTATCAGGGGTTTCAGCTGCAAAAGCATTTCCCTGGTTGAGACTGTCTGTGGGATCTCCTTGACCACTGGGCAGTGAACGAGAGCCTCAGGAAGCATAAAGAATTCAGCCTTGTCATTATTTAGCAGCTAAAAGCTGCAGGTGGTAGAACCAACTCAAACCTCAACTTTTCTCCCCAAGAGAAACCATCTTTAGCACCAGAAACGCCCTGATGGGACGGCAGGGAGTGTGTCCTCAAATCTGTTCTGCTGCCTGTGCAGACTATCCAGGGCCAAACATATCCAAACATTCCAGGAAAGGCTTTTCTGCCAGCTGAAAATCTCCTGAGCTCAGCAGAGGAGGAGACACGCAGGATCCTGGGGGACAGCCTGAGCTGTCCAGGTTTCCAGCCCAGTGGTTTATCAGCATCCAAGATGTGCACTCTGGGTTTGCTGCATCCAGCACCGCTGGAGGTGACCTTGGCAGTGCTGGTGTCCTGGTTAAACCCCAGCCTTAGGTGGGCCCTGAAAATCACCACCAGAAACAGCAGAATATTCCAAGGGGTGGATTTTCCCTATTTTACTAAACCTGGGATCCCTATTGCCAGCATCAGGTTTCCCAAAATCCTGACTCCAGGCTGTTGAAATGACAACATTGCTGTAAAAATGGGGACTCCAAAACTCCCATTCAATATATTTTCCTCTGACGACACGAGCCCAAGGAGTCAGGATTTGGAAGGCAGCCCTCGTCCTGTCCACGGGAGGAATAAAAACACGGTTATTGTTTTTCTCAGTGAACTGCAAAGGCTGTTTTTAAGTGAAACCTGAGCTTCCCGTCTCATCACGTGCTTCCAGGAGCTCGAGCTTTAGGAAGACCAAATACTTTCAAACTCTGGATAAGACCATTAGAGTTGCTTAATTTCCTTTATGTCCATCTGTTTCAGTTCAGCTCGGTTGCTTCTGTCCCAGACAAGACATTTGGCTCTTCTAAATAAATCTTATAGCCCATTTGGATTAAAGACTTTCTGATGCAGCCTCTGAATATAATCCCTCTGATTTGCATCTCAAAGAAATCGAGTTAAAACCGAGTAAGAACCATACGCGGAGTGCTTGGAATTGCTGGAGTATGTGAAGCACTCACGAGGTCCCATATGGATAATGGTGCTTTTGTTTGGAATTTATCGTGAGCTCCCGCGTTCCCTTAGCTGTGCTCGCACCAGGCACACTCCGGGGCTTTCAAGGCAGACAGGGTGAAAACGTAATTGACCGCTTTTGCTGTTGTCCGAGGCTCGAAGCCTTACACCCCCACAAACCGAGAACGCTGCGGGCAAAGTGCGAGACGCACTTAGAGAGAGGCCGGGGCGGCAGATGCCACCGCGGGGGGACGGCGGAGGATGAAGGAACGAGCGGCAAACCACACCCGAGCTCCACCAGCTCCGGGATTATTCTGTCCCTTAACTCCCGTAGGTGTTTTTCATCTCGAGGGAGAGCCTTTTCCCCATGCCGGAGCGCAGTGCCCACCGCACGGGCAGCGCTCACAGGGGTCCGTGCGCTGCTGTCGCGCTGTCCCCAGGCTGCTCGGCTGGCACTGGAAGCGTTATCTCATTTTTTTTTTGAGCGGCAGAGCTGGGTCACGGGATGCCGGGGTGCTGCTATTCCTGGCGGTGACGCAGCCGCCTTCCTGCCCAGGCGAATGCTTTTCCCCTTTCCGTGTCCCAGGGTACCTGTCTGTGACACATGCCTTGCGAAACGGCTCCAGCGCGCTCCGAGATTCCCCAGATAAGAGGCTCCGTTCGAGGCTCGCTGCCGGCGTGATTTTGGCAGCAGCCCAAGCGCTTCCCTCGCTGCTGTCCCACTGATTCCTCTCGGGAGCGTTTGAAGGCTCGAGGTGTTTGTGCCGCTGAGGCGTGGGAACAGCTGCTTCCCTCTTTTTAACCTTCAGAGCGGTGAAATCCTGGGGAGGAGAAAAAAAAAATAATAAAAAAAGGAAAACTTACATAACCCTAAAAAAATAATTAAGCAAAGCTTTGCTCCATCACCAGCGCTGCCCATGGCAGAGCTGTGCTCTGAATGGATTCCAGACCCTGTCACAGCCTCCTTCAGTGACATAGTTATAAGAGGAATGGACACGGTTGCATTGACAGACCTCCTCCCAAAGATCCCAAGATTATCAGCTCCTCTGTACAGTGGGGAACTGAGTCACGGAGCAGGGAGGTGGTTTGGGTATCAGCCCTGCAGGGTTACTGCCGAGGATCAGATCCACAGCGGCACTCAGGCAGGAATCCCTTCACCAGGGCGAAGCAGACACCCACGCTGCTAATAATGATAATAATTAATTACAAGGACAGAGCAGAACTGCCCCAGCCTGAACCTTTACCCAGAAAAACATCATTTTCTCTGGGTGAGAAGAGCCTCAGTTGTTTACTACTGAAGACCAGGGGGGAGAGCTGAGCTGGACCCAGCTCAGACCATCACCCCCCTCCCCTCTGCCACAGCCCCAGAGCCATCTCGGGGCCATTAAAAGCCAAATTCATTTCCACAGCTCAAACCGGCTGCCTGTAATACAGCATCTGCTGCAGATGTGGTTCAGTGTGGCACCTGAGAGCTGCGAGGTTAATGACACAGGGCTGTCAGCAGCCTTAATTATATTCCCATTTTTCCAGCCCCTGATTAGCTTTAGAGCTCATCTGGTGTCAGAAATTTGGTGCCTAAGCTTTGACAAAAGTGTTTCATTATTATTTAATAAACGGGCAGAGAGGGAGGGCACGTCTTTAAGCTCTGGCTTGTAAAAGCTTCCTCTTTTTTTCAGCTTTTTTTTAAATTTAGCCTCCCTTACCTCAGCCATTTGGGCTGACCCCATTCTCAGTGCCCAGCCAATAGCCCCCCACATCGCTGGGACCCCCAAACCTGTCTCAAATTCCCCCATAAATGTGCTCTGTTCAGCTGGGAGCCTGCTGCTCTCTGGCTGCTGATGGCCAATTAATAAGAACCATTTATTACTGTTCTGTCACCCCTAAAATGAGCCAGGTGTTTGCAGGGAAAAATAATGAAATAAAAGGAGATTTAAAAAAAAACAATAATAAAAAAAGCACAACCTTCGAATCAAAGGATCCAAACGGCTTAAAATCTAAAGCAGAGCTTAGGTTCTTCTTGAGATTCAATTTCCTCCAGCTCTCAGTGAAGTTAATTAGCTTGAATATTAATAGAAGTGGTGAGAAGGAGCCTGGTATCTTTGAGCTCCTTCTCAAAAAACACAAGTGAGCTCCACCACAAACCTCGCCGGGACCGGCGGCTGCCCAGCAGCTCCCTGTCCTTGCTCAGACCCCCAAAGGCAGCTTGGTACCCAATTCCCAATGAATTCCCCCCAGATCTTTTCACCCCTCAATGTTTGTCCTTTTTTTCTCCTTTAGCAGAAAATTCAAGCAATTCCCAGAGTGGAAATTCAAGCAAATGATGACAAAAATGCCGAACTTGTGCTCAGGACTGAAATCGCTGCCTGAGTGCCTGGAGGAGGTTTGTAAGGCCAAGTGTGGCTCTTCAGCATCATGAGCTGGATGTTCCCTCTGGCCTGGCCTGACAGTCCATCCCCTAAACCCCTCCTGTGTTTGTGAACATCGCTGCAGCATTTTCCCCGTTCCTGTGGGGATGAGGGGGCCCCACAGTGATGTGGGGTAGGGTTCATGGTGCTGGTCTCTCTCTGGGCTTGGCCACGTTCATGGCAGTTGCCTGAGATGAAGGACGCTCTCAATGACTTTATCCTTGACCTCTGATCAGTCAGAACACACGGAAGTTTCCAGCACTTCCAACCACTTAATGTTTAACTTCTGCTGCAGCTTCTAGAGACTGATACAATTTTGGCTTTGCAAAGGCAGCTGGGGCTGGAAGGAGCTGACTGCAAATCATTAGCAGGACTGTTCTCACCCTGGTTCTTGGCTTTTTAATTGCCAGGCTGAGAGACATGACACATTCACTGCAAAAACTGCAACCACATGAAATTTGCCTCGTTTGAGGTTTGGTTCCAGTGGAGCAGCGAGCAAGAGAAACCAGGTTGATATTAATGGAGCCACTTCCAGTGTCCCCAGTGGTGGCAGCACTGGAGTTTGGCTCAGAAGATTTCCAGAGGCTGGAGGTGGGCAGAGAGCAACAGCAGCATTCAGTGAATGGCCTCAGCTCAGCACACAGCAGGTGTGGGATATTTTTTGGCACAATCCCACCACGGTGTCTGATGTTCCTGTCCCTTGAGTGATTAAAACAAGCCCCATCAAAAAAGGACCCAGGGGAGGGTTGGTGACTTCTGTGTGTCCAGCTTGTCAATTATTCCCATGTCCAGGAATACCTGAAACCATTGGAAAGAATCCACCTCCTTCCCTTTGCCCTCCATGTGAAAAAAACCCCTATTTGTTGGGGAGGTAAAATCATCTGGAACAGGAATGGTTTTCCATCAGTGAGGAAAGCTGAGGTGGTGTCTCGTGATGCCTGCAGTGGACATTCCCTCTGAATGGAGAAGGACTTTGGTCCAGCTGCCTCCCAGCGAGGCACCAGTACCACCAGTACCACCAGTACCACAGCACGAGCTTCCCTGACCAGAGCACCACANAGTAACACCAGTACCACCAGCCCTGCACCCTGTTACCCTGCTGGTAACGAAGGGCAAACACCAAACGCTCGTTGCATGGAACCCACCCAGGCTAATAACAGTATTAATTACAGCACACGGCCCCTTCTTCCCACTGTAAATCTCTATTAGCAATAAACTGGAAGGGTCATAAAAGGGAGTTTACAATGAACCCACCAGGCAATATGTGCCTGAATCCTTGGCTTTGTTGCAGCTGGCAATAAAGCCATCTTTTATTAGAGCACATACCCTGCCCTGGAGATAACGTACAGGGCCCAGGACTCCTCGAAGAAATGATGCAAAGCTGTTTTGTTGCCCTTTGATTTGCTGCAGAGCCCCGTGGAGGTGGGAAAAGCCCAGGGATCCGGGTAACAGGCTCCGGGTTCCCTCGCTCCCAGCCTGACACTGAATCACCAGAGCGGGAACAGCCTCGGTAATTCTGCATCGTAAATGTTCCCCTGCCCTGCAGGGGGGAAAAAAGCTCGAGGAAACGGGGAAAAAAAAGGGAAAAAATAAAATAAGGGGGAAAAAAAAAAGTTGGAGGTAAATTAAGAAACACAAGGAAATCTCTGGTGTGAGAAAGGAGTAGCAAACGGTTGTGGTGGTGTCATGGGCGGGGGTTAATGTTTAAGCTTCTGTTTTTGTTTATAAAAGTCAGGAGCAGATAGTGCTGAATATCTTAGAAATAGGCCCAGATCCATCCAGGGGCATGAGGGTCAGGCCTGGAAGAGATTTGTTGGCTTCCAAGTCCTAGGCAGGCTGGTTCCAAAAGAGGAAAAATATTAAAAAAGAAGGAAAAAAACCACCCAAAATAAGCAAAGGTTGATATCTGCAACCTGTGGGACATGAGAGAAGCACTCAGACCAGCACACAGTCCCAGAAAAGATGTTCCTCTCTCTGCTTGCCTCCCCAGCAACCACAAAACTGGACTTTGATGCTCCTTGTATGTCCCTCCCAACTCAGGCTTTGCTGTGATTCTGGGAACGTTTGCTTTGCTGAAGGACAAACTGCCAGGATCACTGCCAGGATCACTGCACAGCCCAGTGCTGCCCCTCTTCCCACTCCTGTCCCAGCATGGGGTGACTTCAAGCCCTGAAATGGGGACCTGGATCCTCTGGGCTTGCAAGACCCTTTAAGAGACACCGACACTCATTAATTTAAGCTCAGTGGAAGGTGCTGTAGACACCGGTGTGAAATCACCAGTTTTATTTAGCTCGCTGCTCAGGTAAGGTTGTTCCGAAGTGCAGATCAGCCCTGTTCTCTTATATATCTTGCAGTCTTAAAAGTAACAATTCTGTCACCTCTGGAGCCATTTCTCCGCTGTTTGCAGCCTTGCTGGAGCTTCAGTGTTTAGCTGGAGGGCTTCATCTCCTTCAGACAGCCACCTGTCAATTATCCATCGCCTCCATAAATAAAATAAACGGCTGGTGGCTTTTGTTATACCCATAAAAAGTCGTTCTCCCTCTGTGTTTGCAGTAAAGCTGGTGGCACCGTGCTAGGAGAAGGCAAACAGATTTTTCCAGGGAGTTTAATACCTGGCTCCAGCACTGTGGTTTGGACTTTCTTTCAAGCTGAAATTCAACCACGGCCCTTCACACTGCTGCCTTTATGCTGCTCTGAGGTGTGTTTCCATTCTTGTAAACACTCACAGTTTTGGGGCTGCTCTTGGACAAGTTATTGCCCACAGAAGCTGTGGCTGCCCCTGGGAGTGTCCCAGGCCAGGCTGGACAGGGCTTGGAGCAACCTGGGACAGTGGGAGGTGTCCCTGCCTATGGCAGGGGGTGGAATGGGATCAGCTTTAAGGTTTCTTCCAGCCCAAACCATTCTGGGATTTTATGTCTGCTGCCCTGGACAATGGTGAGACCCCATCGTGGTTGTCAGATGGACAGGACAAGTGCTCTCCTCAGTGTGGCCTTTTTAGAATCCTCTTCTCCTTCCTCTACCCGCTCCAGACCTGGCATCCTCAGGGAAATCTCTCATCCCACTTCTCCTGCACTCTTCCCTTCCCAAGCCAGAGCTTTTCCCATTTGGGTTTGCAGACCAGACACACTCTCAAACTCAAGGGGAGGAAAAACAACACGCTGGAAGCGCTGGAGCCCTGGGCCTGGCTTTTTAAAGACGAATATTCCACAGAAAAATTACTCATTGTTTTTCGTGGCTCTTTTACAGAGACAGAAAGAAAAGAAACTGATGTAATAGGAGATATTAGCCAAGACATCTGACTAAGGCACCTCATCCACCACATCCAGCCCACTTGGAACTCCTGCTGCCAGCCCCAGCCTGGGCTCTGCTCCTGCTGCCTCACGGGGCACAGACCCCATCCTTGGGTGGGTCTGCAAGAGCCACCCCAAAATCAGCCTCTGAACCCACCCCACAGGGGAGGCAGAGGAAGCTGGGGAGCGCAACCAGCCTCCAGCCAGGCTTGGAAAGGACCTTGGCTCTCTGCTGGGCCCTTTGCCACCAGCCTGTCCTTCCCACTGCTACTGAGAGTGCCGGGCAGCCAGCAGGGCCACAGCTCCTGAGTCATCCCCATCCAGCCCTCCCCAGCTCCAGCTCCAGCTCCCATCCATCCCCGTGACGCACATGTGGGAGGGGACATTTTATGTATATATATATGTATTTTTATTGCAGCTGGTGGCCCTGCTCCTGGGGACAGAGGAATTATAACCCCCTGTTTTCATGGTATAATAAAGAGCATGTGTTGTACCCTGCATAAATTCAGGTCCTGAGCTAATGAGCGAGGAGATTTTTCCCCTTCTCTGCCCCGGACTGTGCAGATGAGTGTTCACATTTATCCGGCACGGGAGTGGGAAGGGATGGCTGGGGGAGAAGTGGGAGCAAGGCACACATGTACACACACAGGGACACATGGCCCTGTGCATACTGAGCCAGAAAAACCCTGCAACTCTCTAAATCTACCCAGCAATCCCATGCTAATCTGCTCAGTCGCTGTCCCAAATATAACTCGGGGACAATAAATAAACTAACAGGAGTTAAATAAGTTCAGCTTCTTAACCTTTGCACGGCTCAATCCCCGTGTTATTTCATTTTCCCCTTGTTTCTCTCCGGCCCCATGTCTTGTTCTCTGCTTCTCCCTCCCTGCTGGCTCCAGGGACAGCAGGGCACAGCAGCCAGGAGGAAGACCCAGGTCTGTAAAAAAAAAAGAAATAAATCACCAACCACTTCCTTTCTGAAACCTGGGGGTTGTTGCTTCCTGCTCTGCATCCCAGGTATCGGGAGGCTCCATCTCCAGGAGGATTGACATCCTCAGGGTACAGGAATTCAAAAATCCTGTGTTAAAAAGCTCTGGCTGTGGCTCCTGCTTGTAAATCCCACTCTGCCAGTCGGGAGTGAGGTGGTTCATGGATTTGAGATCTGTAAAATACCTGGTCCAACATGTGCTGGAAGAGAGTTTACCATGTCTTCCAGTATGACTCATGTGCTGCTGTGCCACACACTCATGGGGAAAATATGATGCTGGTACCCAGCAGATGCCAGGCTGGAAGGGGACAGTCCCAGCTGCCCTGCTCAGCACATCCACCTTCTTTATTACCCATCCCAGTAGGAATAAGTTTTTCCTCCCAACTGGACTCGTTGTTCCCTCAAGAATGATGAATCCCCAGCCTTGCTGTTGCTGTCATCTGCACAGGCCCCGTTTTTTAGGTCTTTTTCGAGGTGGTCAGTACAGCCACCACCCTGCTTTGCCAAAATCCCAGGAGGGTTTTGTTTTTTTTTTTTACTCTGAGCTGGGAAAAAGAAGCTGTTTTCCAGACTCCCGCCCTCGGAGGATGAGTCGGAGGAAATTAGCAATGATGCACCACTGAAAAAAATCAAATTGTTCGAGCAAGTTCAAAGCTGAGCCAGTCTGGAGACATCTGCACACCACATGCCAGGAGCAGTGAAACATCAATAAATCCCTGCAGGATGGCACCGAGGGAAGGGAGCTTGAGCTGCTCAACCCAACTGGGGAAGCTCCCAGCGCTTCTGTTCTGAGGTGCCTGCAGGGACTCAGTGGAAAGGAGAGAGAGTTGAGGGAAGTGAGGGGAAGAATAACAATTTTTAGGGAAAATGTTGAGCTACCCATGTTCATAGAATCCCAGACTGGTTTGGGTTGGAAAGGACCTGAAAGATCTCATTCCAACCCCCTGCCAGGGGCAGGGACACTTCCCACTATTCCAGGTTGCTCCAAGCCACATGCAACCTGGCCCTGGACACTTCCAGGGATGCAGGGGCAGCCACAGCTTCTCTGGGCAACCACAGGGGCGTCCCCACAGTTACATTCATCTTGGATGTGGCTATTGCTCCAGTTTCCAGAATGAGGTGACCACTGAAGTCTGTTTTCTGATTGAAACCCAAAATCATTCGGCCAAATCTAAAGAAAACCCTTCTAAAACTGGAAGGCAACCATGAACTGAAATGGCAGAGAAAAATGAAGGCCAGAGTCCAATTTTATTTCTGGAGAAAAGGCTGGTTTTAAAATAAAAATAAAAGAACCTTGCCAGGTGAAAAATGCCCCTCCCCTTCCCCAGAGATCAATAACACGACAGGATCAGGTGCTCAGGCTGGCTGACCTGTGGCTGTTTGCAAAAGCCTTTTGCTCTGCCCACGGAGCTCAGAGTAAAAAACTTTACAGTGTTCAAAGAAAAGTGAGTAAACAACCTAAAATCAAAGGTTCAGCACCTTCTCATCCAAATGGCCTCAAGATCATGGATGGTGGAGGAGGAGGTGTCAGCCCAAGTGGGAAAATCCCACTGTACCTGAGCAACACAGGAGCTTTGCCATCAACACCAACAGAGGCAGGAATTGTTCACTGTGTTTTTCTGAACTTCTGTGTCATCCTCAACCCCATCCCTCTGGATTTTGTGGCTGAGGAAACGCCAGGCCTGGAGCAAGGCAGTTTGTAGGAAAACTTTAGGTCCACATTTAGTAAGCACAAATATCCCCTTGTGAAAATCCACGTCAGTGTGATGGGTGGGTTCCTCCACCTTCAAAGACTGGGCTGGGATTCTTCTACCTTCTCCAGGCTGGAATGACAGGAATGCTGTGGATGGGTTACCTAGGTGGGAATTCCCACACTGACAGGTGCCACACTCCACCGTCAGTGCCCACAAACTGGGTGAAGCCCCATCTCCTCACCCAGCTCCAGTCATTCCATGGCCCCACAGCAGACATTGCCTTCTCCAAGAAAAAATTAGGGTCCAGCATAGTTTGAACACCATGACCGGCCCCATGGTCCTTATAATATGAAAAACGCTCCTGCTCTCCAGGCACAGAAACTCAAATAAATCAAAATCTACTCTCAGTCTCTGAAATATCCATCAGTTATAGAGAAAGGAGACAGAGGGAAGGAGCAGGGTTAGGGCTGGCCCACAGCAGAGGAAGAGACGTGAGAACGGAGCCTGGTGCCTGCCCTTCCTCTGAGAGAGGAGTTTCACACAGCCCTGAAACCAGATTGGCAGAGAGGGGAGTTTGCAGAAGTGCTGCAGCATGGGGGGACTCCCATGGGGATGCTGGAGACCAGACTTTCCTGAAGTGCTCACCTGATCTGCTGTGCTTTTTGGAAAGTCTGACAGGCAGAGCAGATAGCTCTAGACACTGCTGTCTCATATAGGTATGGCTGACTCAGATAAATATATAAATGTATGTGTGAGTGGCTTAACACACTTCCCTTTCTTCCTCCCCTCTCCCCCCAAGTTTTGCATGTCTGAAGCTGTTTCAGATAAAAGGTACTCAAAAAATGAAAATGCATTTGGGATGTCTGGGAACTGAAGCAGTCAGACTGAGAGAAAACCAGATGGGGTTAGAGCCCAAAAATCCTTGTCTCCTGCCAGGAATCTCAACCCACTGCTGACTGCAGGCCGAGGCTCCGTGTGCTCGGCAGCAGCCGGGGGTTTTTTTCCAAAGTGTATTCCATCAGCAGTAATGGGTCTTTCCTCATAAGCTCTGTTTTCATAGTAAATCTTCAGTCTTACATTGCATTACAGAGTTCAGCTGCCGCTAATCCTTAAAAACAATTCATTTCCAACTGCAAAGTGCAATAAAGAAAGGATAATCACTATTAATATTAGTTATTGTTATTGATTTCAGCTTTAAAGAATTGATTTTCAGTCTTGGCTGCATTTATGAGTCTCTTTGCTGAAGATGCATATACAGGGCCCACCACTATTTTTAGATCCTTGCCCCAGCTCCAGGAGGAAGAGGATGGTGAAGGCAAGGGAGAGACCTCATGGGGAAGATCCTGATGGGTGAGGGAGGACATCTCCATGAGGCTTCACGTGAACACATGGAGGAAAACATGGAGATTAAAAGGAAAATTATCAGTGCTTCCTCCCAGCGAGGCCCTGCAATACCAGTGAGTCCTCCCAGTCCTTCACGAGCCATAAATTCAGTTTTACCCCCTCCCAGTGAGTCTTGCTTTGCCTGGAGTTCTCCTGCCTGACATTTCTCCCCATTCCACCCACACTTTCATTGCTAAATATAACATCAAAATATAAATAAAATTATTTCAGCGGAGGTGACGCTTTCCTGTGGGGAGCCCAACCCTATGGGGACGCTCAGCATTCTCCACTGATCAAATCTGAGTGAGGGCCCCAAAACAGGCAATGATCCCAGGATGGGATGGGATTCCTGGGAGAATAATCTGGGCAGAAGCTCAGGGATGGGGTGAAGATGGGCAGGTGGGAAATATTTTGCCACTTGTGGTCGAAGCTGATGCCCAGGAAGAGATGCTGAGAAGAGAGAGTAAAGTTTCAGTTCCTTGTTTTTAAGGCAAGAAGGGGGTTGGGTTTTTTGAATCAATGTCTTGCTTCAAAAAGTCACTAAAGTTCTGTCTCAAGGGCATAAAAATATTGAGAACCTCAAAAGCAGAAGGAAGGGGGTTGGTTTTTTAAGCCACCAAAATGTTTCAGCGGGCTTGGATTGAAAAAGTTTCCAACATATTGCTTGGGAAGAAATTTTGGAAATTTTTTGCAATTCCAGTCACCCTGCAGCAAACGCTTCTTTTCCCCAGTTGTTTGGAAATGGCAGTATATATAAAAAATTCCATATGTAGCTCTATTTTCTGTGAGCTTTAAAAGCTCTCCCTCTAGATAGTTTGAATATAATCTGGTGAGGATGTGGGAATGGAACTGGGATAAAAAACCCTTAGCCAAGCCTGCAAAATAATTAAATGAGCGTTTAACCAAGATCATTATTTTCCACAGTTTTATTTATATGCAAGATTGGATACAATGGTCTGGAATATTGTTCCACACTATTACTGTGCTATAAATTATTCGAGCAAAGCACAGCAAGGCATCATAATGCAATATATTTTTATAGTGCCATAAAGTAATTACGCACCAGACAACAAAATCCTACAGAAGTGACATATTTTATGCTTAAATTATAATTACATTAAGAGCGTCTCTTCCATTTGATGTTTATGGAGCACACACAACGGCTGTCGGGAGGCCTGGGAACAAAGGGGATCTCTCACAGAAAGCTGGGCTGGGCCAGGGAGATGCAACTGGGGAATATTCCTTGGATTTGGGAGTTTTCAGAGTATTTCTGACAATTTTGGCTGTGTCTCAGCAGCCAAGCTCAGAGTAACACGACTGTTCCTTGGGTTAGGCCTACGGATACAGGCCCAGCTAGGAAAAACAATGCAATCTAATGATATTCCAAGAACTGGGCTGGGTTTTTTCCTTTTGTTCCACCTCCCCTGGACATGAGGGATGAGGAATTGCCCAAATGAACATTTGTACCCCCACAGAACTCAGCTACAAGGAAATACAACAACCTCCCTCAAAAGGGGCCTCAAACCATCTTCTTCCAACACCATTTTTCTACGAATCTTGTGATATTCTGGGGATAAACTCAATTCAGAAGTGGGAATAATACCCCAGAAATTGCACTTAGAGCAATGGGTCGGAAAAGCCCAGAAAAAATAAAGATTTCTTTGGTAGAAAGAGCCTGGAGCCATGGATTTTTCACCTCAGAGGAGTTTAGGCCGCAGGAAACATCCCCAAACGGGGCCTGGATATTTTTCCTTGTGGATGGTGCCTGGTTTGGGTTGAAACCGACTTAAAAAAGATCAGATCAGTGATGCAGAGGAGGGTTGTTAATCCAGAGAAGATGCAGGAGGAGTGAGCCATGAGGCAGAGATGGCCCCATGGTTGCCCTCAAGCCAGGAGCTCCTTCTGGGAGCAGCCCAGAGGGTGGGAAAGGGGCAGCTCTGCTGGGGGGGGACATGTGGGGGCAAATAATCCCCTCCTCAGGAGGGCTCAGCGTGTGCGGAGCAGTTGTTCCTGGCAGGGGAATAATGGGTTTGAGCCTGCAAGGAAATGGCTGCTGCGGTTGCAACCCAGCTTTTCCTGGAAAGTGCCCAGCTCCCACCTCGCAGCTCTCGGCTCTTCCTGCGTGACTCACGCCCTGCAGGCTCCCCAAAGGTGGGCGTTCGGCGCCCTTTGGAGGCGGTGACATCTTCCTAGAAGTGACAGAGACGGTAAGCGGCGAGACAGCAAAGGGAGAGGATGGAGGACTGGGCCTCTGGCTCGGCCAGGCCTGGCTTTGCTGCCCGTGTGTTCTGCCACCCGCAGAAGACGCTTTGCTGCCGCGTGCCTCAGTTTCCCCATCCGTGTGGGAGCTGTGCGGGAAGGGAAGGAGGCCAGGAGCAGTTGAGAGCCAATAACGCTGTGCAAACAGTGCCACACTCAGGAGCGGGGTGAAGATACACGGAGTGCCCTTCCAGAGGCACCCAAACCTACAAAACCTGGGCTATGAACCAGGGCAGCTGAAGGCCCTGGGGAGGCTGCACTTGTCTGTCTCTGTTTCTGTACCCCCCACATTAACTAACCAACTAACTAACCAACTAACTAACCTACTAACTTATTTGTTTATCAATTTACTCTCTATTTATCTGTCCACCCCCTGCATATAGAATGGCCCTGCTCTTCCAGAGCTGATACCCTTCAGAACAAATCCACCCTGCAAAGGTTGGTGTTTTGCTAGAGAAAGGTCACTCCAGCTGTTTGTGTGAGAGCTGAGGCCAACTCAATATCCTTCCTGTCCTGACATCCTTTTCCAGGCCAAAGCCCTTTCTGGAAGCACACAGAGGAAAAGCTCAGAACAATATCTGCCTTTACTTCCCCCTCCTGGGCTGGGTCCTTCAGTGTCCCACTATCCAGGGGTTCTGCTCTGTGCTGGAAGGAGGAATGGCTCTTAAATCATGTCCACACATGGCTGCTCCCCTGGTTTACCCAACAAACAGTGAGGTCTTCGGGTGTGTGGGAGCAGCCCTTAAATTCAGTGATCCAGAGAGCTCAGAGCAGAGCAGGGATGGTTTGAAAGCCTTTCCTGGCTCCTGTGATTTCTCTTCTCTTGGATCTTTGTCGTGACACGCCCGGACAACCTGACAAGCTCTGCACAAACTCTGTCAGCCTCATTGTGCTCCCTCCAGCATGGAGCTCTTCTTGCAAGCTTACTCCAAGAGGAAGAACAGCAGAGATGCTGCAGGTTCTGCTGGAAGAGGAGAGGGCAGGGGTTAAATTCAGGCCTTGGAGAGCTGAAATATTCCAAACATAAGGCGGATGTGGCACTTCCCAGACTGCATGTAAATCAGAGACACATGCTCCCTCCGCTATGGCAGCACATGTGCGCTGTTTATTTGGAGGACCCACATTGCCACTTATTTTTGTTCCCACCCAGTCAGGACTGGAAGAAGTTTGCTCCAGCTCTCCAAGGCAAAATAACACCGGGTCTCTCTTCCCCCAGGACCGAGGGCATGAGAGCTACCTTCAATTTCTTGGCCAAAAGAACTCGGTGTTGCCCTTTTGAGATGAGCTCCAGATCCCCCACCAGCCTTGGAGCTTTCTCTCCCTCTGAAACCCAGCCAGGAGCAACTCAACATCAGGAAACAATTCCAGGGACTGTTCCACATTAGCCACAATCCAATTATTTTTCCACAGCCTGGTGATGTTCTTCCCACACCCCTTCCATGGCCATAGCCATGCCATCGATGACATTTGGCAGGCTAGGGGTGACCAGCTCAGGGACAGCCTGGACAGTGGCACCACAGGAAGGGACGTGGCAAGGTCTGTGCCTCTGGCTGTTTGCACAAGCCCAGGTTTGCCCTGGTGCTGGCAGCAGCATCCTGGGGGTGAAGTCCAGTGTTACGCTGTCAGTGGGCAAAGGACACGGGCACTGTGGAGACCTTAAAGCAGCCAGAAGATCAAAGGGGACAAATGTCCGTAGAGGACAGAATTACAAAGCCAGGGTGAGAAAAGGTTTCATGTCCTGACTATGGGCATTGCCCTGAGAAACTCTCCAGTGCAGCAGTGCTCAGGGCTGGCTGCAAGGCTGCTCCAACTTCCCTCTTGGGTGTCTCCGCTGGGTATTTTGCAAGCAGAAACTTTTCTGGCTCAAACCAGCCCTGGCTTCAAGCCAGGACCTGTGGCTGTGGTCAAGGCAGGGCTGAGGCACCACTAACAAGTCCAGCTCGCTGTGCATCAGCCCCCACACAGCCCCGACTGCTCAGTGTGACTTTTGAGGCTTCCCACCCACCACAAGCTCTTCATCTCCTCCTCCATGTCACACCTGGCTCCTTTTGTGCCCAATCTCAATTTATTTCTTCCTTGCTTGTGCTCCTTTGCTCAGCCCCCAGCCCAGGCTGTGCCAGGCCGGGCCAGGCCGGGCCAGGCCAGGCTCCCCCGCAGGGATCCCAACACGGATCACAGTGATCTGCAGATGGGATTTGGGGTCCTGGGAAGGTTTCTGCCTGCCATCCCTCGTCTCCCCTTCACTCTGAGCTCTGCATTGGCACGGCAGCCCTGCAGGCACTGCCTTTCTGCAGGGTTATTGCTCTGCTCGGCTGGTTGGAGTCGCTTACCCCCGGAGCCCCCGGCGCCACGGCAGCACTCCAGGCGTGCAGGAATCCCTCAGGAGCGCAGCATCTGCTGGATCCCCTCTGAAAGGCTGTATTTCTGTGTATTTCTGTCTAGCAGCTCCCATATGACTGGAGCAGAGAGTGAGGGCTGGCCCAGCACGGCGTGGACGTGGCCTTGTGTCACCCAGGGAAGGCTGGGCCCCCGCTGTCCCCATCAGCCAGATGTGACTTGTCCAGCCATGCGTGAGCGCCTGGGCTTGAGATTTCTTGGTTTTCCTTCCTTCCCAGTGCCCCCAGCTGATGGCAGGAAGTGGAGGAGGCAGCTGAGAAGCCAGGGATGAAATCTGCTGTCCCCTAACAGGCAAATCCTGTGTCCCCAGTGACAGATTCACCCCGACCAACCTGTCCCCTCTGACACTGGGGGCTGCCGGGTTGCCAGACCTCTCGGAGAGTTTTGGTACCCAGCCATGCACAGCCTTCCTGCTCTGGTGGAAGGAGAAGAGCACAGGAGACAGAAAATGAACCTGGATCCAACATCTGGTTCCCTCCCAGTCCCAAAGGGGAGGAGGAACTGGTGTAACTGGGGAATTTAACGGGTGGGAGGCTCACACTGGGCAGGAACAGGCACCAAAACCCACTCTGGAGAGGATGCAGAAAGGCTCTTTGCAGCCATACACCACCTTGGTTTTCTTTGCTGTATTCAGACTGAGGTGTTGATCCCTGCTGAACCCAGGACTGATAAGAAAGGAGCCACCTGGAGCAGCCCCCACTGCATTTTTTGGCTCTGTGATGCCCATACCCACCCCAGAGCCAAATCTCCCAGACAAATCAGGAGTTTGGAGCTGCTGGGGCTTGCCCAGCTGGAGGGGATGTTTGTGAACCCACTCACAGCATCACAGTGCGGGAAAAACAGCCAAGGGGGGCTGGGGGAGACAAAAAATCCAAAACACAAACAGAGCTGGGAGGGAGGGAGGGAGGGGAGGGGTCCTTGCTCTTCATGCCCAGGTGAGGCAAGGCAGGGAGGAGGAATGTTTTCCTCAGGATCCACAGGCCCTGAGCCCCTGGTGGGGCTGGCCTCACCTCTGAGAACACAGTCCCTGCTGTGGCACCTCACCCTGACCCCTCTGGAAGGCAGCAGCTTTGGGGAGGGGAGAGCAGGGTTCCCCACTCTGCAGCCTCCTCCATCCCGGGGAGCTCTGGAAACTTCCCTGCCCAGCCAGGAGCGGTACCATGAAACCTGGCAAGAGCACAGGCAATGCTTCCCTCCCACTCCACACAACTCAGCCTTTATCTCCTGGCTAAGTGGGCAAGAGGTGCCTCTCCGAGGCTGATGAGAGCCGGGAGTGTGAGGCACAGAACGGGCACAGCCCACAATGGCTCTTTGTAACAGCGCTGAGGAAGGCCGGGAGGAGCAGAACAGGTTTGCTTCACAAAGACCAAAATCCTCCCAGGAGCAATTAGCAGGGGATCTGAGGGTAGAGAAAATCCCCAGCCACCTGTAATTTGGATGTGAGGACAGGCTGACCCGTGAGGACACAGGTAGCGGGGTGAGAACCGTTCGGGGAGGGCTCCTGGGGATGCTGCCGGAGGTGGAACTGCTGATCAAAAATCCTGCAGGGCCAGGCAGCTCCCTATGGAAAAAAGATGTGGGGAAGGACTAGCTCCTGCTTAATTTGGAGCTGGAAAAGATCACACTCCCTTCGATGGCTCGGAAGCATATTGATCTGACTGTCGTGGTCCCAGGCTGTTGTACCGTGTCAAAACAAGACGTTTTGATCAGACTGAAGCAAAGGAAATGTTGAATTTTCCCTTCAGGGAAAGAATTCCCAGGACTGTGAATTTCATCCTGGCTGGAGATTGCCCTGCTTCAGCATTTCCCACGGGACAGAGAGGTTTTATTCTTTTTTCCAAGCTCTTGTCTTCAAGACCTTCTTCTGAAATTCTGGACTTAGTCTTCCCAGAGGGTCAGGTTTATTCATAACTGAGGAGGCCAGAAGGCCTTTTAAGCAGTACTGCAATTATAACTGAAATGTCCAGAGACTCCAGAGAGAGCAGAGGCTGAAGACGAGCACGAAATGCCTCAGGATCCTGGAGGAAATGAGGAGATGTGGCACATGGATTTGGACAGCCATGGATATGCCATGAAAGCCCTCATTAGTGTTATTCTACATTATGTTTATGGCCATAATACCAAGACACGGCTCCCACAGGGAGACCGTACAGGAGCATCACAACAAACGGTGGTGAGTGGAGAAACATCTCCCACCTGCTGCTGTCAAAGGCTTTTTCTCCTCCAAATGCAGCAACACAGACTCAGAGACCGAGCCCAGGCACTGCAGCTCGGCAGCTTTAGCCCACAGACACAGCCTGAGTCACGGGATGGGTTTCTATTCCTGTTTTCTGTGCCTTTGCAGGCCAGTTTGGTGAGAGATTGTGTCACCCACACTCACACAGACGTCTGTGTTGAGGCCCTTCTTGGCCCTGCCACCTCCACCTCCTGCTGTGCCGGAGATTTCCACCTCGACCTGCCTGCTCAGAGCAGGAACACAAGCACAGCCACAGCCAAGGCTGGCTCAGGTCGGTGCCAGCCTGCAGGAACATGTTCCAAAGCGTGGCACCTCTTCACGGGAATCCAGAGCAGACAATTTCCAGAACACACCCGCCTGTTTCGGCATCACTTCCCAAATTTTGGTCCTTCAACCACCCACGCCTGTGAAACACATTCCGAAGTCCTCCTCCCACCTGCTGTACCTGAGGCTGGCATGACCTCAGGATTAAGCCCATGGATTGGGATTCTGTTTGCTGTTTATAACTCACTGCCAGCCCAGAAATGGGATCAGCTTTTGCTCGTGGCATCAGATCCACCACTGGTTCCCAAGAGTTTTGAGGCCTCTTCTATTCAATGTTCAGACCTACAACCCGAAATGCAGGGGTTGACCTCAGTGGTCACGAAGGGCCAAGAAAGACCCCACCCCAGCAATGCCAAGAACCAGCTGCACTCTGAGACCTGCTGAATCTTCTTTTCTGCCTCATTCCTGCCAAGACCATTCTAGGTGACCTTTTGCAGGTCATTTTTCCCACCCACAAGAAGTCTGCATCAATGCTTAAGTCTTTGCAAAGTGCTTGGAGCTCTACAAACTGTCCAGTGCTGGTCAAAGGCAGATGTTGTTGGAATCAGGGTTTGGGCTCCATTTGGCCCAAAAACTGCAGCTGAATGTTTGGATTTTGATTTGGCCACACACGCAACAATCAGTTAAAATTTAAGCAATGTCCAGAAGTCCAGTTGGCCAAAGGACATGTCTGAAGTGAGGTGTGGGGTTAAATCAGGTTTTCCAGTGGAGTCTAATTGAGTTAAGCATTCAACTCCCAGCATATGCCTGAATCCCTACACCTTTTCCAAAAATGAGGTGTGAAGATGAGGTTACTTCACCTGGATAAAGACTTGGAGTGTTTTATGCCCAGCTTGTCTTTCCCAAAACATCATGTTTTCCATTAAAGGGAGCCATTCAGGAAATGAATGACTCCAAACTTCCACAAATGCTGCAGCTATGTAAACAGGGACAGTGCCCAACAGTGCCACCCCTTTTGTGTCAGTGGCTCATCCCTGACAATGATGGAACAGCTCCTGATCCCACTGTGACATCAGAAGCTCCTCGTGATTTTGCAGAGCTTTTGAGAACTCGAGTTCTCTTCTGCTTAAACAATCCTCACCTTAAAAATGAGGCTGTGGAGAATTCACTGCAAATCCCTTTGCATTTCCTTAGCACTGAGGAAATGAGTGAGATCAACTCCAAACTTGCAGCGAGCTTGCCCTGCCAGAAATATTTGTGCTTGGACCAGCAAAGCCAACCTTCCCAGGCTGGCTTGGAAGAGCAGGCGCTTTGTTTTTTGGCTCCAAGGGAAAACGTTGCCAGCTGCCAGCATTTAAACCAGCAGTGCTGCTGCTGCTGCTGAGCATGAAATCAGCCAGGCAAGACATTGTGATGGGGAGACAGAAGGGAAGAAAGCAGGGCATGGACTCGGCACAGAAACCACCACGCCGAGAGATCCAGCTGTGACACAGAGCTGGGGCGTGCCCGCGGTGAAGCCAGATTAAATCAGGAAATTGGGATTGTTCTTTTCTTATTGCCGCCATCCTTGGCCCATTTGTCCTGGGAAACGGGGGCAGAGCTTCCAAAATCCTGCTGGTGCCATTTCTTGTTACTGCCTGACCCTGCCCCTGGTCTGAGAGCCCTGATCCATCCACGGGGTGACCACGGATATTGCGCTGGGAGGATGACTCAGTCTCACTGAGGATGAGCTTGAATTGCTTTGAGAGAGGATCGTGTTTTTTCACGGGGTCCATGGCTGTGATTGCTCCCACATCACACCCTCATCCTCCCAGCCTTTCCCCCACTCTCCTCGGCACTTCCAGAAGGAGCAGCAAGATGAAAGCAGATGTTGGCAGCTCTCAAGGCTTCTCTTTCTGAGCCAGGCAAAAGTGACTTTGGTTTTCCATGCTGCTCTAGCAGAATGTTCTGACGGAGTGCACGAGTGGATATGGATTTTTGGGGAATNATATATATATATATATATATATACACATTTAAATATAAAAATTCTGTTTCAAATCAATATCCCAGGACTGTTCTCCATAAAACCAAGAACTTACACAAGCAAAAAAGAATTAACATCAGTGTGTTCCCCACAAATAGAAAGTTTCACAGAGTTTGGGTTTTGTGGGCGTACATTTCAAAATCTGCCCACAAATGTTTTCTGTTTTAAACACCTCAAAAACTTCCCAGCGAAAAGTGACAGAATGTATCTCTCTGCAGTCAGAAATGGGATTGCATCATATGCAGACACAATCAGGCTGGTTTTCAGCTAATTAGCTCTGATCCAAACTGCATCACTGCTTGAACAAAGCTGTAAGAAGCCCAGGGCAAATTTCAGGACCAGGAGGTCCATGTGGGGTTTGGATAAGATGATCTTTCAGGTTCCTTCCGGCCCAAATCATTTTATTATTTATTATGAATCCATGCCAGAGGTGCTGGAGTTCAACATGGAAGGCCATGTTGATGCCACTTTGAACATTTTCATGTACTCCAGGGAAAATTCTTCGAGGTCCCCAAACGTTAAAATATGAGTTGGGAAAATATTCTGAATTCCTTTGCAGTAGGGGAAAAAAAAAATTCCAAGTGAAATCTGGAGCGTTTCCTTACATTTAAAATAAGAGCTTTAAATTGCATTTTATTTTAAGGGGCGTTTCAATTTTAGATTTATTTACATTCATGCAAGGCAAGAGTGGTTCCTGCAGCTGGAGGATGATGAAGTTTGAAGGAGATGCTCCGTGCAGGGAGCTGTGCTGGATCTGTGCAGCACCAGCCTCCCAGTGCTTCCATACCCAGCTAATATCAAGGGAAAGCTCTCGCTGTCTCCAGCCGATTGTAATTCAATTGTAAAAAGAAAAAAGAAAAAAAAAATTTGCTCCAGGTGGTAATTTGGCATCTGCTTCCATTTCCCCCTGCGGTGAGGGATTGCAGGCACCGCTAACGACGGGCTAATTTTGCACACGGTGAGCCAGATCCTTGGCTCCTGCAAAGCGCAGGGAGCACCGTGGGGTGGGAAGCAGCTCATTCCAGCCGAGGGGATAAGCCCCAGGAGTCAGTCCTTCCACTCCCGGTTGCGACAGCAGCCCGAAGCTGTGAGTTTTGGGTTGCAGCCTGGGACGGGCTCTGGGGTTGCTGGTTGCATCCGCAGCCTCTTTAAACATTCCCGTGCCGTGTTATCGCTCTGGAATTCCAGAGTGCTGAGTCCCGGCCTCAAGCAGCCAGAGGAATTTGCTCCCCAAGCATTAATGCCTTGTCCTTCCCCAGAAGGATCCTCTGGGATGGCTCCTCTTGTGCAATGAGGGTGGGCTGGTGTCCTGCCAGGCCCCAGATCCGGGTTTGGGCTTGGTCACCTCGTCCAGCTCCGGAACGTGAGCTGGGTGATGGGACCATCATGATCCATGGTGGGACTGGGACAAGCCCAGGGTGAGGAAGGACTGGGCATGGCTGGAGGGCAGCAGCCTCCTCCAGCCCTTCCACTCCAGGGATATCCGGGTTTGCATCAGCCCAGCCAGAGGCAGAGCTGGGACCTGGTCTGGGGGACATGCACCACATCCTGGATCCTCACTGCTGCTACTCCCACTGGGGACGCTTCTCCACTCAGCTGTGGGACTCCTCACTGCAGCAGAATTCCTGCCTGGACGCAGCTCATGAGGAATAATTTGTAGTTGTACACACGCAAGAGCAATAGTTTAAAAAACAAGAGACGAGGGGAAGAGATAGAAAAGCTTCTGGATGAAAACCAGGCAAATTCCTTGAGTTTGGAGGAGGCTCATGCACATCTGCCTTCTGCGGGGGTTCCTGTCGGTCCTGCTGCCGCTGCTGTTAGTGCAGAAAGGCCGTGGGACTAACAGGGCTGCGGGGCTGGCGAATCATCCCGGGAGAGCTCCGAAGGAGCCAGCAAGCTTTTGCGGAGTCTTTTTGATGACAAGAGACGTTGTGCTGACAAAACAGCCCATTTTCCCCGGTCTAACCCCCTCGTTATCAGCCCTTCGTTGCAGGAGTGTTGGCTGACACTGCGGCAGCGGCAGACGAGGATTATTAAGTTGTTGACAGAGAGCTCATCCACTCGGAATAGTTATCGTGGCAGGGAGCATCCAGCACGCAGGCAGCTCCTGACAGGCTCTCTCATCAGCCAGATGCCGTGTGGGGGGGAACCTCCTCGAGTCTCACACCCCGTTTTCCCCCCCCTCTTAATGTATTTAAATGAGTCTCCCAGCAGTGTTACGGTTGATTAGCCCTGCAGGGAAATTCATGGGGACGCGGCCATAAATAGTCTTGGAAATAAATGGTTTTTAGCTGTCCCTCCAGGTGAGTCCAGCTCTGCAGGGAGGTAGGAAAGGGATAAATTTGGGGGAACCTGCAGTGATTGCTCTCCTAATGGCCAGGGAGGAGCACAGGACCTTCATGGATGGAGAAAACCAGACCAAGGCCAGAACTTCACCTTGCCAAGACCTCCACTGCTTTACAGATTTTGGTCTAAGGCTCCTGATTGCACCGAGTGGCTAAAAGCCATGCCAAAAGCCAGGATTAGCAAGTCAAAGCACTGTTCAGTGCTTTATTCCTGAGCTCAATAAATGTATCCCCTCCTGGAAATGCTGCTCGATGTTAACAGGATTAGTGGGCCTGCTCACCCATCTGGGCAACCTCTCAGAGAGGGGTAGGAAGGAAGGAGCTGGCAGGGATAGAAAAAAAGGAGGATGGAGGCTGCTGAAATGTCCTTAATCTTGCTCCTCTGCCCACTGGGACACGGCGCTCCCTCCCTGCTGCTCTGCCATCCAGACAGCTCCATAATCACAAGGAAGCAGCAGGACCAGCCCCAGCCCGTGGTGCAGCACTGCACAACTCAAGGTTTCACTTTGATCTCTGCCTGGAAGATGAAAAGTCTTAATCAAGGCTGAGAGCGCGTTAAACAGCAGACTCGAAAATAATTGGGCACTCCGGCCTCCTTAGGTAAGTGCAAAAAGAGGGGATTATTGTGGCTTGGGTAGTCAAACGTGTCCAGGCTTTATCCTGGCTGGAACAGGGCACAGGCAGAGGCAGGGCAGGCTGAGCACACCCCTCACAGGCCTTGCCACACAATCCAATGGTCTCTCTGCTCCGGGAATCGTGCTGCTCCCTGCTCTCCCCCCGAGCTGGCTGCATTAAAGCTGCCTGGGGCAGGGCTGCCAGCCTTGGCCAGCACTTGCCTTGCCAGCCCCAGGAGCAGCTGCTTTTGCAGAGGGGATTTGTCTGCCTGGAGAATCCAAGTCTTTTACTTCATTCCCCTCAAGTGTTTCAAAAACCTCTGACTGCAAGGCCGAAGGAGACTTTAAAAAGGTTTTAAACTGGTGGTTGCTGGTGGGATGGCCTCCACAAAAGGATTGTCTTCCCAATGCTCTTAGGATGATGAGCAGGGAAAAAGGGACGACCGTGGCCTCCAGGTGAGCCACACCATTCCAAAAAGCTGCAGAAATCAGGAGGGATGGAGAGGAGAGGGATGACCTTGCTCCTTTGGGCTCAGTGCTTGAAGAGAAAACAGCAGAGCCAGTATGGTAGGAGGTATCCTGGACTTCCAGCTCAGAAGATGTCACTGGATGCTGTGGCAGGTCCCAAATGTGCCCGTTTCTCATTGCTGGTTTGTGTCACCTTGGCTCCCAGCACCTCACAACCAACTCCACCTTCAACAACAACACACGAGAGCGAGTGCACCTGGCACAGGGAGGCTTGTGCCATGGAAAAGGTGCTTTGCCCCTGATTGGAAAACCTAATTAGCAATTAGAGAGGAAGGAGCATCCCATCATCTAGATTTGCAGGTTCTTTTCCAGCCCATCAGGTTTGCAGAGAGCGAGGGAGCAGCTTCTGGAGCGGCACAGGGGAGCGGGGGGGATGGAGGGACCAGAGGATTGTCTTTAAGAATGGAAAGGACATGAGACAAAATGTTCTTGCTCGATGTTGTAAACAAGCCTAAAGTGTTTTGAAAGACTCTGTCAATACAAATTACTGACAAACAGGACACTGGAATTGCAAAAGGGGAGCTCAGCTGGAGGAAGGCTGCTCGCAGAGTGCCTCCTGCCCACCCCAGACACTCAATGAGGCAGCAGCACTCTCCGCTGCCCTCCCGCATTCCTCTCTATTCTTCCCCTCTCGAATGGAGAAGAGGCATCAAGTGCTCCGTGTGAGTTGAGTGCATTAAAGCATCCTCCAGCCCAGCTACTGCAGCCCTGAGAGCCCAGGGAATTTGCCAGCAGAGCTCTCTGGGCAGCATTTCAGGATAATTCCCTGTGCAAACCCTCCCTGTGGTGTGGGGTTGGGAGATTGGCTCAGCAGCGTCTGTGTCCCTGTTCCTTCCCGGGGGCAGCTCATTCCCATCCCCACGGGATGGATCAGGGAGCTCCTGGCATCCTCCAGGAGGTAAATGTGTGCTCAAGCCACGGGCAGGGAGCAGCTGCTGTGCCATAAATTCACAGCCTCGCTTACCTCGTGTTAACTTTCTCATCTGGCTGTACCTTCTCCTGGGACAGCAGCCAGAGCTCTGAGAGGAACAACCGTGGCCCTGCCAGCCTCAGCTCAGCTGTGGACAGCCCAGGCAGCAACCTTGGCAAAAAAAAAAAGCCCAAAATAGAGTAATGCTGATCTCTTAGCCATGGCCTGGAGTGATTCCAGCTGTAGGTACAGTGGGGGACACTCCCTGTGTGCCTCGGGGACAGTGATGGGGACAAGTGTCACACCCACACTGCTCGGAGGCTTCAGAATCACAGAATCCATAAAGGTGGAAAAGATCTCTAAGACCATCAAGCCCAACCAGTACAGATAGAGGCCAGAAGTCTCTATTTTTAGGGGTGTTTAACCCTTTCCCAAAGAGATCAATTGAAAATGACTCTTTGCAGAGTGTGTTGGTGTGGTCAGCACCAGTATCTTCCCAGCAGGGCTCTGGTGGCAAATCTCAGGAGGATTTTTAATTAAAACAGTGGCAGTTAGGTCTTCAAAACCTCTCTGGGTCTGAGCCTAAATTCCTAAAACAGCCTGGAGGAGAGAAAGCTCTGGGGAGACTTTAGGGCACCTTCCAGTGCCTAAAGGGGCTCCAAAAGAGCTGAAGAGGGACTTTGGACAAGATCCCGGAATGACAAGACAAGAGGGAATGGCTTCAAACTGCCAGAGGGCAGCGTTAGATGGGATGTTGGGAAGAAATTCTTCCCTGTGAGAGTGGTGAGGCCCCGGCACAGGGTGCCCAGAGAAGCTGTGGCTGCCCCTGGATCCCTGGAAGTGTCCAAGGCCAGGTTGGACAGTGGGGCTTGGAGCAGCCTGGGATAGTGGAAATGAGATGAGTTTTGAGGTCCCTTCCCACCCAAACTGTTCTGTGGTTCTACAAAAGCAAAGGCTCCAAAACCCACTGCAGCCCCTCAAAGTGTCCGTTTGCACCTCTGGCATTTCAACCTGGTACCTTTTGAGTAAAATCGATAAAACAGATGAGAAACAGGAATTTCTGGCCCAAAGACTCCGACAGCACCCTTTGAATGGCATAAATCAGGGTTTTGCACTTTCCCCCTGCTGTTTAAAGCACAGATGTCTGAGCAGAGCTCCAGGAAGAGAACTCTGCCTGGTGCAGAGCCATGGCTGGCACATGGGGATGCTTTAAAGCCATATGGGATTTCCAGCGGGCCCTGCTGTAGCTGGGCCTCGGGTTCAGAGCAAGGGGAGTGCTGCAGGGGTGGCTTCAGCAGCTACATAAATAAACTGCAGTGGGTTCGTCCACCACTGGAACACCAAAATGGCTGGGGTGGCAGGAAGCCAAGCAGAGAGAGAATATTTTTCTTAGATATTAGCCCAGTATGAAATCAGAGCAGAAGAATACTCAAAGAAAGCCTTGACAGGGAATAATGAGATTTTCAGGTGGGTTCTTGAAATTTTACTAGAAAGCTGAGGAAATAATGAATTCTAACCATCCTCCCTATGATTAAAGAGTCTCAGTGCTACCCCCAGAGCGACACGGGTAGGAAGTGCTTTTCAGAAGGATTTAGTGGTGATTTCTGCTCCTTTCTGTATTATGGGAGGCTCCAGGAGATCCAGAGCTCATCTACCCTTTAGCAGAGGTGATGCCCATGGCATCAGTGCCCACCAAGCCCTGCCCTGGCACAGGACTCACTGTGGGGCTGCCCTTGGACCAGGGTTTGGGGGCACATCCCTTTCTCCAAGGAGGAGAAATCAAATCCAGCCCAAGGGGGAAGGAAAGCTCAGAACAGAAGGTGCTCTCCACGTGCTCACTGCTGGTGCTGGGTAAGCTCTGCCTCCCCTTGGGGATAAAAAGACATTGCTGGGACACTTGACAGAGGTGCCAGAGCAGAGCTGGGGTGACAGCCTGGCTTGGGGTCAGGGGACTGGGGCAGGAGTAGGGAAAACGGGGACCAACAGCCCATTTCTGTTTCCACCGAGATCACAGAACGCTTTAGGTTGGATGGGACCTTCAAGACCATCTCTCATCCCAACCTTCCCCTCCTGGGACACCTTCCTGCATCCCAGGCTGCTCCGAGGTGTCACCGGCAGCGCTCCCGTGCCGGCTCTGGCTCCGGGAGGAGCGTTTTGGCTGCCGCCAGCCCGTGTGTGTCAGCCGGGATGGGGAAACCTGAGCCGATGGACGGGCTCGCAGGAGCAGAACTAACAAGCCAACAAATCAGGCCGCTGCCATCTCCTCCGCCCCTCTCTGTCTGCTTCAATAACAGCCGATGGGGGAGGCTCCCAGAACTGCTGAATGGCTCGATAACCAGGAGCCAAAAACATTCAAAACCGCACGTCGAAATTAATTCATCCCAAAGCATCCGCAGACAGAGGACGGGAGGGGGGTGGTGGGGAGGGAGGAGGTGGAGGAAAAGAAACAGAAGAAGGAGAAATGACTTGGCTCCTTTTCAAGCCCTTTCTAAAAATGCTGAAAGAGTTTGGCAATACTAATAAAAACCCAGTGCAGCAGTTGCCCTAATTTCTCTGAGCAACGTCGCTGAGAGGCAGGCGACGGGATGGCTGTGGCATGTAAAATAAGGGATGAAAAGGAGGAAGAAAGGGTTTGGATGTCAAAGTGACGGTGACAGGAGGGAGCCTGACAGGACGGGCACAGAGACCCGGGATGGCTGAGCTGCTGGAACCCCACTCAGATCTCTCCCTGCTCCATCCCTGGCCTTCCAAAGCTCACCCCAGACCCCTTCCCAGGGCTGGGAGTCTCTCTGTGTGCTCGTGGCTCGGCTGACTGTTTCCAGAACGACAGGGATGGATTTGAGCGTCGTCCCGAGGCAGCGTGCGGTGTCAGCCTGTCTGCTGGGATGAGACTCAACAGAGCTCCAGCCACAGGAGAGGAACAGAACAGCCACATGTTGGTATTGGAGACAGGCAGCCCAGCAGCCAGGCAGGAAGGAGCTCCAGAGAGCAGGGGTTTTTTTCCTCAAACAGCAGTTTTTTTCCTCAAACAGCAGGTTTTTTCCTCAAACAGCGTGAAATCCGTACAGGAAAAAAAGCTGGTGACCAACTCAGCCTGGGAACTCCCTCCTAGGGAGGTGAGGGCTGAGGGAGCACTGAGGTTCCTGCAGGTATGGGCAGTGTGGACAAGGTTTTTTGCAGCACCATCAAAGCTGCGTTTTGGGCTCGGTTTCTAATGTTTGTCACTCTGGAGGAGCACTGGCAGCACGTGGCATGGTCATTCCCAGCTCTTCACACACTCAGAGGGATGCTGTGGGGCGCCTTTGAAGCTCATTCATGAATTAATGGCTTTAAACTGGGAAATAATGCCTTTAAATTGAAAGAGAGTGGGGTTAGATGGGATATTGGGAAGAAATTCCTCCCTGTGAGGGTGGGCAGGCCTTGGCACAGGGTGCCCAGAGAANGTGGCTGCCCCTGGATCCCTGGAAGTGTCCAAGGCCAGGTTGGATGGGGCTTGGAGCAGCCTGGGATAGTGGAAAGTGGAACTGGATTAACTTTAAGGTCCCTCCCAACCCAAACCGTTCTGTGATTCCATAATTCCACAATTAATTAAAGCATCCCTCAAGAATTTCAAGCTTGATCCCTTAGATTTTAAGTTTCCAACACCCAACAGAGTTTCAATGACTCCACTCCAGCCTGTTGGGGGTTTTCCCAACCCCTGAATGATGGAATTTTGAGGGCAGTGGCAGACCCAGGTCCGTGCTGGGGGCTTGCTGAATCGAAAGGCCAACACTGCTGCTAGAAACACAACATTTAAGGACTGCAGCCCATCAAACCACCGGCACAACCAAGGTCAAAGCCATCTTTGAGTCATCCCATCTACGGGGATCTGTACAAATAACTGGAGAGGCTAAAGCTAACGGCTGAGTGCAAACACTCCCAGTTCTGCAGGACTTGGTGACATTCAGCCAAAAGGTCACATCCCTCACCATGCTATTTGCATTCTCCATCTACATACAGCAGGAGGAGAGCAAAGGAGCTGGAGGAGGCAGATGAATGGGCTGGAAATGCAGCCCAGCCTCTGGTTTGGACAGGACCTTGCATTCCCTTCCATTCATTTAATTGTGAAGGTTTCATGACAAAGCACCTCGTGAGGTGTTGGGTCTGCTGCTCCCTCTGACCAAGAGTGAGGACAACACACGCGTGGGGACACCCCAGCAGATCACGCTGGGACATTGTGGCTGCCACATGAGACCATTCCCTGCTCCAGCCGGGACTGGATTCCCAGGAAGGTGCACTTGTAAAGGATGGGGCTTTACCATTTCTCAGTTTAAAGCTCTACCAGAGCTGCTTCAACCCTAAGAGAGGGGGCTTTGGAAGAAGAAAACCAAGAACTATTAGGATATGCAGCATTTTTAGGGTGCCCCTCATCTCAGCGATAATTGAGGGTAATTAAAATAATTTAAATTGCAGAGAGAAACTCTCAGCCCTTGGGAAGGGAACCACTGAACCTCCATATGACTCCAGGCTGGGCAGCCCCAGCTGGGATGAGTGAGAACAGCGTGTTTCTGTCTCCCAGAGCTGGTGTTTGCTATCTGGGGAGTGCGGGCAGGGAAGAGGTGTTAGGAAATCTCTCTGACTCAGCCTCCAAAGTTGCTCAACTGAAATATCCGCGGCAAAGCAGGGTGCTACAGCTGAGGGATTTCTTCCCCGGTTGCAGCAGCAGGGATGGTTTGAAAAGTTTCAACCCCCAGCTAATTTTAGATGGACTGGCCTATTATTCTCCAAGCTTACATCAGTTAAACCTTGTTTTTCTGTCACACAGGACATGGGACACATCTGTACTGCTGAAGATTAGCTTAGTCAGAGCCTTTCTGAAGCCTGGGGCTTGCTGGATTGAATCACAGAATCATTTAGGTTGGAAAAGACCTTTAAGATTATCGAGTCCAACCCTATTTATGTACCTATGTAATGTTTAACTTCATGGCACCATAATGCAGTTAAAGAGAACTCAAAGGGAAAACTCTGCTGTTCTTAATGCAGTTTCTGCTGATGTCTGAGGCACCTCAGACAGCAAAATGCATCTTTTTAATCAAGAAGAAAAAGGCTGCAGTGTGCACAGACCTGGTGAGCCATGTCCTCAAAGTGCCAGGAAGGATCAAAGTTGGACGACCTCCTCCTGCTCCCCAAAACACGCTGGGTCGTTGCCCCAACTTGTACATGAATTTAAGTCCCAGGTGGGATTTTTAACCACGGCAGGTGGCTGGGAAGAAAGCAAAGGCTCTCCAGAGGAGCCCCACCTGGAATGTGGGCTGTGCTGTAATGTGGGAGACTGACGGTGGGTCTGGTTTGTTCCTCTCACAGGTACCAGAGGCTTTGAAGCATCTCCCCAACATTCTTGAGGACAGTGTGGGTGTGGGGGAGCCACCCTGCCTGGCTTGGGGAGGTGACTGCTCAGCCCTCAACCAGGGAAAGCCATCCATAAAGGCTCCAAATAGGAAATGCCTTCAAAAAATTTAGGGGGGGGGAAAAACCCAGTCTTTGCAGATCTTATCTCAGGGGAAACGGGAATCAGGCTTTTGGGAGGAGGCATTTCCCACCCCTGCGGGCTGCCAAGGCCCCTGTGCTGCTGCAGAGCCCTGGCAGTGGCCTTTGCAGGATGCAGGAGAAGGCCTCTGAGACTTTTCTTTCAAAAATAGAGCAGGGGTTACCCTTTCTTTCCAAACTCCTCCCGGGAAGGAGCCGCCCTCTCCCAGCGCCTCTCCGTCCCCTGGCTCTGTGCACATTAACCCCGAGCCATGAGGGTCCAGCCTCGCTCTTCCCTGGGCTCTGTGGTCGCTGTTCATTCCTGGGCAGCAGCTCCCACGTCTCCTGCTGGTGGCTTCCCACACGGTGCCAAAAAGTTCAAGGGAACACCAGGGAAAGGTGGAAATGTGTTGGGATTTGATGATCATTAAGGTGCCTTCCAACCCGAAGCATTCTGTGATTTCTGTGAGTCTCTGGTTTAATGTCAGGGCCCTCCCCTGCACCCCAGCCCTCAGCAGGGCTCCGAGCCAGCCAAGCAGGAGACACTTTCCAGAGCTTATGGCAGAAGAGGAGCCGTAGCAGAGATTTTAGGAGAAACGCCAGGTCCCTGCAAGTCATCAGCGTGAGACAGCCCCAGGTCTCTCCAGACAGATGTTCCCAGATGTGGCCAGGCAGCTGGGCTACCTTACAGGCACCATGATGACCTGGCCAGAGGTTTGGTGCCCAGAGGGTCACAGGGCAGTTCAGCAGGGGGTGAAGGGTGGTGATTTGGCAGATTGAAGGTGACAAAGCCCCACAGGTCCCCTTTGACTGCGGGTCATCCCATGGGTCCAGGCCATCTCTGCTCCCAGGTTTGTGCCTATTTAAAAATCAATCCAACAACCCTGAGCTTCTGGAAGGTGCTGTGACACCCTGTGGGTGTGGCTGGAGTGTTTTTAAGGCCCGTCTCTGGAGAGAGCTCTGCAAGTGTCAATGGAACTGACACTAAACCTTTTCCTGGGCCAGGTAGTTTCACCCCAGCATCCAGGGCATCCAAGCCAGGATCAAAGGTCTCCTCTGCAAGGTGATAAAACACAGTCCAAGGCCGTGTTCAGATGGATTTGTCACCCAAACAAAAAGGAAAGTGGAGAGTGTTCAGCCTGGAGAAGAGAAGGCTTCGTGAAGCACCTTCCAGTACCTGGAGGGGGCTTACAAGAAGCCTGGAGAGAGACTTTGACAAGGAGGGCAGGGTTAGATGGGATATTGGGAAGGAATCCTTCCCTGTGAGGGTGATGAGGCCCTGGCACAGGGTGCCCAGAGAAGCTGTGGCTGCCCCTGGATCCCTGGAAGTGTCCAAGGCCAGGCTGGACAGAGCTTGGAGCCACCTGGGGTAGTGGAAGGTGTCCCTGCCCATGGCAAAGGGTGGGACTGGGTGAGCTTTAAACTCTCTCCAACCCAAACCAGTCTGGAATTCTGTGAAACGGAGGGAGAAGAAACCCTGAACATCCCCACTGAAAGGATGAAGGGATGGGGGGGAAGCAAAACCACAGGCAGCCAAGGATCTGAGCTGTTCCCTCTGCTCCCCTGAGCATCCATCCCAGTCCTGGGGATGCTCCCGGTGCTGTGGGAGCTCCTGCAGCTGCATTACCTGCAGGGCATGCGGGCTAATTACCAACCACGCAGCCAGCAAATGGCTCTGCCAAGGCAAAGTGTTATTGACTGAAGCAGAGTGCAGGGAAATGGGCCGATCTCAGCGAAGGTAACCTCCTTTTTCTAAATGGTTAATCTCCGACATTAGAGTTGGTGTGTTAAAGGAGGTTTAGGGCAATTTAATAGCTCATAAAACTTTATGGTCCCAGTTGAAATTGGAGTGATAACTCTGGAGTGTAAAGCTATACTTTGCTAAATGTCTCCCTTAGATTTTTTATTTTATTTTATTATTGGAAACTTAACATCTGCTACAGCAAAATAAAACGGAGCCGTTTGCACTGTTGAGAGACGTGAGCATTCTGCTTCTCTTCATTCTGTTTATATGTTTATTGCTTAAAACTTTGGCGTCGATATTATCCTTGATTATTAAGATTTCAATCACTCCGAGGAAGGGAGAGATAAAATAAGCCAAAATAGAGCCGTGATCAGTTTAACTTGTGGGCAGAATGGAAACCAACAGGATGCCAAATTGTAGACATTGATATTGTTTGGAGTCTTCTGAAATTTCCACTAATGATTCCTCGGCCAATTTCTGCCTGTTTCAGTGCTACATAAAGCAACACACAAACCACCGTGGAAGGGGAGATGGGGAGGATTCGGGAGGTGCTTGACCTGCGTCTGTCCCTGTTTTTGATGCTTCATTTTCCCCACATGTCAAATGCTGGTGACTCCTCCTAAGTGGAGACCTGAAAACTTCATCCCAAAGGTGAAGGATCATTACTGCCCTGGGAAACTCCATTAAGGGCCAAAATCTGTGGCAGAGCTGCTTTTCCTGAGTCCCAGCATCGTGAAATTCTCTACAACACCCAAAAGTATGATTTTTTTTTTCTCTAACAAGTACGTCTTTGCTAGTGTCCCCCAGTTCCTTCCAGCATAAATCCCAGCTCACACTTCCAAGGTGAGTATTTAAGGGGAGGAAAAGTGTGTTTCTAAAAGGAGCCACGTGAGAAATCAACTGGGGACTTACAGAGCCAGAACAGCCACGACTCACACGGAAAATGAAATTAAAATGTTGCTGAACTCCAACCGAGGGTGCTCCAGCAGGGAGGGGGTCAGCGAGCCCAGCACAGCGCTCAGTCCCTGAGAAGTGTTAAAGGAAGTTTGGGATTTATTCAAAGATCTTTGCATAGAGACCAGCTCAGTGTGCTCTGCCAGCAGTCTGGTTTGAGCCTGGCTTTAATCTGGTGTCCCTTGCTCAGCACAAATCCCGGGGCTGAGTCCCTGGAGCCACTGGAGGCTCCTGAAGTGCAGAGAAGGGAGATTTCCCCTCTGCCAGCAGTCCCCCAAAGAACTCCCCGGGGTCTGGTGTGTTCAATCGCCACTCGGAACAGAACAAAGCCCTTCTGGCACAGCCCTGGCGGAGCAGGATGTCGAGTAGAGGCTTGAAGGGCCTCGTTCCTCCCAGCCAAGGCCCAGCTCTGGTATGTCCCCAGACCAGTGTCCACACCAGGCTGTGTGGGAGGAGGACGTGTGGGAGTGGGCAACACGCTCCTCTTGAAAAACCACTTCCTCAGCTCTCCCCTGACGTGCTTTCCGTGCAGAGATACCCCCGTTCCTTTCCGTTCCACACCAGTTTTCCCTTTTCTCTGCTTTGCACGGGTGTTTTTCCCCGTGATTCAGCAAATTCCAGGGCGGCAGCTGAAGGGTTAAAGAGCCTCTCGTTAAGTTGCCCCCGGGGATCCTTTCCCAAGCCTCAGTCTTGGCCTTTGCTGAAAGATTTCCTCCTTCCCTGAGATGTCATTTAGGCCATTAGGGGGATCTTTTTGCAGGGAATAATGCCTACCCCTTCCACGTGGTCCCCCTTTAATTAGTAATTAGGATAATGCAATATTGAAAAAAGCAAGGCACAAATTTAATTAGTTGTGTTTTATTAGAGTAACTAAGGAGAAGGCCCCTGGACTCCACGGAGGGAGAGGGATCGATACTGAACATCTATTTTCACTAGAAAACAATTGCAGCTGACGGGGCTGTCAGTGTGGGGAGCCACCCTCAGCCTCCATCCCTGCCCGCCCAAGGGAAGGGGCAGCACAGGGCCCGGAAAATAAATGATCAATACCTCCAGAGAGGGTCTGGGGATTCTCAGTGAGCGTTCCGGAGCGGATAATAGGACCTGACACATAGCTATGGGGGAGATGGCCTCCATTGCTCAATTAGCTCATTATCTTTTAAGCTCTTCTGGCTCAAACGATGGCACAGGAGCTTGGGTTTTGCATCTCTATCAGTTTTTTGGGGAGATGGTGAGTCTGCTTGGCAAGGCAGCCCCTTCCCACTGCCACCCTCTGGTCCCTGTCCACCCTCACTGGCCCAGCACAGCCGTGTGTGCTCAGTGTCTGCTGGAAAAAGCCACTCTGTCCCTTTCCTGGGGTCCTTCCCCATTCCTCCCCCACCCCTCAGGGGGGCTGCAGTGGGGCTTGGCATCCTCTGAGATGAAACAACGCTTCTGTTTGCTCTGCAAACCCTTCTGGTGGAGATCTTGGGAGAGATGTTTCCTGTTTGGCAGGGCCGCTGCTCACGCAAACTTGCCTTTATTTACACGCCTCCATCTCAGCACGAAACCATCCACCACACACAGCCCTCGTGTGCCAGTGCCAGGGAGTCAGTGAGTGCCACCTCTTTGCATGGCTTAATGGAGCCACCAGACAGTTCCCAGTCTGTCTTTTCCTAATTCTGCTTCAGTTCCATCATTTTTTTCTCCAGCCTTCCTGCATCTTGTGAAGTACGGAGGAGCAGGGCCCTGCTGGGCCCAGAAACTCTGCACGGTAAAATAAAGGGACTTCATGCAGGCACTTGTAGCACAGACAGGAAGATAAAAGCTGGAAGAAATTAATTATTCTTGTCTGGTCATTTGAGGGAGAAATAAAAGGGATGCTGAAGGTGGCAGAGAGCAGGAATGGCCACCGTGCTGAGGGTCCCATGGCCGTGAGGGCAGCAAAATTTGACTCAGACCCGTGTGGGCTTGATTAGAGGTCAGGCTTCGAAACAAAACCCAACACCAATGGTAAAGATAAAATATGAACTCACACAGATTTCTCAGCGTGGGTGCTTGAGCCACCCCATCCTGACTCCCCTGCAGGAGAGGGATGGTGCGACACAAAGGGAGCTGGGCTGTGACCCGCCCTCCCCACGGGCTGCTGCAAACGGAGCCTTTCACGGTATTTAATGCTCTCCAGCACGATTTGGTACACGGAGATCAGTCAGGCTCTGATAAGATCATAGCAGGAGGACAGGAGGAAATTGCAGTCTTGCCCAACGCTTGATCTTGCGCTGCTGAACCTGCTGTATCTGCGCCGTGATGGTCCAGCCTTAATGGCATCATATTAAGCTGAGACAATGCAGCCCCGTGACCTTGTGATGCTTGATAGCCATATGTGCTATTTTAATGAAAAATCGGGGCTTAAGTAAATGGCTGCCCATGGCTGAGGGCTGTTAACAGGATCTCGCTCTGAGCCAAGCCTGCTCCGAGCCGGGGGGATGGAAAGGGAAGGGAATTGGGATGTAATAGCCGTAATCATCCCTCAGTCAATGAATGACCTTCTGTCTCCTCTGATCGTAGGCCATGGTGCTGGTGGAGAGGCAAACCCAACAGGACTGTGGCCCACCTGGGCCTGCCGCTGGGTCTGTGCACTCACATTTTTGGGTTTGGGCCTCAGCTTCCTCCAGAAGGAGCCAAAAACGCTGTCGCTGCCACATCGCTGGGATGCACTGGGGGCAAAGCACAAGAGGATTCAGAGCTATCCCCCCTTGCTCCAGCCTGCTCTGTACCAATACCCACCTCTGGGAGCAGGGTCTGGGTGGACACCCCTTCCAGGGACACGCACTGGTTGCCTCCTCCCAACAAATCGAAGCTGTAAATATCGACAGCCCCCTCTTCCAGGGCTTTTTAATGCCCTCCCATACTTAGGAACTATTAAGCGCACCCATCATTACTAACCTGCGAAGTAAATGCGTCCTAATGGGCAGGCGAGCTACGCTGGCCCCAACAAATCATTCCTAATGAATAGTACCTGGCACATCCATCACCCTTAAATGCCAAAGCAAATCCATCTATGTTAGGCGCTGAAAAGAGCCAGGCAGATCTCGCCCTCCCTTTCTTCCCGAGGTAGGGGAGGGTTTGGCCGGCAACACGTGAGTGTGGCTGCTTCCAATCTCTCCCCATTCCTGCAGTCAGGATGGCCGAGGCGCATTTCTCAATCGCCGGGCTGCTCCCGCACACAATGCCGAGAGGGCTCTGGCAGCGGCATGAAAGGCTTTAAATAGAAACCAGCGTTTCTCCCTCGCGCTGCACACAATGCTTCCCTGACCCTTCGCCGACCTCACCCTCAAATCTGGGGTTCACAGCCCCAGCCTTGAACCCGGCTCTGTTTTTTCATGTTTGGCCTCTCTATTTCCTGAGGTCAGGCAGCCCACCGCTCCATTAGCATGAAGCAACTCAGGGCTCATTTGCCAAAACTGACATCCTGGGAAAGTCCTGATGAATTTATGAATTAGAGGCTACAGATGCCAGTAAAAGAATTAAGGACTTATTTATTCATATGTGCATTTATTGTTGTCATTATTGTTATTTGCAGGAAATCAGCTGGCATGCTGCTTGTTTGCTTTTTCTGAAAAGCACCGCCAGCCTTGAACGCTGTGTCAGCAGCAGTTTTCTTTCAGAGAGGAAAAAACACATTTTTTTTTTGAAAGGTCTGTTAGGGCTCTTCGTTTTTTTTTTTAATTATTATTATTTTTTTTGGTTTTTAAAGGAAGGGGCTGAGGAAGAAAGTTGAGGGAGCAGGAAGCTGAGGGAGCCAGGCCGGCATCCCGGCACCGGGCGAGGTGCTCTCACCTTGCGGAACGCGGGGATTGCGACACCCGGGCGAAGAGGTAAAATTTATATCCCATAAATCACATGTCAAGTGCCTGCGAGGAGAGGTCATTAAACAGATGTATGAGGCAAGAGGCAAAGTCCATCCATTTCAGGAGACGCTCCCAGTGTCAGCAGCTCTCCAGAAGTCTCAAGAGGCAGAGGGATCCAACCGGCACGGCAGCAGCTTCCCTGATAGTCTCTTATTTATTTCCTCCTCTGTTTATTTGATGGCATTTTCTTTATTGGAGGAACTTCCTGGGCTTTGCCGTCCCCTGTCACAGATGCCCAGCACGGGGGCTGCGGGAGGGGAGGGTGGAAGGTGGCACATCAAACAGCTCGGGAGACACGGAGGGATGGAGTGATGGATGGAGGCTGCCCTGTGATTAATAATCAAACCAAGAGCTTTTACTGGGCGTCATGTGGAAAATGTGGCTTTGGAAACATTTGTCTTCATCCCACAAACAACAAGTGGTGTTTCTTTCCCCTTTCTTTGTTTCTCTTCTCCCCCTTCCCCCCCGCCTTTCCTCCCTCCCTCTCCCTCTTTTTGCTTTTCTTGCCCAGAATCACTGATTAAAATCTTTTCCATGCTTTACCTGCTCCAAGTGGCTCCTGTTCTGGTTTGATTTATGCTTTGCTTATCTCAGGCTTCAGTGGGAAAATAATGACCAGATAATAAAGAGCACTAAGTAGCTTTTTCAAGTGACAAGGCATCCGCCGTGGGACTGGGCTCTGCAGGAGCAGGGAGGGAACACTGGGATGGCCTTGGGCCAAAACAGAGGGAGGAGAACAGAGGATAACGAGAGGACAGCCACGATCCTGGGCCAGTGGTTCCTTAGTGGGTGAAAGCTCCAGGCACCCTCGGGTGGATGCCTCAGCCAGCCCACCCCTGTCCTGCTGAAGGGCAGGGAATTTCACCCATGGATGTTGTGATTTCCCCAGGGCTTTGGGCCAGGATTCCAGCGGCTGTTCGTCCTCCCAGGCCCACACCCAGGACTGGAGTTTCCCTCAAGCAAACTCATCAGGATGTTCCTTCTCACCTCCTTGTTTTCTCCTGGACAGACCCTGTCAGTGAGAGAGAGAGGAGACCCCCAGTTCTGATCTGCAGCTGATCAGGGGTGTCCAAATCCTGCTCCCTCCCCCAGCTCTGGGTCTTGCTGCTCCCAAAGGATCTGCAACAGCTCCAGACCCACCAGGCTTCACCCACAGCAGCAGGGATCAGGCTTTACTACAGGGTTAGGACCTACAGGCTTCCCTGCCTCGCTGCTTGCTGTCTGCAGGGCCACACAGCTTCCCTGCCCCAGCTTTCCCCAGCCCTTTTCCCAGTGTCATCTGGTTAAAAAATCGCCGTTAATTTCAGGGTAGGAAGGACCCATTGTTTACTCCACGCTCGGGGAAAAGGGAATGGTTTTGTTGCCAAGGAGCTATTTTTAATTGTAACGTGCATCCCTCACGGTGGCTGCTGTGTGGGAATAGCAGGGAAAGTGGGATGGGAGGCTGGAGGGACAAACTGCTGGTCCTCATCCCGTGGAAAACCTCGTTGTCTGCCCAGTGACACGCAGGAGCGTTCCCTCAGCCTGGGAAGCAGCAGCAGCCTGTCCCTTCCAGTCCACATTCCCAACAAATCATCCCCAAAACGTGCTGCTCGGCTCAATTTGAGGAGAAGGAGAGACGCAAGCCAGCGCAAGGCCTCGCCGCGTGAAATTATCGCCGAGCAGGGACCGCGCGGGTCCCTCCCGGCTTTAAATAATCCCCCCCCGCCAAAAAATAAAAAAATAGATTATTTGAAATAAAATAGATTGCCTCTGGATTGCAGCGAGGGCTGCGTGTGGACGAGCTTGAGGGTGGGGGGGAAAAAGGAGGGGACGTGCCCGTTTCTTTGCCCCCCGTCCCTGGCTGGCAGCCAGCCCCTGACACCTCTGGCAGCGCCGGGCGCGCGCTCCGCGGGCTCTATAAATACGTGTGCATGACAGCTCTGGCACCGCGTGTTCCTGTAAGTGATGTCATCTCTGGGGGGTTACTTAGCAACCGTGGAAAATGTTTTGGAGGGCTCTAATTTTTCAGTATGGCGAAGCCGTATATTTATGCGGCTCGGCTAATCAGCCCGCTCGGCGAGGCAGGCCCCGATGAGCTCATTTTCTTCATCATTATTTCATGTGAATTGGGCTTTTAGCGCTAAAGAGGCCACAAAGATTTAATTCAAAAATGTGATTGCTTTATGTTTCCAGGGTATCATTAACACGGCATCTACGCAAATAACCATGGTAACAAACTGGTAATTAGTACATATATGGCACTTATTATTAATACAGAAACAGGACAAGTTCCAAATCAGCACAGATTACAGTACATTATTACCATAGTAATTACCTGCAGTAACACACACAAATTGAACTAAATGGCCAATTGAACTAGAGTGAATGGCTTTTTATTCCAGTCCCTAAATAATGTGCATTCTTGGCTGAGTAGTTCAAGGTAAATAAAACTGTTTTTAATTTATTGCCAAGGGTTTTTTTACCCCCCCTTTGGTGGGGAAGGGCTGGGAATGGCAGGAGTCAAGAACTTTTTTTTTATTTATTTTTTTGCTGTGCTTACAGTATAATTATTGTACAGGCTAAGCCATTCCTGATTCCCAGAGAAAGACAAAGAGGGTAAAAGTTATTAGTTTATTTTATTAGTGGGTTTATTTCTCTAATTTCAGCCATGAAGTAATGTTCAGTGTATCTACAGGAGTTCAATGCCAAATGAAGTAGGGTCCAAATCCAGTCTTTCAGTCCCTGCGTTTGGCTTTTTTTATTGACAGAGGAGGAATATCTGCATTTGGAGTAGGTTAGAAAACTGAACTTTTTGGAGATGATCACATTTATTAAACTAATGAAAAAACAGGGGTTTGGCCTCTACTCTTCCCCTATGGGTTTGAGGTATATAAAAGTACTGAACCCACAAACTCTGAGTCCAACCCCAGCAGCCAAATGCACTGGCTGGAGCCAGCAGTGCTGTGGTGAAGCCAACCACCAAAAACAGAGGAAAACCCTCAAAATTTCTTCTTATTCTCTCCATTTTGCTACATTTTATCAGTGCTATCCCAGACCAGGGAGGGCTGGAAACCTTCTCTTTCTGAGGTCCTGGTGATGCTGAACGCTCCGGGCTCAGAGCAGCAGTGGCAGCAGACTCCCAGCTCTTTAAAGATTAAATCCATCCCTCCATCCTAAGGATTTTTTTTTCCCCCTTTCTAAATGGAAATAACATTCAGAGAGACACTTTGAGAAGGAATCTCTGTCTGGGATCTGTGTCTGCAGTTTGCAGACCGGGGAGCAGGAGCACACATTGCACTCACTCCTGTTCAGGGGGTGTCTATCCTGCAGGTGCATGGTTCAAGACCTCTTTTTTTAAAAAAAAACCCTTTTCCCCCAGCTTTGCCTCCTGCAATGATTCTCCTGGGTTGTCTGGATGATGATGATTTTAGCAGTCACCACTTTCTTGGGAGGGCTTTCTTCCAGCTGACATTTTTCTCCTGTCCAAAGCCACACCGAGCAAGTCCTCAGCATGCAGAAGTTCCTTGTTCCCCCTCAGAGGAGGTGCCTCCCCTCTCCCCAGCTCGAGCAGAATGAAAATTCCAGCCATTCAGAGATTTTTATATTTTTTTTCACTCCTTCTCTTTCCTCTAGACAAGCATTAATATTTCCACTTGCTGTCGGGAATTCAGACACCACCATTCCTGGAGCAGCCCTGGGTTGGGTGTCCACGCTTTGGGATGGAGACAGGCAGTCTGTGAGGGCTTCAGCAGCTGGCACAGCCCTGGAGAGCATCCCACACTGAATGAGGGAAAAAGGGAGGACCTTCCCCACCAGCAAACCTGCTTTATCCTGCTCTTTACCCCTGTGCTTCTCCTGGAGAATTAAAGTTCCTTTATCGGGTCCATCTCTCATCGTATTTTACCTTCCTCAATTCATAAGAAAATTATTATTTTAGCAGGCAGGCATTTAATTAAGTTTCGCTGTGTTTGCTTTGGCTCTCACAGCATGGAAAATCTCCTTTTAACAACCATCCCTTGAGCGTGGGCTCTGATCAAGCCAAACTGCCTGGATGCAATCCCTTCTTCCCAGCAGCTCCCCTTTTCTCCTTCCAAACCCTCCCAGCCCCACTGGGGTGCTCCCAGCCTGCCCAGCCCTGCCAGGAGCACAGAAAAAAAAAACCAAACTCAAAACCACCCCTCTCAGCAGGCAGCAGGAGCTCAGCACTGCTTTGGCATCGCGGCTCCTGCCCACTCCTCCCCTGCACCCCCGCCTGACTCACAAACTTCCCACTCCAAATTAACACCCATTAGGGCTTATTTCCATCACGCTCTTCCCACGCAGCTCTGCCTGGGTTCAAAAACAGGCACGGGGATGTGTTTTGAGGCTGAGTTTAGCCCAGTTGTTGTTTCCTGGAGGGATGTTGCCCTCGTGAGAGCTGAAAGCATCATTTTGGGGAGGGGAGTGGGAGCGCAGCAGCTGCCCCTGAGGAGCTGCTCACTCCTGGGCTGGGTTGTTTCATCCAGCAAGTGCACAGAACTTCAGTCCTAAGGAGTGAAAGGCTCTTTTTTTTCCTCTGCAGTGCCACGAGCAGCTCATCTTTGTGAGGGAATTAAAAGCTGCTGTCGATGTTTTGGTTTAATTTAGGAAAAATAAAAAAAAAATAAGAAAAAAACCAAACAAATTGGATTTGGTATCCTCAGCTCCCTGCCCTGCTCTGCCAAGCCCTCAGGATCTGGGACCTTTCTCAGCCTGAGCTGAGGCTCAGGAACCCCCCTGGCATCAGCATCCAAACCTTGCTCTGCCTCCCTCACCTGGGATGCAACATCACCCCCGACCTTAAAAACCCCCAAAAGGCCAGAGCAGGGCTTGATTTCCCCTCTCCCCTCCTCTCCCCTCCTCTCGTTGCTGTTTTGTTTTGCAGTTGCTGCTGTTGCCATGCCATCTCTTTTTGTTGCTATGGATTAATAGTGTTTTTTTTACTTATTTTTATGTATGTCCTGGGAACAGGATTGCTTCATTTGCCCTGCAGGTTTGTAGGCCTGACAGGCATTTCCACATCTTCACCTTATCTTAATCCAGTTCTGGGCTGCTTGAAGGACAAATACCTGCAGAAATACCTGTTCCTGGGGAGGTTTGGGACAGGTATTTGTCCCAGCAAGTGGCCAGGGTGGGAGTGGTGGGGACACACTGTTCTCCTACAACCCTCCCTGATGTCACGGGGTTGTTTTTTCTCCAACACCTCAGGAGCCACCAGCAGAATGATCTTCCAAGCCTGGGTGGAAGGATGGGCTCCAGCTGTCCCCCCACTGACCCCCAAGGTGACACAGCTGAGGGATTGCATAAAATATATTTGTTTGTTTCATTATAATGGGCATTGAATCAGGGTTTGGCCTCCAGCTCTTTCTGTCCCTGGAAAATCCAGAGAGGGACCAGGAGTCCCCAGGGAGCATCTGGGCTGTGCCATGGGAGAGCCTCCAGTGTCCAGCAGGGAATGTGGTGCTGGCAGCGAGGCTGTCACAAAAAAAATGGGAACAAAGCGTTTTCCAGTGGTTTTAGGAGGTCGGTTTGCACTGTGAAGAAGACTCAGCAGATCCCAGTTCATTCGTGTCCCACAAACCCCAAGGGCTGCTCCACCACTGCCCGTGGCCACCCCTGCAGTGTCACTTGTCCCCAGCCAGTCCAAGAGAAGGATTGGCATAAGGAAACCACTGCAGACCTGTGCTTTGGCTGTGGGGGAGCACAAAGGAGGGATCAGGAGGGATCAGGAGGGATCAGGAGGGATCAGGAGGGATCTGCTCCAGGTCCAGCTCCCCACACACCCCTGGTGGGACCATCCTGAGTTATTTTGTCAAGTCAAACCTTTCCTTGTTCTGTGTCTCCATTCTCCCCACTTGAAACAGGGCGGGGGGTGGAAATTCCATCCTTTTGCCCCATTATTGAAAACTTCATGGAAATGCCTTCATCCTATTATTGTTATTATTTGTGCCTTTGGCTCATCACAGCCCTAATGCACTAATGAATATGGATACAGGGACACAGGGATCAGCCTCTTCCCTCCAGCAGTTTATCTTCCCTCTGCCCCACTGGGTCATCTCCCAAGCAGCGCTCAGACAAATTTGCCCCCGGAGCCGTCCTTGGCTTGCACACATCAAAGGGGAGCTGGTGACATCATGGAGATCACAGAAAACATCAACTCTGCCTGTTTGGAGCGGGGAAAAAAACCAGCTCCTCGCAGAACCACAGCTGGTGGGGCTCTAAATGACACAAGGGCCGAGGAACATTCCAACCATAACATCCTGCAGCCTCCCCGCCACCAGACAACGAGCCTTTTATTAGGGTAGGAATGTGCCTTTAATAAACTGGAGGTTTTTAACTTGTCCCAGGGTGCCAGGGATGGGATCCTCCGCAGTCATTTTTGGCCAGGCTGTTGTGCTGGTTGTCCCTCGGCCACCCCGGTCCCCTGCTGGTGTGAGGATCCTTGCTGTCCTGGGCACCCTCCAGTCCCTCTTCCAAGGGGGTGATTCACCTCCGTGGGCATCTCACAGCATCTTCTCTCTGCTTCCATGGAAATCCAGCCTTGTCCTGCAAGGAGAGGAGTTGGAAACACCTCTGAGCCCCTGGAAGTGTCCAAGGCCAGGGTGGATGGGGCTTGGAGCAACCTGGGATAGCAGAAGGTGTCCCCATCCATGACAGAGGGGTGGAAGAAGACCTTGAAGGTCCTTTCCACCCCAAATCCCACGATTCCATGGTGAGTGAGGCTAAAATCCTCTCACGGCACAGGAGCAAATCCATTCCTCACCTTAATTACCCCTGCCCTCGTCAGTGCCCCGTGTTGGCACAAACTGGGCTTTGGGGACGGGGGAGTTCCAGGCAAATAAATGTTTTCTCCAGTTCCCAAACCATTGTCACCGTCTTCCCCACTGCTGTGTGTGTTTATATGTGTGACCCCGTGGAATTCTGCAGGGTTTGGGGCTTTACTGGTGGGGTTTTTTTTAAGGTTTTCTTCCCCCCCCCCGTTTTAAAAGAGCACCTGAAGGAAGGCGATGCCGAGAGGTCGCTCCACCACAGAGTAACAAATGTCTCGTGTTGTTCCCTTTATTCGCCCTTTTTCAGGGACTCTCAGCCCCCTCTGAAGGGCTGTTTGCTGTCATCAATCCTGGAGGAGCCCGTGGGGGCCGGGAGAGG
>VZDJ01000051.1:3324773-3398289 GCA_008694505.1 Cyanoderma ruficeps
CTAACTCTAACTCTAACTCTAACTCTAACTCTAACTCTAACTCAACTCACTCTAACCCTTACCCTTTCCTCCTGGTTTTTTGCCTTTATGTTCCTGCCACCCTCCCAACCCCTCCTCTGGAGGACATCAAAGAGCAAACGATGCCGGGAACATCCATCCTCTGCAGCAGAGCCTGGGAGGTCAGCGAGAGCGGCCCCGGGGTGTGAGATGCTCAAACCACTCAGCCAAGGAAAAGGCTCCAGGGTGTGAATCCAGGCTGGATAACCCAGACACGGGAGGGAGGACACTCCAATCCTCTGGGGATCCATTAGCAGGCTCCATCAGGAGATGTGAAGGGAGCTGCTGAGCCCAGCAGGGCACCTTTTGACTTCTCAGCGGCCAAACCCGTGTGTGCATCACTCAGAGGTGTCCTAAGGGCACACACAGTGTAACACCTGTCCCTCCCTGATGCACAAAACCGGGAAAACAGCCCAAAATAGGTGTCCAAGGGGCAGGTTACGCTGTGCCAGGGCTGTTGAGCGTGGAGGATACAGGAGAGGGAAGCGGGCACAGCACGGAGGAGAAGCTGCTGCCGTGGGGCTTCACCCAACACTTCCCCAGTGCTGCTGGCTCCTGTGGCTCCCAGGGGAGATCCTGGCTGGCTGCAGGGAGGCAGATCCTCCCCCACGCCGTGATCTCTCTGCTGCCAATGGATCGATTGTTCTCGGAGGGCTCGGGGCTCTATGTAGGTCAGGCACATCTCTGCCTCCCACAGCGCCATGGAGTTATTAAACTGAGCGAGGATCCCATCTTCTCCCTCCATCCTGCCCTCTCCACGGCCAGCCCTTGGCACAGGGCAGCCTTGGCTCTCATCCTGGATGAGCAGAGCATTGCCCTGGGGGCTGGAGGCTCATGTGAGCACAGGCAGAGTGTGTGTCCAGCTCCTGCACCCCAACAGCCCCCGGAGCAAAGCCTTCCCTGGGTGTCTGCACACGAGGAGAGCTCGGGGCTGGGAGGGGGAACGGGCAGCATGACCCAATTCACGGCTTTCTGTCAATAAAGCTGGCACGGCTCCCTCTCAGCTTTGCGGAATGGATGGGCCTGGAGCAGCTCCCACAGAAGGGGATTTCTCAGTGCAGCGTCCCCCAGGAGGAGGGAGCTGGATCTTCTCCCACGTGTGGTTGCTCCCCTGCTCATCTCCGTGGGGGTGCAGTAGATAAGAGACATCCCAACCTTCAGCCTTGGGAGCTGCTGGTTTTGGCCACCCAGCCTTAATCCCCTCTAGAAGCCGTTATCACCCAGGGAGGAAACCCAAATCTTCTGGTACCCTGAGCTCCTCCTGGGCTGGCGAGCTGGAAGGAGAGGGAGGCATGGAATGGGAGAGGGAGCAGAGGAAAAACTTGGTCAAGCAACAAAAAAAATCCCCACTCAGTAGTTCAGCACAAACTCTGTACTAGCTGAAGATTTGACCTTGTGTTCTCTCCTAGGAACAAACAAGAGCGAAAGGAGGATCATATTATTTTGCCTGAAATTTGGAGTGGATCAGACCCCTGCTGTTCCAAGCCCCTGCAATGAATGGCTATAAACAAGATGCATTTCCAGGGAATGAATTAAACACTGAGCCTGAGTACCGAGAGCGTGTTCGGGGGATGTTTATTTGTCCTTGCTGCCTCTCCATAAAGAGTTGCACAAGGACTTACTAAATTTTAACCCCACATTGTTCTTGGGTAAACACTGCCCTTTATCCAACGTCAGGAGTGCTGGGAGCTGAGATAAGCTCAGGTTGGCTCGTGCTCTCTGGAGCGTTCAGCCTCTTGGAACCAGCCTCCTGCAGACCCCAGGGCATCCACAGAATTCCCAACAGCTTCCAAAACCTCTGGCAGCTTTCTGCATTTTTATGCCAAGAAGTTTTCTTGGCGAGAAAGTGTAGCAACTTTTATCTCAGCTCCTCTTCTTATTTTGGAAGGAGAAAGGGGGATAAACCATGAAAAACTGGTGAGAAACTGTCCCAGGAGCTGTGCTGTGACCCCCCAACAAGTCCCTGTCCCCACTGCCACCACCACATGGAGCAGAGGGGTTGGAATGAGGTGATCTTTAAGGTCTCTTCCAACCTAAACCATTCCATGGCTCCATTTGCCCCCGTCCATCCTTTTCCTGCCATTCCACAGAGATGGAAATACTGAAGCTTTGGCAGCTTCCTCCATCCCAACCCTCACTCTGTCATTCCCAGCATCACTGGTGAACACACACACACAAAAAAGGCTAAAGGGGGATGAATATCACTGCAAACTTTGTCTGCTTTGATTTACGGAGTCTACACAGCCTTGTGCTTTTGGACCATCTGCTGGCATCCAGCGGGATGGGGAGTTTGGTCTGCAAGGAAGAGCAGCTTGGAGTGCAGCATTTCTGGGGAAAAAAAAAAAACAAACAGGTTTTGCTGCTCAGGAGGCAAAGGTTGAGTAAAAGTGGTGTGAGATTCAGCCCAGCTCTCCCTGCCTTCCAGGGAGCCCCAGAGAAGTGCCCCCTCCCTGCTTCCAGGGGTGTTTAGTGGCGTTTCTCCCACTTTGGGGGGACATCGCCACAGGATGTGAGATGCTGAGTGTGACTCTCCCGAAAGGAGAAGGATCTGTGCCTTGTAGAAACATTTCTGAACTCATGTTTGTTCCCTCTCCTGGGTCTGGGCAGAATGTCAAAGCCTGCTCTGAGCTGGAAATATTTTAAGACTAGCACTCACTGGAGACTGAAACAATGGCAATTCTTCAGCTACTGAGGCTTTTATAAAAGGGCTTTTGACACAGAGGCTGCTTAGGGTTGGGGTTTTTTTCCTTTTTTGTTTTTGGCCGTTTTTTCTCCCAGAAAACACTGTGCTAGTGTCGGTGTGCATGCTCGTGCACACACTTTTGCGTGTGCAAAATGATCCCTGTGCTTCCAGCAGGCCCAAAGGTGGGAATGCCCAGGAGATGCCTCCAGCCCTGCTCTGATGAGGAGAAGGCAGCAGCTCACACGGGATCCACGCAGCGATGCAGGGAGAAAAAGACATTTTAGAGTAAATGTCAGCTTTTGCGTTTCTGGGTTTGGGGCTTTTTTTAAACACGTGGGTGGGACTTTTAATGCCCAGATGAAGCTGAGACGGTTTCAGTCTCCAGGGCTTATCCAGAAGATTCACACAAACACTATGGAAAGTGTCTCTTTGCTCAGGGAGGATGAAATTTGACACTGCAGAGATTTTAACCCGGTATTCCGGGGCGAGGAGCCTCGGTGGTTAGCGTGTCATATCTGATAAAGGCTAATCAGCCCTCCTTCAGGCACCATTCAATTCTTATTTCCATCCGCTTCCCATGCAGATTGTGTTCTCCAGGATATGGTCTCCCGTGCGGGAAAAGCAGTGCGAGTTCTGCTCAGGAATCTGAGCATCAGCACTGGAAAAGGACACGATGGATCCCCCAACCAGAACCCTTGGAAACAGCCCAGGCAGCTCCCAGTCCTCGCCTGGAAACCAGCAGCATCCCGTTTGCCCTGGTGTGGGGATGGGATCCCACTGGGCAGCGGGTTCCCTGCCCAGCCCCATTGCCTGCCCCATGGCCCGAATCCCCTGGCCCCGGTTCTGTCCCTCCCAGCTCCTCTCCCCGCCCGAAGCCTCCTCCCCAATTATCGCGGCCGCTGTTTGTTCAGGCCATGTGGATTTAGCTCTCCAGCCTCGTGTGCACTGTGTGTATAGGGAAAGATAGATTGCCGCTGCTTTCCAGTATAAATCACATTCCTTACAACACTCCAAAGTAGCATTTTCAACCTCAGGGTGCTAATAGGATCCAGCAGGAGAAAGAAATGTCAGCTAAGTAGCAGGCGCTGTTTGGAGAGTGCAATGGAGCTGATCCACAGCCCCGGGGCAAAAGGAGCAATCCCAGGGCAAAGGTTAAAGAGTTCAGGAGCACTTCAGCCGACTTAATTGCAACAGGCCTCTTACACGGTGTAAGATGGATGGCTCGAGCCGGGCGAGGGGGGCAGAGCGGGGCCAGCGGCATCACCCGCCCCGGGAACCGCCGGCACGGCTGGGAGAGCCCCGGGATGGAGCGATGGAGGCACCGCGGCTGCTCCTCGCCCCTTACTTCTCCCCAAAACGCTGCTGGGCGGCAAAACTGCTACAGCAGCATCCTCGGGCCATCGGCTCTGCCCCATCTCCATCCTCAGGCCATGAACTCTGCCCCATCCTCATCCTCAGGCCATCAGCTCTGCCCCATCCCCATCCTCACCGGATCAATGGGAATTTATACTGGAGAGGGTTTTTTTTTTTTTGCAAGAGCTCAGCACAAGCAGAAAAATAACCAGTAGCCAGAATAACTCCAGCTGCCAAGGAAATGTTTCCTGCTTGCCCGAAAATCATGAGGAACATTTTAAGGGGAAAGAGGAGGGATTGGGTATTGTTGCTGCTCTTGTCGTTTTTCTTCTAGGATTTGTTTTCTGATTTCCTTTTATTCTGAATCTTCAGAATCTGAACTTGTTTTGTGTCAGTCCCAAGGTATTTCTGTTGGGAAGGTGCCTCAGATAATATTTTTAGTAGAGTTTTGGCTTGTTTTCTGACACACATCTGAGAAATGCCATCAAAAGCTGATGTTTTGCATGGAAAAGGTCTTTTGCATTTTTTTTTTTTTTCATCTGAAGAAAAAAAAATAGAATAAAAATATTCCATCCCTTTCTCACAGCGAGGTTTATGCCGTTTCCCTGGTGATAAAGGCACAGGGCTGGCTCTGGAGACAGATGCGTTTAATTCCCAGCTCTGCCGCAAACCCCCGCGATGACCTTGGAGCAGCCGCTCGGGCTCCGATCCTCACGGGATGAGATCTTTCTCTTAAAGCTCCCGTTTGGCCTCTTCGGCTGGGTGGGGAAAAAAAAAAGTCTGCAAACCGCGCCGGTTTCACTCCGGCCCCTGTCCCCCAACCCAGCGCCCACCCCTCGTGCTGGGGACGCCGCATCCCCGATCCGCGCAGCCCCCGCGGCGGCCGGGATGCGGAGCGAGGGTCGCGGATGCCCTCTCGTGGGAAGAGCGAGGCTCGGCCGCGCTCCTCATCCCCGCGGGGACGTGCGGAGACCCCCCGACCCTGCTCTCCCCTGCTCCGGGTACCCCCCGAGCCCGGGGAGCATCCCCGTCCTCCCCGCGAGGGCATCACCGAGACCTTCGGCACAGCGTTCGGCACCTTTTATTGAGGACAGGGGACAGGAGGGGCGTCCTGCCCGCCCGCAGGAGCAGCGATGGGGACACCCCTGCTGCCAGCACCCATCCCACGAGCACCCATCCCGCATCCCGCCGGGAGGCGATGCGCGGGGGGGCTCAGGAGAGGAGCAGGGCAGCCAGGACGCAGGGCAGCAGGAGGTGGCCGGGGGGCGGCCGGGGGGCTCGGGGGGAGGCGTTGCACAGGTCGGTGTCACAGCAGTGGATGCGGACCCCCGGCAGCTCCTGCTGCTGGCAGTGGCGGGAGGTGGCGCAGCCGCTGGTCAGCACGATGCCCAGGACCACTGCGGAGCAAGCACAGGGAGGGACGTCAGGGCCACAGGGAGGGACATCAGGGCCACGGGCAGGGCGGAGAGGGCGATGTGACAGGCCCTGCAAGGTCGGGTTTGGGGGGTGAAGGGCGGCTCGAGCAGCCCCCGCAGCCCCGGCCCCGGGGCGGACTCACCGCTCTCGGTTTTAATGCAGAACCGGTGCTTGAAGCCCTGGTGGGACTGGGAGCAGGTGATCACCTCGGGGCTGGAGCAGCCCATGTCCACGTTTTTGGTGCCAACCACGATGTTGCAGCCATAACACTGGAGTCCAGACACTAAACGAGAACCAGAAGGAACGCGGCTGAATTTTTATTTTTTTTTCCCCAGGGGGGAAAAGTCTTCAACTCGTTCCGAGCTGCTCTCTACCGACGGCTTCGCAGCGCTCCCTGCCTTGCCAAGTCGCATTAAGGCAGAGCCCGGAGCTGCCCGTCACTTGTTTACCCGGTGGGCCCGAAAATACAGACTCATCTCCCACTAGAGGTCAGTGCAAAATCAGAGATTAGCCGGAGATTTGAGCTGGGATCAAACTGCGGGAACAAGGGAGCTTTGAAACAGGGGGTGTAAAGAGCAGGTGAAACCTCACAACCACAGAAACCACCAGAGTCAGGGCTCGGTCGCGCTCAGAAACAGCTTTTCCTTTTTTTAAACCAAATTTCTCCAGTTTAGCTGTGCCTGTTTTGGAGCTGTTTGCTCCCGAGGGATGGGTTTATCATCGCGGTTTGGTTTTCCCCCTGGATGCAGGGCTGATGTTATCACAGGGTCTATCAGGAAGGCAAACCAGCTCGGAAACAGAAGGGAAATCACCGAGAGCCACGGTGCCTGTGACCCCGGGCCAATGGCCTCCGTGTGTCCCCAGGGCTTTGCACACTTGCACTGGCNAGCCCAGCAACAAACCCCAAAAAGCCTTTAAAGGATGTTAATTTCCACCACCCACCTCTGCTGTGGAGGTTGAGAAAACCTCTGTTGATTAATCAGGTTGCTGCCATTACCTTTCCCTCACCTCTGGACACCGACACAGAGCCCTCCCCGAGCCCTCCTGTGCTCCCACAGGGTTTTGGGGGGTGGTGAGCACCCTCACACAGCCAGGCACAGCGAGGGGAGTCCCTGCCCCGGCCAAATCAGGGAAGGGGAGCCCAGGGGATCCCAAATCCTGGTGCGATGCCCGTTTGTACAAAACACGGTGACGTTACCTCCGTCCTAAAACCACCGGCACACAGCTGCAGGGTTTGGGGTGGGAGTGCCCCTAAATTCACACGCCGAGGGTAAATCACACCTGGGCAGCCCGGGTTTGGGGAGGATGCAAAGTGAGACTCCAGGGCACGCCCGCAGCCCGGGGAGAGCAGCACTCACCCTCCGGCAGGACGAACAGCACGGTCAGCAGAGGCAGGATCCCATGGGCACCTCCGGGCATGTGTCCGCAGAGCATGGGGGGCAGCTCCGGGGGGCACGGGGTGAACACGGGGGTCTGGGTTGAGTTCTCCTCTCCTCCCGGCTCTTCACCCCGGCCGTCCTCGTCCTCGGCGCTTCCCTCTCACCTGCGAGTCCTTCCCGCGGGATTCGGGGAGATGCCGTCGGTGCAGCAGGGACCCGGCTGCCCCCTCTTGCCCAGCCAGCCCCTGGCACCCAGGCTCCTTATGTCGATGTTGAATTTCTCCCTTTTCCTCTGGAGAAATTCCCCGATTCTTTCAGTTCATGCACAGACCTGAGTGCGTATGTGCTACCCTCGGTTATTTCTGTCCTATTTCCTCTGTCCACGATCACTTCCCATTAATACCACCGTGCAGCAGCTCTTGGAGAGAAATTCTCCCTAATCAAGATTTAGTTTTAAATCCACTTCGAAATCCTCTAATTCAGTTGGATTAGGCAGAAGGGGTTTGGGGAGATGTATGGTTTTACTTTTTTTTTTTTTTTTTTCCCCGTCTCTTTTTCCTCTCTGAGCTGCCTCATCTTCATGAACGGACCCACCGGCTTTCTGTGACATATTGTGCTATTTAAAGAGGAAAGGAATAATTTTATGAAAGAGAAGCAGTCAACGGATTTTAAATCCCCGACTTGAGATCCTCTAACAAAGTACAGCTCTGGGGATGGCCCTGGGGGTTCAGGGGAAAACCTGAAGGAGAGGGAAGAGGGTCTGAATGGAATGCGTGTGTTCACACACGAGAAAACAGTTGCCTTAATAAAGCAGGGAGAGGTTGGAGCCAGCCCCGGGCTTGGATCAGCTCTGGAGGGAGCTGGGGCTGCCAGAGCCTTGCGGAGGGGACAGGGGGACAGCAGAGGAAAGGAGTGAGCAGTGATGGCCCTGCAGGGCCACGGTCACAGCCACACGGGACATCACGGATGTCACCAGCTGCAGGGCCGGGCCCCCAGCCCCCTGCTGGCTCCTCCAGCGCTGTCCCCACAAGCAAAGCCCCAGCTCTCAGCAGAGCTAATGGGACTTGGAGAGCTAATGCTTACTAATAAGAGAGCGCGACCGAATGCACGGGATTAAAAAATTAAAATGACAAAATAAGCTGCTTATGTAGCTCATCCAGCAACTGCCTGCTAGCAGCACCTGAAATCCCCCACCCTGGGCACCCCAGCCCAGAAAACACCTCCTGGGCCAGACACAGCTCCCAGCCAGGCAGGCTTGGACCTACAACAGCATCTTCATCAGCAGCGATGCCGCTTCATATTTCACCGGGGGACAGCACAAACTGGTCCATCTACAGCTCAGGAGGGGCAGCTGGCACCTGGCAGAAGCGCCCAAGAAATGCAGCTCACGGATCCAAATCCCTTAAACCACCCACAGTGTGTCTCGCTTGCCTCAAAACAATGCGGATTGTAACAAATGTCTGACACAGTAAAGCCTGAAAGCCTGGGGGAGAAGGGATAAAAGGCAGGAAATGGGATTGATTTAAACGCATGCATAAATCAGAGCATTCAATAAGGAGGGGAAACTAACTTTTAATCCCCTAATAAACTCATCAGTTATCTGGAAGGGGCAGCCAGGAGCAGCCTGGCTTTGTGGCAGTGATGCAGCATCCCCGGAACTATCCAAGGCCAGGCTGGGCAGGGCTTGGAGCAAGCCGGGAGAGTGGAAGGTGTTTCTGCCCACGGCAGGGGGTTGGAATGGGATGAGCTGCAAGGTCCCTTTGAGGCCAAGCCGTTCTGTGAGTCTGTGAGGCAGCAGCTGTGCACAGCTGGCGGGGCCGGGGCCACGCAAACCCCGGGGCGCTGCACCTGGACCCGCAGCCTCCTCCGGAAAAGCGGCTCCTCCGCTGGTCCTTCCCTCCGGGAGCCCAGCGGGAAGGTCTGGGAGAATCGCAGGGGTCGGGGGATGGAGCGATGGCATCGGTGGGACCTGCAGCGGGATGCTGGGGGAAAAATCCCGGTGGGAAAAGCAGCTCCCCGCGCTGGTTGAGGTGTTGCAGCGCTCATTTAGAGAAATGTTTGTCTGGTTTTATCCCCTTGGGATGCCGAAGAGAAAGGCCTTAAGGAAAGGGGGAAAAAACCACCCAAGCTCTTCCACCGCTCCCACATCTGGAACCTGTAACTCGTCATAAGGGCTGATGGAACTCGGAGCGATTTACCAGCTCCGGGACAGCGGGAATACGTCGGGAATGGGCTCCTTCCTGCACCGCTGCTCCGGCTGCGGGAGATTCCACCAGCACATCCTGCGGTGCCGTCCCGCTGCCACTCAAACCCGCGGGATACTCATCGGGAAAACACAAACCCGCGGGATACCCGGCGGGAAAGCTCAAACCCACAGGATACCCATGGGGAAAGCTCAAACCCGCGGGATATCGGCAGGAAAGCTCAAACCTGCGGGATAGCCATCGGGAAAGCTCAAACTCGCTGATTACGCGGATCCCCAGCACACCCCGCGGGCGGCTCACCGCAGCCGCTCCGCCCCACGCACCGCCCCGCCGGGGGCGGGACTCGAACCCGCGAACCCCGGACGCGCCCGCCCCCATCGGCGAGGCCAAAGCAAAACCACATCCCGCGCGTCACGGGGAGGGCGGGGAAGCTCCGCCTTCCTCACGCTGATTGGCTAAAAGTGATGAATATATTAAAAGGAGCAGCGGAAATCGTGCGTTTTAGATATTTTATCGAGATTTTAGGGGTCTTAGGGCAAATTTGGGACTTGGGTTAGAAGATTATTTGTGTGAATTAAAAGAGGTTTCAAACTGAGGGGGAAAAGGTTTGAAAGGACAGCTCGCTCTGTGTTGTGTAGCTGTAGATTACTGGAGGTTTTAATAGTCTCGGGTGTGCCGAGCCGGCTGTGTTGTATGAAAGGAGAGAAGGTTAGCACTCCCCTTGATAAGGATGGAAGAGGCCCTAGTGGCCTATACAACACACATACGGTTAAGGCACTGCCACCTACTTCGTGGCATCTAACCATGTTTTTTTTTCCCCCCTCTTTTCTTTACGGGACACCCTATAAACAAAAGCAGCAGCCTCTCTTTTAGCCGCCCAGCTCACCTTTTCCCTCAGCTTAAAAGTCGCCGCCTCAGCAGAGGCCCACAGCACTAACTCACCCTCCCTCAGCACCCTGTTTACACACCTCAGCTACTCTCAGCCTGTACCTGAAATAAAGTTACACCTCTCCTGCTCCAGCCCCTCCAGCCACTGCACAGTCCTCGTTTCTAAGCCGTGCTTCAGCTAATCCTGGCCTTCCAACCACCACGGCCATGCCAGGCTGCACAGAATTACAGATAAGTAGAGCTCATGCCAATAGGCCCCAGCATTAATCCCAGGTGGGATAATAAGGATTTAAACACAACCTTTATGAAGAGCAGCTTTACAGCAGATTCTTCACGTTAGGGTTTTTTTTCTATCCCCGTTCAAGAGATTTCCTTGTGATAGCAGAAAATTCATCTCCCTTCTCCACAGCTCTGTGTGACAGCGCAGCTGGGCAAGCAAAGCCACTCACACACAGGGACAGGAGAAGCACTGTGACATAAATCAACATTAAAAATGCTTTGCTGGAGTAAAACTCCACCTTCTCCATGCTGTAAAGCAGCACAGCCACCTCCTGCATTGAAGAGTTTCATTGGCCTTCAAGAATAAGGCTGAAAAAAATTCGTGAGTTGATCATTTTAGCAGTGACACTAAGTCTAGACACAGTGTCCCTTCCTGGGGGGAATGAAAAACCTCCAAAGGCAGTGATATTATTAATAGCCATTTTAGCAGCTCAACGTGAACTCTAGTTTTGTATTTTAAAAAGAAAACCCATGCCTCGTGTCTTGCAGCTCTTTTTCTCCAGGGGTTTCAAAGCAAGGCAGCCTCAGAGCAGCACTCCAGAGGTCTGGACTGTAATTGATTTTCTGTTATTACGAAGCACATGAGGTAAATGCCAAAAAAAAAAAAAGAGGTTTTGCTTCACCAGGAGCAAAATATCCCCTTGCAGCAGAACCCTTTGGGTGCAGTAAAACTTGTGCATTTCTTAACCAGCCCAAGGTAAATCCTGGATCCCTGCCCATCCTGCAAGGACAGGGCAGCAGGAATTCTTTCTCCATGAGGGGTTGTAGCAATGTTGTCTCTGCTGAGGACACCTTCAGCTCAATCCTTTTCCCTTCATTAAATAAATCTGGACTTGTGTTTGTTCCTCTTTTTCTCCATACTGCTGCTCCTCATCCTCCCTCTCTGGAGTTTTTACAGGAAACATTTCCCCCCTAAAAAATATTTTTAAGAGAAACTTCCATGGACACAGACACTTTACACGAGCACACTCTTAACCACAGACATACACATAAAATCCCACCTTTTTATTATGGCACATGGTATTTTCCTGGATGTGTAAATACCACATGGATATGACAAAAAAAGGGAAAGAAATACCAATGCTGAGATAGATACAGAGTCATGCCATTTGCAATACAGCTTCATACCATGGATTGCCAAGATACAAAAAGTCTGGGTTTGTTTCTTTTTTACATTGAAATAACTTTACAGTGTTCTGTGAGTTGGCTTTAGAACCAGAAGAGGCAAAACAAAATAAAATAAAAAAAATTAAAATATGCTGAGAACAACTACAAGCAGGAGATTCATTTTAATGGTTAACAGAAGAACTGGAACTTTGCTCTAGAACAGCATCTATTAAACACACGTAACAAGAGGTAAGCAACTATACAGAAGGTAAGAGATTCCACCACAGGAGTCGAGTCAGGGGCAGCAAGAGGGAAATCTGGAACTGCATGGTTTTATTTGGTCACAAAGTTTGAGCTGCGTGTTTTAAAACGAAGCACCCTTAAAGATGCAGTACTCCTATTTAAAACAATACAGAAACTTCCCAAGAGACTAGAACCTACATTCTGGAAAAAAAAAAAAATTTAAAAAATTAAAAACAAAACCAAAAAAAAAAAAAATTTTAGACGTATTTTTAAAAAAATTCCACACATCTCTAGGCTTGTGACTTAACTTACTGGTACAAAGTAGAGTGGCAGCTCTTCCTCAAGCAGCAACAGTGCCCAGAAGCAATGCCATCAGAAAATACAGTATCTTTGGGGTGTCCTTCTGACCTGACATCAGAATCATCCATTTGTCTGCCAAAATATTAGGCAACAAAAGGAGACACTGCATCTTTTTTCTTTTTTTTTTTCCCCCACCACGTTGCCCAGCTCTAGCAGAGCTAAGATGTTTCCTTTGGGCCAAGACTAACAGAAACCGCTTTATCAAACATTCTTCAGGTTTCCTGCCAAACTGGATTTATGGGCGTTTTTATTTTTTAGTAATTTTTTTTAAAAACATCTCTTTTTGTTTGTTTGTTTTTTGTTTCGTTTTGTGTTGTTTTTTTTTTTCTCCTGACAGTCTCTAAAGCAATCCTGGAACGTTTAACAGTCACTCTTCCACAGTTTAATGGTTTTGTCGTTTTCTAGCGCCGCTGACGCGATGATGTTTTCTGTGGGGTGACAAGCTGTGGAGATGACAACATCTGAGCAAAAAAAAAAAAGAAAAAAAAAAAGAAAAGACAGAGAGAAACGGAATTATTTAAATCTGCTTCACAGCAGGCGTTTCTGAAAATCAGCAACCGTGTTTCGTTAAGTCAAATTATTATTTCCTTGTGGCAGAATTAAACGTGCTGTTTGTAAATATCTTACAAGTGTTGCTCCTCTCAGAGGAAAGAACTGAGGGCGGTAGGGAAGTGTTTGACAGGTTTCAAAAGGTGAGAACTCTCTAGATTTGAGTTCTGATTCTATCAGATCATGTCAGACACAGCTGAATCAAAACCAGCCCAGGTTTTTTTGTCATGGAGGGTATTTCCAACACCCTGGTCAGTTCTTAGGTAACACTTCATCTTCCCAGCCTGAAAATGAAAATCTGCTGCCACTGCTTTCCTTACACTCTAGATCACTGGGATCCAGCCTAAATCACTGGGATCCTGCCCAGATCACTGGGATCCAGCCCAAATCACTGAGATCCTGCCCAGATCAATGGGATCCTGCCCCGATCACTGGGATCCAGCCCAAATCACTGGGATCCAGCCCCGATCAGAGGACTGAGCACGCTGAGGTTTCAGTTCACACTCTGCTCTTTTACAGACTGAGGTACCCATCAGGTGACATCCCATGCTCCAAGACCAGGCACGTGCACAGACATTTCCAGTCCACATCAATCCTTACCCTTGGGAGCTGCAGCTCTGGGAGATGTTAACAGACCCCTCACAGTCACTAATGTTATGAGACACTTAAATATCTCGACCAGTTCTGTGCTCAAGCAAATCTCCTTTACAAGCTGATGCCAAAGTTCTCACAGGCGAAGAATAAAACATCTTCAGTGCCCATAAAAACCCTCCATAAAAAGGAGCAAAACTCCCAGGGTTCAATTAAGTTTCAGCCAGTCAAGAATTTATGGGTCTGAGAGTCAAAATTGATACCAGAGAGAAAATGTTCAGGCTAAACCTGATGAAATGAGGGATATTTCATCAATAAAAGCAGAATCCTCTCCCTCACCTGTGTGTCCTTGTAGTTTCTGTACAATCTCTTTTGTCTGAAGGTTCCAGATATAAACCAGGTTGTCTTCTGAACCAGACACGATCCACTGGAGAGGCAGAGAGAAAACACAATTATCTGAATCTTTCTGATCCATATCCAAGTGCTATCTCTCAGGAAACACTTCATTATTGTCACGTGAAAGGGAAAATCAGAAAACCTGACAGTGAGCCCACCCAGCACCCACCAAAGGAGGTTCCCAGCCCCAAAATCCTCTTCTATCTACAGAGAGGAGCAGTAAAAACTGCACACAGGTAACAATAAATAATCAGATCAACACCAACCTTTCCACCAGTGACGGAGAAATTGGCAAATATGCAGTACTTCTCATTTTTGTGTCCTGTGTACGTCTTCAGGCACTGGAAGGGAAGAGCCACAAGACATTAATGCAGCTGGGAGAGAGTCTTCTCAGTCAAGGACAAACTCTCTGGGAAAAAAAAGACTGAACAGATCAGCCTGTGTTTCCCACCCTGCCAACTGATCTAGAGGATGCAGAGGGCAGCTCTGCTCCAAAACCCAAAACAAAGCCCTGAATTTGTCCCATTACAACAGGGAGAGAGATCAAAGGCAATTTATTGTTCATGAAGAGAAAAATGCAGAAATACTGATTTACTTAATGCCTCAGGGCTATGCAGAAGGCAAGTATTTTCCTTTTTTCTTTTCAAAGACATCTTTAGTCAGAATCACAGAATAGTTGGAGTTTGAAGGGACCTTTAAAGGTTTGCCATAGACAGGGACACCTTCCACTATCCCAGAGTTCTCCAATCCCATCCAGCCTGGCCTTGGACACTTCCAGGGATCCAGGGGCAGCCACTCCCAGGAGTGTGAGGATTCTAACCTGAATCCACCTTCTTTTAGTTAAAAACCATTACCCTTTGTCCTGTTGCAACAGGCTCTACTAAAAGTTTATCCTCTCCACTGAAGGGGTACTGACTCTTCTCTCTATAGGACTCGTATGTTAAGTTTAAAAATCACATGTAAAATCCAGTTTTCCTAAAAGCTTAGTTCAGTCTACGTAAAGAGAAAGAATTACCTTTCCTTTGCTGTAGTCCCAAAGTTTAAGAGTGCTGGAAAACAAAAGAAAAACAAAGATTTTAGTTCTTGGGTGGTTTTTTTTTTCCTATCTGAAAAGTTCCTAGCAGCTGAAAAATGTTTCTCCATAGCAGAGTTCCAAAAGTCCACATAGATCATTTTAGCCTGGCTTTGGAATGCAGGCTTAGTTAACCCCAAAATATCAATTTTACTGCTATGCCATTCATATTCTCCTCCACAGAAAACACACAAAGTCATGTATTATCATTACTATGGCAGCCAAAAAATAAAATAAAGCATCACCTGATACTCCAAATCTCAAATATGTGTGTTACTCTTTCTTTTTTTTTAATATACTTACTTGTCCAAAGTTGCAGCTAATATGTATTTGCCATTTGGTGAGAACTTCACAAAAGACACAGGAGGGTTATCATCATCTACAGCAAAATTAAAAGCAGCGTTACAAAGGGCACAGCTGTGTTGTCTCACTGACACAGGGCTTCTTTTGACATTCGTTTCTTTTTAATAGTTTCACTGAAACACAGAAAATCTGTGCGAAAAACAGAGCCCAGACCAGAAATATTTCTGCTTACCAATCAGTGTTTTCAAGCACTGGCCTGATGCTGTATCCCAGATTCGACTGTTAAAACCACATAAAAATCATGATTATTGGGTTTGAAGGCCTTTAGTACAATTTTAACATCACAAATACAAGTTGTTGGGGGCTTTTTTAAAAGTATTTTTAAAATGCAAAAGGTGCAAAGAGTGATGCAGACAAGAAATATCCACTTACCAGAGTCCATCATAGCTACTTGACACTATCAGGGATCCATCACGATTAAAATGCACCTGTAACATTATTAAGACTAATTATTGAAATGAGTAACTTCATTGATGTTCATAAAGGTCAAATGTTTAAGCTCCACTGCGAGTCCTTATGTTCCATTCCTGACACGGAACACATCAGCAGAACAAAACTTCTGGACCTGATCATTTTAAGGGCATGGAATAGAACCCCTTATGTAGCCACTCATATGTTTTAAGGCCAATTTCCTGCTATTTATATCTAAAGAATAATTCTTTAGAATTATTACTATTAAGAGACATTTGTAAGTGTGAAATTTCTTTCACACGTGGCAGAACCACCATGTTAGAACAGCCACAGTTCAACGTGTCTGAGGGTCAGATTTTTTTTCAGTGTTCTTCATTTCAAAGAGATTAAGAGTTGAACACCTTCTGGTTTTCTTTAATCCCAATGGACATTGCTGCATCCCAAGCCCATTTCTCCTATGAAATGACTGAGATTTAAAACAAAAGTGTTCTGTGAACAACCCTGCTCTGGATTTCAGTAAAGGCTTGGAACAACACCACAGCAAGAGAAATAGAGGTTGTGCTCTGAGCATCAAATGAGCAACAAATCTGTGTCCCAGAATGACACTCAGGCATGCCTGGCACACCTCTGCAGTATCCACGTTTACAGCCAGGACCAAAACCCACAGTGATCTTAGAGAAAACACCCCTCATTTCAATCCCACTGAGCAATGGCCACTGGCAACAGCCACAGCCCAGCCTGGATGGTGTGTAAGGGCTTGGTAAGAGCACAAACTCACCCCTCTCCAGGGGCAGGAGAGGAGCTCTGCTAACAAAACAAGCATTTTTGTGTGCACTGATCAGGAGAGACTTACAGCTGAAACTGGGTCAGAGTGAGCAGGCAACGTCTTGAGGCACTTCCCTGTTTTCACATCCCATATCCTCACACTTTCGTCAAACTGGAGAGGGAAGAGAGGCACCAGGGGGTTCAGTCAAGCACCTGATTTGAGGCATTCAGCATGAAATCTTAATCCCAGCTGGCTCAGGAAGCCCAGGACACAACCAGCAGTCTGGAAACAGCTCCCTGAATTCCTTGTCTCTGCGTAGGATTTTCCCCAAGCAAACACAGCAGGGGAAATGCACAGCTCACCTGACTACAAGCTGTGTTTGTGAGGGAAAACACATTTGAAATGGGCTGTGTGATTCATATTCTTTCATTTAATGTTGTTTTCAAACCATGAACTGACCCAATCTGCAGAGGGAGAGGTGATTAGAAGCCATCCTTTACACAAGTCAGAATCCAGGTGATTAGAAACCATAAGTTGTACTACAAATTCTGTAATCACTACTTATAAACTGTTCTACATCAATCCTGCCTGCAGAAATCCTGTGCCATTCTAATCATAAATTAATGTGCTACACTAATCATAATAATCTGTTAAGAAAATAAAGCTGTAATTGTAACTATGATTTAATGCCATCATCATTCTGCCAAGGATCCCTAAAGAACCTGTCTGTCCCTTTAGTGACAAGTGACAGTGTGCAATACTTGCTTCCCACAAAGGAGAAAAAAAAAATTAAAAACCACTCACTGAGCCAGAAACGATGAGGTTGGACTGAGGGTTGAAATTGCAGCAGAAAACGTAGTTACTGTGCCCTTTCAATGTCTTCAAGCACTTACCCTGAAATAAAATTCAACAGAGTTAAACACACAGCACCACCCAGCACCATAAAAGCATCCGGAGAGACCACATTAAGGTTAATCACTGTGCAGCACAGAAAGAAACCATCTCTAACCCCGGATTTAGACGGGCAGAGGGCCAAGCTGCAACAAAACAGCAAAGTAAAAACCAATATAAAACAATCATGATGATTGCAGACGAGGTGCAAACTCTGGGCAGCTCAGGAGGATCCAAACCATTTAATATTCCTAATCAAAACTCAACCAAATTATCCAGTTTTCTCTGGCATGAGAGACTGGGGGGAGAAAAAAGCAGAAATAAGTGTTGCCGTGGTAAGAAGTTACAAAAGGGTTTAATCTAAGAGGCTTTTTGCTGTGGTTCTGTCTCTATCATCAGGCTTTAGTGCTCTCTCAGGCTCCTTGTGGTACCCACAAACATCCCACTCTTCCCAAGAGCACACAGCACAATTCATTCATCCTCACAGCCCATTCACCAGCTTGTTACGAGCAGGAACACAAGTGAAGAAGCCAACGTTGCAGAAAATTAAGGGAAACAAATAATAATTCCTGCCCTTACCGAGCTTACATCCCATATTTTGAGAGTTTTGTCATCGGAGGCAGAGACAAGGAGGTTGGAATCTGATGACCAAGCGACATCAGAGATCCCCTAAAACAAAGGAAAACAATTCTCTTCTCAGCTCTGTTTGTTCAGCCACACAGAAAAGTGGAAAACACAGACTGCAGATTACATTCCCAGCAGAAGCTTGAATGGAAATTCAGCCCTGAGAGTCAGGAATTCAGTGATTTTGTTGGGTTGAGAGCTCCTCTGGCACAAGTTAATTTTAAGCTGAGCCACATCCTCTGAGAACATCAGTAGCTCCTTCACACAGTTCTTACTGCAGCCACCAAAACCCTTTGTTGGAATTCCTAAATAGAATGCTCGTAAATTAATCTGAGCAAGTGGCTTTTCCTCATGACAAATGGCTCCTCTTTACAGCCCAAGTCCCCAAAGGCTGGAGAAGATTCCAGCGGTTTTTACTTTGATAAATCTTCATTTTTACTCATGAAACTTCAGCACGTAAAAAACTTTAAAAAAAAAAAAAAAAAAGGAAAACCAAAGGGCTTGCTTGGGAGTTTTGTGTTTTCTTTAGAACTTTGCAGAATGAGTAAGTGTTGTGTTTATGTAGGCAAACCCACAAGAAAAATTCAATCTCCTTAAAAGGCAAGTGTTTTGTTCCTTATACAAAGGAGAGATGGAGTAAGACACATGCTAGAATTCACATGGATTTTCACCCAGGAATGCTCTGCCCTGTGTCTGAGGTGGGTTCTCCTAAAATTCAGGGGCATAAGAAGCTGGCTGGGCACTGGGAATGCAGGTGTTCCATGAGCAGCCTGCACTCCTCCCATATTCCCAGTCTGCCCCAATATTACTCCAGCAATTCCAAGACTACATAAACAAAAAAAACGACAAAATAAGACTGAAGAACAAACCATCTACACAGGCAGAACTAACCAAGAACGGAAAGTTCTGAATGAGGAAAAGAAATCAAAATCCTTCCCAGGTAAATTCCCACAGTAATCACCTCCTACTCACCAGCTTGTGCCCGGATATTGTTTTTTCAAACTTGCCATCGTACGCTCCCCAAATTTTAATGAGTTTGTCAGCAGCTGGAAAAGAATGTGCCAGTTCAGAGGTTAATTAACAGCACGACCAGAGCTGTCCCTGCCAGGTGAAAGGAAACAAGTTAAGTCTGTCTCTGGGCAGCTGTCCCTCCCCAGGCAGACCTCAGGGAAGAAGGTGATCCCCAATTGGGGAAGAACAGCTTCCTACACAGCACTCTGCAGCAGCTGAGGTTACATAAGCTGCCTGGAATGCAGAGAGACTCCAGCAGCTTTAGTTTCTCTCCTGACAACTTGGGTTTCTACTTTTGTTTTAGACTGCCAGTGGTAAAAGTAGTGCTGGTCAACGGGAATGCTTGAAAGGCTTTTGCCCCAAAAAGAATAATAATTACACCACAAGCTGGACTGAATGGATGCCTGCAGAAATCCAAACATATTATCCACGGTAACTTGTAAAACAAGCCAGAGAAAAAAGTTGCTATTTGCCAGTTATAGAGTTTGGAAAACATGTTCAGGGCAGAGGGGAGGGGGACTCTGATGGGAACACTAAGAATGATTTATATGGCACAGGGCACTGGTTTTATTGAGGCTGTCTGCAGTCAGGTCAAAGCCCCAAGCCATTCCCATGTCTGGAAGATGTTCCAGTGACCCTCACTGTCACAGTCAACATTTCCAACTGCCCTTTCCTTACACGTGGATCCTCTCTGGATCACTGACAGTCACGGAAGCACATTCTCAAGGCGAAGCTGAACACCAAAAACCCCCTTATGAAATACCAAAGCTGACAGAAAGGGGACTTGTTCTATCACTGTGTACAACAACCCTCTGCACTTCACTGGGGCAATCAAAGCCTGACTGCCAAGCACCACAGGCACCCAGGACAGAGCACGTGCATCCAACTCTGCAGCCCAGCAGCACCTTCCTTTCCCCCACAGGAAAGTTTTTGCCTGTAGCTACCATGCACAAAGCTCAATTTAAAAGCTTAAACTTCTAGTGATACAGAAAAGCACGAGGGTTTCCTCTGCACGGGAAAGAATCCTGTGTTGGTTCTTGCCCATTTGCTCAGTAAGGAAAGCTGAACAGGTGAGGGATCTCCTGGCAGTGCAAAGACCCAGTGCTCAAAGGAACAGAACTTAAATTATCTTGAAGAGTGACAGCTTTGGTATCACCCTGAAGAAAAACCACGACATGACATCCCTCCACTTCATGATGGAGATTGCAGACAGGCCCTTCTTCAAGGCCCACATTTGTGTTTGAAATGAGATAAAAGCAAGCAATACTTACAGGAGCTGGCAAGCCACTCTCCATTAGGGCTAAACTTGACTGATGACACTGCCTTTGTGTGTCCTGCTAACGTGAACTTGAGAGCATAGTTTGGCTTTACTGGGGCAGGCTGTAAGAAAAATATGTGTGAGTGAGTTAAAATCCAAATTTAGTACCTCAGCGGCCAGCTCTGGTCAGTACAGAGGAATGGCCATGTGGATGTTCACCATGACAAAGATTCCAGCATTTACATCACATTTACATTCCCATTCCTCTCCAAATTCAAAAAACAACCAAATGAACTTTTGGAATTCGGCCCCGAGGCGAATTCCATCCAAGCCAGTAACCAACAGGTGAGAATAATCCAACAGCCCAACCACAAAGTGCCTGGCACTTCCAAATAGCACTCTTGGTATTTATCTGTGCAGTGCTTTCAACTGTTGGCATTTTCACCCTGATCATGAATTAAGCCACAGGCCAATTCCTCCATGCCCCTAAAATCCCTCTTTTACCCTTTGAAAAGGCTTCATGGTTAGACAATAACACCTCCTTTGAGCATCTCCAGGCTTCAAAGAACCTGAATAACTGTTTCCTCACTCCACAACTAGAGATTCACCAATCCTCCAGCCACCTCCAGGCATTCCAAGGATACAAACAAACAGCCTTTGTCATGATCAAAATGACAAGAAGTATTTCACCACTGAGAACTTCCCCAAAACCATAAAACAGAACCCTCAGCACTACAGCACAGCTGCATTCCATCCACTTTTCCCATAAAATCCTCAGTACAAGACAACAAACAGCAGAAGCAGCCACATGGAAAAGATCTTAATTTACGGGAGAATTCAAATCCCTGATTCTGGTCTGGCTGCTGAGCGTTCAGGTAGTCCCAGGTGGTTTTACAGGGATATTTTTTGGGGCCCCACACACACCTTGCTCTGATTGGTCGAGGAGGAAGGAGTAGATTGTGTTTTGGTGGATTCTGCATCTGGCTTCTTTTCTTCTGTTGCCATGGTTCTGGAGCTGGCAAATGAGACTTATGGGTGCTTGAAGGGGAGAGCGAATGTGCTGCTTCAAAAGGCAGCTCTTGCCACCGAGAGGAGAACCACGCTCAAAGGAAAGCCTGCAAGAAAAGCCAAATATTCTCATTAGCTGTCACAAAGATTCTCAGCATGCACAAGAGCGAGACTGGTCAAAGTGCAGGTTGCCAAAAACCCCGTTTTATTATCTGTTGAGCAGCACAGCAGTATTTTAAGCCTTCAGACCTACTTGTGTGCAAGACCAAGAACTCAAGCCACAGTTTTTGATCACCCTTTGGAAAGCTTTTCCAAACAGAGGCACAGCACAAGAGCTTTGAGGCGTGGCGGGGTTTTCATATCGCAGACCCCAAAACACTTGTAACAAGTACTTAGTACAGGGTAAATACAGTAGTTTGTATGGAAGATGGAAGGAACAGTGCACGGCCTTTCTATTTTAATTTATTAAAGTAGAGAATACGAGACGATAAGGAACACAAAAAATAACCAGCGCTTGCAAAGCTTAAGACCTGACTAGATTCCTTTCACCTCAGAATGCCAATATTTTGGTGTCATATTTCCCTGCTGAATCATCTGAGCATCAAACCATCCCCTTCTCCTCCCCAGACTTCCCCCTGACTGGCAGCAGCCTTGGATCAGCCTCTCCAGACTCGCTCTCTGTAACAAGACCTGATGGAGTGCAGTGCCAGGATTCCGTAATCGGGGCTGATGCTGCAGAGGGAACAAATCTCCACTGCAGCTCAGCCACATTTCAGCTCAGGAACAGAATCAACCCCAGCTCACACTGTCAGGATTTGTTTTCTAAGTGCATTTGCAGCATCGCAGCTCCTTTAGCTGGTGGCAGCACATTCGGGAAAGAGAGCGTTTTGCTCTCAGGATCCACTGGCATTCCAAGCATCTCCTGCCCGAGAGGGTGCAGAGCAGGGCGCTACCAGTTGCCTGCGGGCTGTGCTCGGCGTGGGGAGATCCCAGAACGGGCCAGGCTGGAAAGGAGCACAGCGGCTCCTCTGCTCCAGCAGGGTCATCCCAGAGCACATGGCACAGGATTGCATCCTGACTATCTCCAGCCAGGGACACTCCCCGGGGCCATCAGGGGGCCACAATAAGAAATTAAACTTTCCCAACGCAGATCCCGATCCCTTTTCATCTGGAACTCATCTGGGAACTCGGGCCAGCACGCAGCGCGCTGCCAAACCACCGCAGCATCGCTCCCCGGGCCCGGCGGGTGCTCCGTGCCCGGGCTCGGGGGGGCTCCCAGCGCATCCCCCTCCGCCACGCACGCGGTACCGATAACACCCCGGCCCCGAACGGCCCTTCCCCGGCTCTGGAATGTGGGGGCGGCTGGGGGGGGATCCCCCCGAGGAGACCCCGGGTTTGGGGAGAGGGTAGAAGTGAGGGGTCCCCACGCGGTTTGGGGAGGGGGGGCCGGGCTGAGGGAGCGCGGAGGGGCCGGGGCCGAGGGAGGGGGAAGGGAAGGGGAGCGGGCGGGCTCCGCGCGCGCTGCCTGAGGGGAGGCGGCGGCGGCGGCGCCGCGCGCGGGCAACGGCGGTGCGGGAGAGCCCCGGGCGGTGCGGGAGGCGAGGAGCGGACGGGAGAGGAGGAGGAGGAGCAGCCGCCGCCTCGCTTCTCTCGCTCTTTCTCTCGGTGACTTACCGGGGGATGGGGATGGGGAAAAGGGGGGCGGCCGCCACCTCCTCCGCGGGCGAGGGAGGAGCGCGGCCGCGGGAGGGGAGGGGGGGACGCGGCGGCGGCGGCGGCGGGTCCGGGTCCGCCAGGCGGGGAATGCGGGACGGCGCTTGCGCGGAGCGGGCCGGAGGCCGCACAATGCCGCTCTCTCCCGGGAGCGCTACGGCGCGGCCCGAGAGCCAAAAGAGCGGCGCGAGTGCGCGCACGGGCGGAGCCCATCCCCGTGGCGTCTTGCCCGCCCCTTCCCTCCCCTCCTTCCTTTCCCTCCTCTCCTATTCACTCTTTTCCCTCTTTTCCCTGCTTTCTCTCCTTCCCTCCCAGCGCCCGCTGCCGTTCCCCGCTGGCTGTGGGGAGCGCCCTGCCCGTGCGGGCTGCGGGCCGCATCCATGGCGGGGCGATATTCCCGTGTGGGAAGCGGGCTCGTACAAACCGGGACCGGGTGGCCAGGACGCCGCTCCCGTCGCTCGGGGGCCGTTGAGCCCGGCTGAAGGGGGTTAGGTGTCGTTGGGGTGCGCCCGCAGCCGGCCCCGTTGGATGCACACCGATAAAAGCGGCTGTGAGAAGGGCAGGCCAATTCACACCCCAATCATGTCTATAATAGTGTCTACATAATGCCTAAAACAGTGTCTACAAAATGTCTAGAATAATGTCTATATAATGTGTATAATATCCACAATAATGCCTGTAAGGTGGGGATCGGGCTCTTCTCCCGGGCAAGGCAGTGACAGGGCATGGGGAGTCATCCTCAAGCTGCGCCAGGGGAGGTTCAGGCTGCACATCAGAGGGAATTTCTTCATGGAAAGCCGTGTTAAACGTTGGATCAGGGGGAAACATTAAACGCTGGAGCTGCCCAGGGAGGTGCCCATCCCCGAGGGTATTCAAGGAGTGGCACTCAGCGCCGTGATTTAATCGACAAAGCGATGATCAATCAAAGGTTGGACTCGATGATCCCGGAGGTCTTTTCCCATCTAAGCAGTTCTGTGACTCTCTGATGCTGATGTTTGAGCCGTTTAACACCGTAATCCTCTCCTGGGTGAGAGGGGATCTGAGACAAGGTGGTTTTCTCGGCGTATTGTCACACAAAAAGCCCTGACTGGGAAAAGTTTAATTCATGAGGGGCAAACAGCCCAGTTACAGTTAAACATGTGTTTAAGCACTTTTCTGGAGAGCAGTGGGTTATTTTCTGAACCCACACGTTGCAGTCTGCTTTCAGTTAAGAGGGAAGAAAAGGAGACGTGTGTCATTTGCTGGCCCTTTAATACAGGAAGATACTTCACTTCCAAAAATTCTAGTGGCAGTTGAGAAAGGAAAAGATGAAAAAAACCTGTGGTATAGTGAAGCCAAGGCCCTTCTCCTCCAGCCTGGAATCCCGCAGCAGAAATCTGGAGAATTAGCCCTGCCCTCTAAACTCAGGGAGGTAAAACACAGAAGAGCTGCACACTCACCAGAACAATATTAGGAAACAAATCCAGTTAAATCCCTGGTGCTGATTCTTCCAGATGGTTTTGGCTTAAAGTTTTCAGTCTTTTAAACAACGAATATGAAATAAAATGGGAGCATACAAACCACCACTATAATGTTATTTATAGAACTTCCTTGTGGCAGGGTCTTTTTTGTTTCTTTCATGTTGGAGATAAGTTCATATTTTGCCTCTCAGTGTCCGCTTTGGGAATTTTTGCCTGATATTTTTCTATATAAGTAGAAAATACATACAAACATATATTTTATATGTGCAGAAAATACATATATGTGCATGTATAAAAATCCTTACCTGCTCTGAATAATCCCTCTCTGGAACCTGAAAAATGTAGCCTTGACTACAAATTAAGTGGAATCCTAAACAACCCCTTAGCCTCTAAGTGTCCTGGATGTTTTTCTAAACTAGTTTAAAGTATGATCAACTCCATTTGGCCAAGTACCTGATTCCATGCCAGGCTGGGGTTTTGACAGCATGGAGCTCTCAGAAACAGCACGAGCAGGGGGGCATTTCTTTGGGACTGCAGAACAACCCTAGGGCTCTGCAAAAACAAAAACGTGGATTGAATTTCGCTTGATGGTTATGAATCATCCATGAGGGTCTTTCTTGCTCCCCCCGCCAGGCTCCCACAGCTGGGATCAGCAGGATGTGACATCTGTCCAAACTCTGGAAAAGCGTGGGGCTTGGCAGGCTTCTCCCTCAGCAAATCTTTCATTCCCTTTGCTTCCAAACAGCCTGAACTTGGGGACGTGCCAAGTGCACTGGGAAAGACACCTGCCTGAGGTGTTTGTGGGAGAGCAGCTTCCCATGGTGGTGAAAGGGAAAGGAAAAGGGCTCAGATTGGAAGGAAGTGGCTGCTCCCAGAGTTACTGGGGTCCCTTTGGGTGCCTTTCAGGGTGTCAGGAGCCGAGGCCGTGGCTCCTGCTGTGACCAACGTGTGTGATTTTTGTCCCAGGCTGCACCAAGAGCAGAGCTAACCCAGCGCTGCAGAGTTGATCCAAAGGAGTTTATTGTTTGTGGAAAAGCTCCCAGGAACTTCACTACAGCCTGGACCTGCTCTTTAGACCTGCCTGCTGCAAAGCAGCTCGTGCTTACGTTTGTAGTGGTGAGTAATCAGACAGGGAGCTTACAAGCTGTGTGAGCCCACGTTTGTGTTTTGGCACAATTAGCAATCTCAGCTCGTGTTTTTATTTGCTTGGGCCCCTCAGCAGACAGAGGAAGTGCAGAACAGACTCGCCGTGTGTTACACTCTGCTCCAGAAACAGGGAGGAAGAGCTCAGGAGAGACCTGCTGCATCTTAAGGCTTCTAAAGAGCAGCTGATCCCTGACACAGAGCTGTTTCTGGGTGGCTCCTGACATGCTGCTCTGTTTTTTTGTGTTTCTTTTTTCCCTAAATCCCAGATACATCAAATTCATATGTTTCTTCTGGGATTTAAAAACAAACACTGAACCTTTTCCAGGATGATATTTCTACCTCCCCCACTACACTCGGAGCCTTGCTTGCATCATTGCCAACATTTGTTCATTTAAAGTAGGAAATCTTAGCCCGGTGGAGAGCAGGTAGGATTGGAATCATCCTTCCCAGGGAGGGATGTGTACAAACACTTAGTCCAGGCATCAGGGGCCTAGAGAAGTTGAAGAACTCATTTCAATGTAAGATCATTGAGCACTGCATGTATCAAAGCCTCGTTAGTAAAGACCTGGTAAGAAACATGATTTTGAAGAGCAGGCTGGACTTCCCACAGGGTTGGAATCCTGCAATGTGCTGTAAGGCATCGTTCAGCACAAATTCCCCCCAGTGCCAGCCCCAGCCAAGTTAATGCATAGAGGCTGCTGATTTGAGAGCCTCAGCCTGAGTCACACACGCTCTGACTGCCAGACGTGATGACAGCCTGCCTCTCCCAGCCACTTCAACTGGAGCAGCAGGTTCTCAGCACTCCTGTGAATCAGGAGCTTTGTTCTTTGGCTGCTGCCACTGCGACCGGGCAGTTCAATGCAATCCCCTCGCGCCCCTGAAATAGTTTTGGTGAAATCTATTTATTACCCATTGTCATTTACAGATCAAGATGTTTAAGTGTTGCTGTTTGGTTAGAGGATCTCTGTGCCATTCTCTCCAGTCTTTGTGAGGAGGCAGAAGGAAAAGTAAGGAAACCCAGAGGAATCCTTTAGAGCTTTGGCCAGCTGAAGTCTGGCATGTTCCAGTGTCTGTTGGTTTCAGCTGCCAGCTCAGTAGCACACACAATTCACAGCCTTGCTTACCTGTGCAAACCACTGTGTTCACAGCAGGTGCTGGGTCTCCACATCACACTGGATGTCCAACAAAACCATTCAGATGCAGGTAGTTTCCAAAGGAACATTTTAAACTATGGTCAAAGATATGTAGCTGTGTTGGCTGGGCAGTTCCTTTTCCAGTCCCAAATTCTGTGGTCATGTCCTTTTCTTCTCTCTCACAACAGTTTAGGCCTTTGCTTTGCCTCTTTCCATGCATATAAATCTTAGCCCAATGTATTCCAGTCTCCAGGTCCTCCAAATAAAGCTTTTTGCTCCCTCCTGGTATGACACATCATAGTCAGACAGAGGATTTTGTGGGCTCTTCATGCCCTTCCTGTCCATTACAGTGGAAGCACTTCATCTCAACTTCGCTGGTTTGAGAACTTCCAATCGGGAAGAACTTTATTTAAATCTGCTCTGGACCCTCCACTGGATATTGGCTGACTCCAGACCACCCTTCAGATGACAATCAACCCTCCTTTGTGCAGATGAACACTTACAAGATCCTTTAGGTCTTGGGTTGCTCAATTCTTTCCTGTCTTCCCTTCAAACAGCACAGTGCTGTGCCTTTGGGGGCTTGCAGACATCCTGGCTCCTGGCTTCCCAGGCTGGGGGCTCTGCTCACCCTTTCCCAGATGAAGACGGAACACTGAAGATCCAAAAGCCCTGCAGGCACTGACATTCCCAGGAGTGAGGAGCCAGGGTGGCCTCATAAACTGGTGTGTCCAGGCTCTCAGAACTACAAAGAATGAGTCAGAGGAGCTGAGTCCCAACTCTGCCTCTGCCCATGATTCTCTGCATCATCATGTTCCCTCTCAGCTTCCTTAGCTGAAAAACAGGAGTCATAATATTTCCTTACCTACAAAAGCTGTTGGGAGGATTATTGCATTGTTGTGAATTCCACAGATGAAAGGTACTACAGGAGAACAAACTGCAATTATTTTTTCAAACCTCTGCCCTAATCCTGTCATCCTTAACTCACTGAATAACACTTACTCAATCGAGGAAATCCTGCCACTACACTGAAGATGATCATTGGAGAAGATGACTCTCTGTTGTAATAAGAGCATTTATCCCCTTGTGTTCAACACCCTTCTGTTCTGACACCAGAGTGATCTGACTCATATAATCTCCCCTGGCAGTGGGGAACTGTGGTTTTGATGGTGGAACAGGCGCAGGTGAAAATCAGAAGCTTGCAGGAAATACCTATGGCAAAGATCAGAAAAATTGGTGTTCCCTGCAGTCCCTGATTCCTGCTAAATATTGTTGAGTGGTCACACAATGCACTGAGTGGGGCCCATCCTCCCAAAATTCATCTGTCCCACAAAGTATCTCCTTTTATGCCTCCATCCGCTCTTGGTTTCAAACCACTCAACACTCGGTGAGCAGAGAGGCAAAAAGTGCCAGTGTTTAACAGCCCTGAAAACCACTCTGGTTTTGCACAAAGAACGTTTTCCTTGTTGATGCCTGTGCACAAAACTTCTGAGAAGGATGTAGGTACCACTGGGCATTGCAGGGTAAAAGTACTGCAACAGCCAGGAATAAATACATGGCAGGGGTTCATTAATAAAGCACTAATTGGGTAACTGGAGGTGCAGCATAAAAGACCACAGAGGCCAATTGAGAAGCTTCGAGTGACTCTAGGATGCTCCTCTGAGCTTGGGGAGCAGTAGGAAGTAAAGAGCTGCTGCTGTAGGTTTGTGTTTTGTGGAAAAGCTGCTGTTAAAGGTGTCTCAGAAGAGGCAGCCTGTTACATCTTGTGTATGAAACTGTGTGACAAAATCAGTTCAGAATTTAATTTAAAGATTATGACTCTCTTTTCCTCGGTTGAAGTGCTTTTACTTTGGCTTTGGTAACTTGAGCTTAAATTGTTCTGATTTGATTTCACTGTACCTCCTAAGGGGCTTATTCAAACTGAGTCAGCCTGTGCCTGTTTGGCTAAACCATTATCTAAACTCACTGCCTTGCATAAAGAAGGCTTTAGGGATCCCAAAATATGTTTGCTTTCCTAATCCCTTGGAGGATACAGTGGGGTTCTTCAAGCACAAGTCTGCAGACCTACAGGTAGGTGTGTGAGTGATTGCTGTGTTCCAGGTTGAAAGCTGATAGTGGTGAAATCTCTGGGGACAGTTTCCCACGTGAATTGTTTTGCCTGCTCAGCCTGCTGCATAATGAACACGACAATTTGGGATGAAACTCTCCTACGCCCACCCTGGGTGAGATAAGGCAGGACAAGGTGTAATTGGAGACTCCTTTTGGGTGGCAGTTTTGATGCAGCCTCCATCATCGTCCTCCTGGCAGTGGATTTGCAGAGAGGATCAAACTCCGATATTGAACTTGGGCACGTTCACTGTGAGGTGAGTGCTCTGTTAGCTTGGAGAGTTTTATGCTCTCAGAGTTTCTGCCCTCTGGCTTCTCTTGTCACTGCCTTTCTGCCTGCACTCCCCAGTTTCTCTTTTCTCTGCTGTTGTGCTGTGTCTGTTGCTGGGGTTGCTGAAGACTTTGCATTAGGAGACCCCTGTTCAGTTCCTTGTGGCTCTGCCAAGTCTTACATTGCAGCCAACACTTCTTTTGTTGCAGGACTTTGTCTTCAACTAAAATATAAATACTTTTAAAAGCCAAGCTTTCAGATTATGATTTAGCTGAAAAGGAGTCTTTAGAGTGCACAGAGTCCATTTCTCCAAGTGCTCATAATGAACACTCAGCCCATTTCTCCCTGCCCCCTCCCTTGGAAAGCTTCAGCTGCCAATTTTTCCCAGCCCCCATACCTAGAGCAGCAGCAGTTTTCATTTAGGGGCTCTTTGGTCATGCTCATGATTTGGTGTCTGTGTGTGTTTTAGGGCATTCAGGAATTCCTGCTCTGGTTATCCACGTGGCTCAGGTACGTCCTGGAGCAGGACAGTGCAGTCAGAAGAACTGCCCTGGTTCCCCTCGGCTCTCAAATGCTTTGATACACTTGTGGTCTTTTCGATTGCCTTGAAAATGGGTTTACAGCAGAACATTGGCAAAAAGTGCTCAAAATCCAGTCCTTCCCCCTGCTCCCAGGGATCTGGGCTTCAGGGCAGAGTTCAGGTGGTGTTTCAAAGGGATTTCCTCTCTTTTTGGCAACCACGTTTGTGAACACCGCAGCGAAGTGTGGTGGTTCTCCTTAAGAATTCCTAGAATTTACCTTTTTTCTTACTGCTTGCATGTTTTGTGCCCCTGCAGAGACCATGTGGGGAGGTGACTTTGGGGTACACCTGATGGTCAAGTCAAAAGGGTCAACTGGCAGGAGGCAAGTCTTACACACTCACCTAGGGTGGGGTTTCTATCTGTTGATGCGGATACACCAAATGCTGCCTTAGTAAATGTATCCAAGAGCGGTAAAGTTGTGAGCAAGTTTCTGGTTCCTGAATTTGCCCAACCCTTGAGGCTGAGTGCCAAAAAGGCCTTTTTTGGGGGAGGTTGGCTAAGGCATGTGTACAATTTTGGGTTCCATCCTGAGGCAGCTGCAAGCGCGGCTCAATGGAATTCTCTTGAGCCTGTACAATCTTTTTGATTATACCATACCTCTGGAGAAATTTCAGTCCCATTGGTTGTGTTTTTCTAAAGCTAATCTTCTGGAAATAAGGTCTTTTAGTAAAACTGCCTTCACCTTATGGTTACAATAAACTGACTTATTAATTGGCATCAGCATGTGGCTGTCTGAACCAGCAGCGTGGCAGCCTCTGCTGGCACACGTGTCCACAGAAAAATCCTCTCACTCTGCCTTATTCCATATTGGCACTCAAACATTCCCCTCATTTATTTTCCAGTAGTTCCATTATAATTTTTTTTCTGCAGCAATTCAGTCATATTTTGGCTTATAACAATTTTTTTGTTTTGTTTTAACTTCTGTTTGCAGTTGTGGATTTGCTTTAGGACATGAGCTGTGTGGGTCTGTTACTTGGAAGTGTTTTGAACAGTGCTGATGTTTGTTGATGCTTTTATGGTGGTGTGCTGGTGAAATTCACATTGTTTTTATTGTATACATTAGATTAATTTCTGTTGTTTTCAGCAGTTGACAGTGTTATGAAATGCACCAACCAGTGCAAACTACATCGGGCTGTGGGTTTTCTTGATGGATTTTTTTTTGGCCGCTCACTATTCCAGCGTGCATCGGCGGCGGGCTATTTTTATCGCAGCTCGTATTAGTTGTTGCGTAATAAATACGAGAGCGCATTACCCAATGCAAACCGCGATTTAAAAAAAAAAAAAAAGNAAAAAGAACAACACAACAACAAAAAAAACCCCACACACACAAAAAGGGGGCGACAGCAGCTGTGATTTCCAGCTCGGCCTCCCTCGGCACGCGTGGAGTCCCACTCGCGTTTCCAGCCGCACTTTTCAGGCTCTGCTCGTCCCCTCGGCAGGCGCGACGCGGGCGGACGGGGGAAGCCGGGATTTTCCCCGGCCATGTCTGTCCGGGGGACACCCGCCCGCCGCCACCTCCGCCCGGCTCCGTGTGGCGGGTCCCCCGTCCCCGAGCCCCGCAGGGCTCTTCCCCCGCCGGGGACACGGCGTTGGGTGGCCCCGCTGCCCGCTGACCGGGGCATCACCCCTGCCGTTCCCGTCCCCTGCCCGCCGCTCCGGGAGGGCGCGGGGGGCCAGGGGGGACCCGCGGGCTTCTGGGATTTGTAGTGCGGGCTGAGGCCGTCGCTTCTCGCCCGGCCCGGCCCGGGACTACGGTGCCCACATGGCCTTGCGGCCCGGCGCATGAGCGCTCGGGCGCTGTAGCGCATCTATTATACTGCCTTGCCGAGGATAAAAAGAAGAGCAACTGGAGGGACTGTAAGGCAAACGTTGCTGGAGCTGCCGGGGCAAAGTAATCTATTTAATCTTTCCCTTTATTTGTTAGATGCTTGGGTGTGCATTGCTAGCACTGGGCCATGGTTTCTGGAGGGAGGGGGGGCCGGGGAAGAAGGGGGAGGAAAGCAAAACCCACTTGGGAAAGGCCAATGCTGATTTTTTTTTTTAATTTTTTTTTTCCCCCTCCTCTCTTCCTCTGCTCCTTCTTGTTGCGAGAGCCCCGCGTCGCTCACCGCGGCCCCGCAGCCTTTGTGCGCCGCCACAATTGTAACAAAGCGCGGCGGGGCTGGCTGCAGCCTGGCCATTGATTTCCTCCCGGCCCCGCCGCTCCTGCCCACCCTTTTCTTCTTCTNAGGCAGCCTCCAGCCCCCGGTGCGCGGGTCCCCGGCTCCGCGGTTGTGTCGGGCGCGGAGCGGAGCCCGGCGGCCGCCCCAGCCCTGGGCCAGCGCCCGCCCGCTCCGGCCATTTCCCCGGCCCCGCCGCTGGCTTGGGAGCTGGAAAAAAGGTCTGAGCAGGCGGCGGATGATGGGCTGGAAAGTGCGCGTTTCGCGTGTTGTCCGCGTCCGCATGCATTTATTTGTGTATGTGTGTGTGTGTGTGTACCCAGCTGCTCCGCTCGTGTAAATATCCGGTGTTTACCAAACTTTTGCGAATAAATGGAAAGCCGAGGGTTCACTGCCTAAACTCGATATGCTTTCTAGGTGTAAAAAAGAAACGCAGATCGCAGATTTATATATAGAAGTGTCACGCTATAAATAATGCTACCGATAATAAAATGTAAAACTTCAAAACTCAGCCGTCCTTCTCCTCCGTTTATACTTCTTGTTTGGGTTTGGCAGCCTCCCTGGGCGCTGGGGATAGAGCATTATTTGTAGCCTGCTTGGTTTCACTTTCAAACAAAGCTGTAGTGTTCAGGTCGCGGGTCTGTGTGTGTCTTTACGTGGTTGGGTCTCGCAGGGCGTTAATTCAGAACGTGTTTTCCTGCACAATTGACTTTTGACAACGTGGAGAATGCGTTCTGTCAGGTTCGGGATGAATGTTCTGTGACAGTCCCAGAGTGTGGATATTCCTTTCGGTTGATTTCTTCAAATGTTACTAAAATAAAGTGGTTTGGATGAGCAAATGTGATGGCTTCGCTAATATTTCAAACTTTTATGTGTAGGTTTTGGACCTTTTTTTTTTTTTAACATCTTAAGTTCCCTGACACTGGTAAATAATAGCAGGGTAGGAGCTGACATAATTAGCAAAGCACACCTGCTGTTCCTTGCTGGGAATAGAGAAGCACGTTTTTAATGTGCTTGTTAATATTTTTAATGTGTAGAGTGTGAGTGTACTGAGGGGGGTGTGTCTATATGAAACTGGAAGTTTAGTTTTAAAAGCTGAAGCTGTTGTCTTTAATTCACACAGTGCTAAGCCAAGGTATTAGAGGGGACTTGGTGACTACCATATGTGCTGCAGGATCTGGGTGACAAGTGCAGATTAAATATGCATCGATCAAAACAAACAAGAAGTCCCCAAAGCAGTTTGGTTGCTTTACAAGCAGAAAAAGCCACGATCTGTATTGCTTACAACTCCCTAACTGCTTGAGTGTTCTGTGAATGCAGGTCCTGCCTCCTGATCTGCAGATCACAGCGCTGGCAGACTGCTGGCTGTCTCATTTTTTTTTAGCACAGAAGTTTGGGGAGTTTTTAATAATACCCTGCGAGGCTCCTGCTGAAACAGAGTAACTCCAGACCTCAAAGCCTTCTTTTTTGGAAAGAAGAAATGCTAAGATGGTGTATTTCTTTCTCTTTAGTGCGCACTGGATAAAAATACTCACTCATGCTTATTTAGTGTTTTGAGACAATGTTTAATAAAAGGGTTGGGCAGGGGGTAACAGTCTTATACAATGTTCAGCACAGGCTTGATTGCAATATTGTCTCTCCAGTGCTGAGACAGTAGCTATTGCAGTGAAAGGCTTTTTACTTGTACTGACCTATGCTTGCAGAGTTTAAATTAAGAAAGAATGCACGTGCAGTGTGAAGTGTCTGAGGGTTGTTTTCAAAGCTGACTCTGGAGTGTTCTGTTATCTTCAAATAAAAACTAGGCTTCTGGAAATAAAACTGGTGTTATTTAGGCACCGAAGTGCTTACAGAAACTTTAGTTCTTGTCGTTTAAAAAAGGTATTTAGAGGCAGAGCATGTTGAAGTCTGAGTTCCAGCTCAGTAAGTGTGCTGGGCAGCCTTGCCCTCGCACTATCTGTCTTTAAAGGAGGCTGATTTTGTTATTAGTCAGTGTCTGCAAATGCAAGTGTTTCTGTGGGCTTGTGTCTTTGCACTGCTGTGTACAACGACTTCAATGACAGTTCTTAATAATCTTGCAAAAGGCCTCTTTGCTGAGTTAAGAACTGTGTGTTTAAAGCTCATCTTTTGAGATGGAGTGAGTTTAAAGGGGGTGTTTGAGATCCTCAAAGCTCTCTTGCAGGCCGGGGCTCCAGCCTGCCTGGCCTGAGGGTCTCTCCCTGTGAGGCTGAAGGCAGCACTGGGCTGGGGCTTCCCAGAGTTTTCCCAGGCACATCCTGGTGCGTGTTCTGAATGATGCTGTTTAATATTTACCGTTTCCCTTCGAGGGGAGGCACTTGTGCGGTGGGGTGTGGGTTTCCAGCCAAGCCCTGCTGCACTCCTAGAATCTCACTCCTCCTCCGGGGAGTAATCTGGGAGCCTGATCACTCTTGTTGACAGCACAAACAACTCGGGAGTCAAATCCCTCTCCTCGGCAGCAGCTGAGTGATGTACTGAGATCTCATATTTCAAAGGCTTAATTACTTTTACAAAATATATTACTCTGTCTGCTTTGGTAAGCTATCAGGTGCTTTCAGCTCGGGCAGAACTACACTTTGCTAAATAAATGAACAAAGAGTGTTTTGCATCTCAGTGTTGTTGATTGTTTCTCTTTAATCCCGGTTGCTCCTTCTTTGCTAATTTGCAAAATTCATTAATCCTCAGTGGGTTTCCCAATCGTTACCGTGAGCCATATGTTTTGTTTTGTTGTACGGTGGTGTTGGTTTTTCTTGGGTTTTGTTTTGTTTTATTTCAATTTGCCACATTACTCTTTAGTAATAGCCCAGAAGCCCGTCGTAAGTGGTGGAGTTCTGGGAGTTGGGAGGGAGCCATTGTGTGCTGTGCTGCTCACTGAGCTGTCAGGACATTTTTGGAAGGATCTGTGCATCTCCAGCTTTTCATTCCGCGGGATCTTACTGCGACATCAGGGTTGTTTTGTCAATCGCTAGTGCTTGTTGGAGGTGAAGAACTTTCTGTGGCACACAAACTCTTTAACCCACTTGTTGCCGGTGTTGGAAGGATGTAAATTCTTCTGGAGAGCAGTGCAGGAATTCTCTGTGATGTGCTGTGTTTTCTAGTAGTCCTTTCCCCTTCTTCTTGATAAGATACTGACTGAAGAAACTATTCACCTCTATTTTGGGTTCCTTTTCACCTTTCCAGGCCTTGGTCTCTTTTCAGCAGATGTTGTCATATTTGGCAGTGTTTCAGCAGCATGGATAACCCGGTCAGGGGAGTTTTTTCCTTCTTTCCTGGGAGCAGGGCTTTCTCCTCTCCCCCAGCATTGCAACAAGTGTAGCAAAGACAATTTAAGGTGAAATTTCTGTGCTTGAGGGACCAATCTGGAACAAATTCCCCTGTCTGCAGTGATCCCATTTACTGTCAAACTTGGAGATTTAGACTCAGGTGTGATTGACACCAGTCTGCTTTGGGAATGATCCTGTTTGCTCCTGCCTTTCCTTTAAAGAGAGAGAAGCAGGGACAGGAAAGGATTGCTGTTCCATTCTTGGAGAACTTTCCTGACATCTCTGACATCCATGCAGAGCATGCAGTGGCACAGATGTGCAGGCTGAGATGTTCTTCTTTGTGACTGACTCTCCTGTTGTAACCAGAGCCTACCTGTATTGAAGAAAATGCACGTTTCTGCTTCTGGTTCTTTGTCTTTTCAAGTGCTCAGCTCATCCTGGTGTAACATCACAGAGGTTGCCTGGTTGGGAGTCTCCTTTTCTCAAAACCCATCGCTCTGGCCGTGCTGAGATAAATCTGCTTTCTAAACCTGCCCTGGTCCATTGGTTTGGCTATAAGCAAGTGCAGAGTTTGCAGTCCAGAGCTTTTTGCTGGGAGGGGCTGTAGGATGTAGCTGCCTTTTTGCTTACCAAGGCTGGTTTAGGAACAGCGTTGTGCTGCGAGCTGTAGTGAAAGTGATAAACTGAGCACACGTGTGTAGGAATTGTCTGAGTTCAGTGGAGAATGCTGTTCCTTCCTGGAAAGCATGGCTTTTTGCTGTTCCTTCCTGGAAAGCACTGCTTTCTGCAGCTTTCCTGTTGCTGCTACAATCCTGCTCAGGATCTGTGAAATAATGTTGAAGTGCAGCTCTTCAATGAAGAGAGAGGGAATGTTCCTCCGAGTTTGCCTGAGTGGGAGTATCATGGATCAGCCAGTGTGCTCAAAGTGTATTCCTTTCCTGGGCAGGAACAAACCGCATGGGAATCAACTGGGATACTTGTGTCCCCACTGTCATGGTCATGTTTCCTTGGACTTGAGCTTCATCCATATGCAGGAGCTCTGAGCAGCTTAGGGCTTGTGTGCTCCAAGCCGTGGGTGCTGGGGAGGCTGTGCTGCTCCTGGCAGGAGCCTGTCCTCCTGTCCCTCTGCCCTCAGCACTGTTCCCTGTGGGTCTGAGGCAGTAGGGAGCACCTTCCCCCTTTTTCCTGAATCAGCAGCCTCTGCTCCCTGCGTAGGGAGGGGTAAGAGACTTTTAAGATCCAAATTTTTCTCTTTCTCGCAGACCCGTTTGGGGATTTAAATTCAAACGCCCAAACTCAGAAACTGCTTTGATGCTCTCTGAGGGAGCGACAGCAGCTAAACTACCACAGTTTGTTCACACCTCAGCTGACCTGGGACTTCCTTGCACAGCTGAGCAAGTTTATGGATCTACCCAACCTTAGCAAAATCACTTTTCATCGGAAGTAGTAGACCCCATTGAGCCTTTTGTGCTTGTGTGGCTGTGTTTGCTTTAAGTTAACACACGGAGTTATTCCGGGACAATGTGCTTGTTCAAACACAGGGCACTTCAATTGCTTTGGGAGCAGATAAAGCCAGGCTGGTGGGAGTGTGCACGGGGGATGAGTGGTGGTCTTAAATGGGAGGGCGAGGGGTGTAACAAGCGGTTGCTGTGCCTGCAGAGCTGCAATAATTCCCTCGGTGTGCGGGGGCTCTTACCCTGCCCCATTACCGGGTCTAACGTTACTGTGGCTCAGCTAACAAGCAGTATGTTTATGTCGTGGTAATTCAATCCCTTTAATTTCATCCTTCATCCCCTTAAACTGGCTTGATTGTCGTGTATTGATTTTAGGTGGACTTTGCATGGGAAAGGTGCAGTGCTGTAGTTGTAAACCCAGAGCGTGATTTAAACCAGTGGCAGCTCATCCGTTTTTACTACACTTGTAATGCTTTTTGTCCTGAAATGAATCTGTTCTTTTTCAAAATAGTAACTTTAATCATTTAAATACATGAAAGCAAATTTAAAAGTTAAGCAGGAGAAAATGTTGGAGCGCAAGAAGTGTGCAGGAGAGGTTGTTGATGAAGATATTTTCTCTAATGAATCACTTTGGTTCTGCTCTGTACAGTGAAAGGCTTCAAACAAGTTAACAGATGGATCTGGGTCTGTTTATTAGAAGTCTGTCGATGTTTGCATGGAGCTGCCCCTAAGGAGAACATCTGTAGCACTTGTAAATCATATTAATAATGCTGATATATGGCCTTGCAGAACTGGTGGTGTAGGGGAAAATTGCAGTGTAGATTCTTAGCTCCACAGAGCAGGAAACAACCCTTTAAATAGGTAATACAGAGGAATTAAGTGCTATTTACAAGGGCTCTGTATTTTATACTTTGCTCAGAGTATTTTCTGTGCTAAGTTTCATAAAGAGGAGGTGATCTTCCTGTGTCTGTAGCCTCTTAAACTCAACTGGAGGTGGAATTTGACTGTCTGAACCCCCTCCCTAACAGGTGTCCCTAAGGACCTTTTGGGTGCTGTGGTTTATCTTCTAGAAACCTTTTTAAAGAGTGCTGCAGTGTGGGCAAAGGGATAAAGCAGATGGCAGATTTAGCTTTGCACTTTCTTCCAGTGACAAGGAGTGTTATACTTAGTCAAGAAGTTGTTTCCAGAAAACCCCAGTGATGGTATTTGAACGCCCTGTAAATACGGGTTCCTTCATGCTCTTGCTTCTTTTTTTCCCCTTTCTTTAAAAATTGGTGCAACCATAACACTGAGGAGTTAATGCGTGGGAAAAGGCTAATGACTTTAATTGCAGATGGCAGTGGAAATATTGATATCCCCATTTTCCAAGTGGGGGATAAGCAGCTGCAGCCTGGGGTGTCTGAACTGTCAGCAGGCTGGCTTGTAGTGGGAGCTTTTGTAATTCTGTGCAGGTACAGCAGATGCTCGGAGATGCTCTGCCCAGCAGGGAAGTAGTTGAGCTCTTGTGGCTTTTTCTTTTCCTTTTTTTAGACTTTTCTTCAAAAAGCTTTCTGTCCAATAATCTCTCCTTTTTGGAAATCAAAGTGCAGCCAAAGAAACAATCATGGCAAAACCTGTTGTGGAAAGGCCGTGTGTCATTTATTCACTGTATGCTGAATCAAACGGAGTGAGTTTGAGGCTTTTCCCTGTGCTGTAAAAGTACACAGAGCAGCATATGCTGATTAAAAAGAGGAAAGGCTGACTTTTTCAGGACTCAGATGTTTTACTGTGCAGATCACATCCTTTAAAAAGCAGAAAACGAGGGTGTAGACGTACAATAATCCCATTAGGAGTTCTGGACCCTGCGTGGGTGTTGCCACGTTCAGTTTTACTGTGTGTACCTAAATGCTGCTGCTGTGCATGCATCGGCCGAAACTTGGGACAGGGCCAGAGTGTGTGGGGCTTTTTTTATGTTCTTATTTCAGTTAGTTTGGTTGGTTTTTAATAATTTAACTGAAATACGGTGTGTTGACCTGAAATTGGCAAAACCGTTTGCTGGATGAATGGTCAGGAGCGTCACTGTTGGAGAAGTTGTGCTTTGGAGAAGGGAGGCTGCAAAGGAGAAGGGGAAATACGGGAAATCAGGAGGCAGAGCCTTGAAGGAGATGGGTTTTGATGCTTTAGCCTGTAGTTCAGAAGAGCAGTCTGTGTGTGATCCAGCATTTAACAGCAGCCTGTGGTCAATCACATTTTCAAACTGCACGACACAAGGAGCTTTCTCTTGTCTCCTCACTCTACTCATCCCTCCTTTCTTTTCCTGACTTTCTCTATGTTTTGCTTTCCCCAGAGGGTGTAGGTTGGCTGCCTGTTTCCTCTTGCAGTTTCTCTGCTCAGTAGCATTTATATCTGTTTCTATCCCCCAGTTTGGTTTCCTGAAGGAATACAAGCAGGAGCAGCCCCAGGCTGACTTCTGCTGAAGCCACTGAGTATCAGGTTAAGATTATTCAGCATTATCATCCAGTTCTGAAATGATTAACAGCCTCAGTCTGCTGCTTGTCGCTGGGGTGGTGTTGTCCAGGATGGACCTGTTGCTCCTGCACTTTTAGCTGGGTCGTTTCTTCTTAACAGCTCTCAGCAAGTGAGATTTTTGTCTTTTGCTCCATGCACTGTGGCAGCTCCATTTTCTGATGGCTGGGTAAGCAGGAATTCAGAGATTTCCTGTCACTGAGATCTGTTACAAGCAAGTCCAGGCTGAAGGAACATCAGCTTGTCACACAGTTTGTTTCCCCCTTTCAGAGCAGTTGGTGATGCTGACGTGAAGGATGCTTACAAAGGGTGACAGTGGTTCAAACCCAGGCGAGGAAATGGATTTATAGTTCTGTTTGTTGTTGAAGTGTGGATTTGAATGCAAAACCAGAGGTGAGTAGAAGTGGAAGAGTAGATTGTGTCCCTCTGTGATGAAGCTTAAAGTGATGGTAATTCCAGAAACACAGAGAGGTGGAATAACAAAGGAGGCATCCTGCAGACAGCATTTGTGCCAGTTCTGAATTTGCAGAGTTGACCAGCCTGCAGAGGCTGTGGCTGAGTCTCTGGAGTCTTTTGCTGTGCCCATCAGCAAGCCTTGAATTTGGGGTCACCAGAATTTTTTCCACTCCTTGGCCAACTTTCATGTAAACATAGAGATATCTCTAGGAAGTGTGATGGCAGAGGACAGGATCTCCGTGCTCCTGCACCCCTTGCCCTTGTGCAGTGGGATTTCTCTTGCTGGGATCCCGTTCTGCTGCAGGCAGAAGATGCTTCTCCAGGGCTGGGTGACGCTGAGTCCCTCAGCTCTCCCAGCTGTTGTCACTGAGACAGTGGCAGCACCCACACGTCTCATCAGTCTGACGAGTCTCCAGCCCCAGATACACCACACTGAACCTCCCTTGTCATTTTACCTCTCTCTAACAGACAGCTGGAAAAGGAATTGACTCAGGTAGAGAAACCACAAAGTGTGCAGAGCTTGAGTTTGTTCCTGCCCGTGCTTAAATCTTCCTTAGAAAGGAGATTTATCTTGATTGACCAATTAGTTGTATCTTGCAGGTGATAAGTCTGCAAAACCCTCTGTGGTGAGGTGCTGAGCCACAGAGACCTTGCAGCTTAGTGAGAGAGGGGAAAGCTGCTGAGCACTTTGCAGGGTCAGGCTTGAAGTGGTTCCTGAATCCCACAGGCCTGGCTGCTGGCTGTGTTGTGGTTTGCTCTGTGCTTCCAGCGTGCCCTCAGCCACGTTCCTGCCTCCCCGAGCTCTCCTGCCCCCTGTCCTGCTCCTGACACGTTGTGAGCATGGATGGAATGTGGCCTTGTGTCAGCACCTTCCCAGGGTTTCCTTCTAGCCTCATGTCCCGGGCTTTTAGGGGGTTGCAGCCACACCTAAAAGTGCTAGGAGTTGCCAAATAATAAGAGAGAAAATCTGCTCTAAGCAGGATCTTTTCTCTGTAAATTTTTTTTCTGTCTGGTTTCTCCCTGGCTCTGCCCCGCCATGAGGTGTTGTGGGTTCAGCCCTGTGGGTCACACAAGGTAATTCCATTGCATCTCCACCTTTCCCCTCTGGGGAAAGATGGCACGAGCAGAGTCTGCCCAGACATGTGGATATCCCAAACACTTCACTTGCTGTGCCAAATCTCTCTTATGTAAAAGCCCAACAATTTTTTTTTTTCCATTGACACAAAGGTGTAATTTTTGTGTCTTGTGAGAAGCATAACCACCAGCATTTTCCTGTTAAGCACCTGCCCATTCCCATCCTGTTAATTTGGATGTGCAAGCCACCAGCTGCTCCAAGTACTCTGGAACCTGTTCATAGATCTTATTTATTACAGCTAAGCATTTGTTAACTTTTTCGTGATAGGCCACCCGGTTAATCTGCTCAAGTACCTCCTGGTGATTTTTTGCAAGTGCAGTTGAGCTTATCTGAGTCCAGACCTTAGTGCAGTCAGGTCTCAAAGCTGGCTGAGCTCCTTCAGTCAGGAATCCAACACAGAGTGAGCTCTGTAACCACTCACTTTTCCTTCCTCCTGTAGCCTTTTTAACAAAACTCTGTGACTCGGAAGCTTGCACAAAACCAACGTAGTCTGAGTTGAAATTGGCCCCTGTGTTTTCAGGGGACCACAAAAAGCCGTGTCCAGAGGTCATTCTGTCCTCCCCAATGCAAAGAGAGGTCAACCATGCCTAATTCTTTGCTGACCTTGCTCTCTTAAAACTGTTCTCAAAACCAAATTCAAAGCTATGAAAATGAACTCGGTTTAGTGTTAAACACCATTCCCTGCACTTGAAACTTGCAGCCTTTAGAAATCAGTTGAGCCCCATCTGATTTGTGTGTGACATGCAGCTAAATTCCTGCCCGGGCTTTATCAGAAGGTACTTCTTGTGGCATTAGTGACTTGGAGGAGGGAAACACTCTGGCCTCGAATTATCAGAGAGTCCATCACTTTATTTGAGGTGCCTAACAGTGTTTATAAGTCTCCAGTGCTTTTTTTGAAGTGACTTTTGGGTACCCCTGGGTTTGAAGGGATCAGAGATCTTACAGCAGTGTGATTTATGGGGAGCACTGAGCAGGCATCAAAACTGAAGACTCTTGAAATGACCAGTTACTCCTGGCTGATCCCTGCCTACTGGTTAGGAACCCACAGGCTCCTTACTGAGGAAACACCTGCTCTTATAATAGCCAAGGAGAGACCGAGGGTGGGAAAACCATCTGCATAATCTGATGAGCATTAAACCAACCAAGTCAAAAGCCAAGGAACTGACTTAATCTGCTGTGATCTTTTCCCCTCCCTCATGCAGAGGTGAGCTCAGGACACAGTTGCATCTCCCAGTCTCAGGATGTTATTAGGGCGGTGCTCAAAATAATATGCGTGAAAAGCAAATCTGTGATGTGTGGAATTAAAGATTTGGGGGACAGCAAGGACAGCTGAATGGACTTTCAGAGTGCTGCAGCGTGCCGTAGGGGCACCACGAGCCAAATTCCCAGCTCCTGCAGTGAAGCCAAGTGTAAATCCCAGTGTCTTGAGGGGGTGGCATGTTGTGTGCAGTGTGTCTGTCTGCCAGGGCAGGGTTGGATGGTGAAGCAGCTGTCTCAAGTCTTGCTCTCAAATTGCACATCCCTTGAGTTTGAAGACGCCATCCCTGCTGGCGTGTTAGTAGGTACTGAAAGCTGCCTGTAGTTCAGTTCCTGTGTGGGGCTGGGAAGGGATGGAAAAAGAGACATCCATAAGTTTTGTTTCCTCCTGAGGAGACTGGAGGAGTGCTGGTGTAGCCCTTTCTACAGCCACAGAATGAAACGGGTACAACTCTCATAAATAACCTTACCTGAGTTTGTGTTGAGGTTTAGTAGTGCTAAACCTCTCGTGCAGAGAAAGTCTGGGCGAGATGAGCAAGGCTGGGCTCCTTCTCTGACATGGGCAGTGGTGGCAGATCTGACCAAATCTGACCAAACTTCCAACTGTTGGGAAAAAAGAGTCTGAGAATCTGCTTTGGAGGCTGCAAGGAGCCAATGTGGGGAAGCAATGCTTGGAGCAGCAGCTTGGAGGACGCTGCTCTGACTGCCCCGCTGGCAAATTTTGGATCTGGCTGCTGACTGGGGGGGCTCTGGGCAAGTCACCTCACCGTGGTGTAAAGTGTGAGTAGTGAGCAGCAGCCCTTTGAGGAAGGAGCAGGGTCTTTGTGCGTGCACAGTGTGAAGTGCCAGGGGACCTTGGTCTCTGCCCAGCCTCCGTGTGCTACTGTAATGTAAATAAAAATGTGCAGATAACAACGAGGTCAAGGAACATCTCTCAAACTTGATAATTTTCCCTGATGGGAAGATTTATGTGGCTGTTTCTGGCCGGGCTGGAATTGTGCCAGATATTGATCAGTGTCCAAGTAACCGCACGCAGAAACACTCCACCGAGGGAGGGGAAAACCCAAGGAGCTGTTGCACTGCCAGGCTGACATAAAGCTTGCTGTAAGTTTGCAATCAAAACAAAACCCCATCGGGTCCTGCCCGGGGAGCAAAGCATCCGTTAAATGTTGGGCAGAGCCAAAGGAAGTGGCAGAGCCGTTGGCTGGAGCAGCAGGAGTGCTGGCACACTGCACGCTTCATGGGGCTTCGGAGCTGCTTTTAAAATAGTCCCCACCACTGCAGACAGGAAAATGTTATCCTGCTAGTGCAGGCAATTATTTACGTGTTTTCTCCATGTCAGTTGTCTCTCTGCTGACTGACCCTGTGTGAGAGAGTCAGTGGAAGAAACGTTTCTTTTTGTTTTTTTTTCAAAGAAAAAAATCCATCCAGCCTAGCTGGGTTTTTTGGTGCCTGGTTTGCCACACTGAGGTTGCAACTTAGCAAAAAGAGACTTAACCTCCAGGACTTAAAACCTCATTTCTTTGAGGTTTTGGGTTTTGTTTTTAATTACTACCTCAGACTGAATAAGAAGGAGAAGCAGTGTTCACTCTTCATGTATGGCAGCACTTCAGGGTGTATTTTAAACCTGCAATATCAAAACTACTCGTGCAGACAGAGAAATCAAGAACAGCTCCTGCTACTTGAGCATTATAGGCCTGAGGAACGGGATAAGTAGTGATGTAAAAATTAAAAATTAAGAAGTTATTACTGCAGGGCTAAAAGAAGTCTCACCTTAGCCCCTCACTGGAAGGTGCACATGATGTCTGGTTTTGACAGTCTTCGCTCCAGGCTTGTCCAATACCTTGTACAGTGATGTCCTGGGTCACTGCCCCTAACAGTTTAAATAGTTATTGATACCAGTACAGTTTCAGTAGGTGCTGGAGTGCTTAGACAAGAGCTGTGTAGTTCAATTCTACCTGTAGTTGTGGGACAGTTTTTAGGAGCTTATTTTTTGTCTGTCTGTCTACTAAAGTGTCCTCTTGGGTGATTTGTGGGGTAATTTGGGATGTCAGATGGTCAAGGCTCTCACTTCCCTCACTTAATAAATGATATTTCACATGGATTTCTTAGGCATTAATTTGTCTTTACTTCAAAGTGCCTTTTGGACATTTTCAAAGCGTTTTTACCCCCATCTTCCAAATCCCTCGTAGTCCTGCTTTTTACATTCTTAAAAATGATACCATTTTGAGTCTTAAAGAATGGCCGTAGAAGCAAATTCTTAGTTTTAAAAATTACAAAGTGATCCAGTATCCAAGCAGCTTCCCCAGCAGATGAGGAAGCTGCTTGGACCGAGGGTTAAAGGTGCAGTGAGGCACATTAAAGCTTTATTTATGGCACGACAGTAACTTCCAGTGCTGCCAGATAGTCCAGGTAGCTATTTCTGTCCTCTGCAGGATCCAGCAGTGCAATTCCAGTGCTGCTGGGAGGTTTGGAGCCACTTCTGGGTGTAAAAACCAGTGTGTTGGAGCTTGGAGGTTAAAGAGGAGCAGAGAACTGACCAAGTTGGCTGTCATGGTTCTGCCCCGCCTTGTTTTGGTAATGTTCTTAATTAAAATCCTTTCTGAGTTGTGTCACTGATGACTGTTCCGTCCTTTTATGTGGACTGTGCAAGCCTTGTTTAAGCTCGAGGATCCCTTTGGAGAGGCAGGGCCTGTCCCAGAGAGTTTACTCTGCTGGGTGGGGACAGAGAGGACCTCTCACTATCTCCATGGCACAGACGAGGAGCTGTGGGCTGAAGATACTGAGAGCCTTGGCTAAGGTCAGGGAGAAAAAGTCTGAGAGAGGTAGGAGCTACAGATCTGTGGTTTGTTGAATTACACTTCTGGGGTTTAATACAAATTAATTAAAAATCCTTATCAAATTGGAGTTTGAGAGGTAGGACACCAGGAAATTCAAATGAAGCCTCGGGTTATTTAAAGGGAAGACTTAAGTTACACTGGATAGTTTCAAACTTGTGACCCAAATGCTCTGTAGCAGTAGGAATTGCTCTCTGGGGGTGTTTTATTTCCCCTCAATCCTTGCACTGGATTCACTTTGTTAATCAAGGAGACAGCAAACAAAATGCTTCAGTGGTGGTCACCAGGGCCCTGCAGCCAGCGTTGTGTTCTCTGGGATGATGGATGTTGCCCAGAAACCTGAATCCATGCAGGGAGCTCCCCAGAAGGAGGCTGAGTGAAACTTCCTAATTATCTTCTTCTTTTTTTTGTTGTTTTTAATTCTTTGTCTATTTACCCCCCTCGATCCGAAGATTGAATTTTGCAGTATTTCTGCCGCTGCTTTGACTGGATGGAACACTGGGAGAAAATGCTTCTCCAGTCTCTTCCAACTCTGAAATCCCAAGTACCATTCTAGCTATGAAATTCCTTGTCCAGAGGATGCCAGCATCCCTTTTGGCTGCTGGGTGATCACTCTGCCTGTCACCAGCAGCGTGATCAGATGAGAGACCAGTCCTTTTGGAACTTAGCTGGGCTCCTGAGTTATCAAAAACAGGGACCAGCAGCCTCATTCTGGAGCTACACTTAAATCCATGGCACAAGAGAGTCCTACTGGCTTTTTTCTCCATCCTTGGAATATAGTGGGTGTTGTGAACAAATGGTGGCAGCATCAGAACTTGACTTGTCTGTTTCCTGCACAAATAATCCCATGTATTCACACAGGGGTTTGGGTTTTTAGCAGTTCCCTCCCTCTCTGCTGCAGATCTGTTTGTTTGTACACAGCTGTTTTGGTAGAATTTCCCCAAGTTAGGTATGTGTTTACTTTTTGCCTTCATCTAATCAGCAGCTCACAGGACGAGCTGGTGTTCTATATTTAGTCCAGCTATTCAGCAGAGATGATTAGGGCTGTTTTAAAGCAGAGGGTTTTGGGTTTTTCCTAGGATGTCTTCCTGCTTTTTCCTTCCAGTGTTGCTGCAGCTTCTGTCCCTGCTCATGTTTCTCTCTTCGACCAAGAAGTGTATGTCAGAGTATTTGTATGGCTTTCTAAACATATTTGAAATAATTTGCCTCTGGAAAGTGATTGTGGTCTGTTTGCCATGAGAAGAGTAGCTGCAGTCCTGATGTGAGCTGAAATATCCAATGTTTATGGGAGATGACATAGCAAAGCTGTTTACCATATGCTACACAAGGCACAGTGATAGTGGGCTATTTTTACCTCTGCAGTTTGCAGAGGGAAAAACCAGAGTACAATAATGCAATTTATGTATTCTCCTCTATTTCAAGTGTGCCTTTGAGAGAGAACATGACAGCACTGTCTGAGCCAGGTCATGGGATATCAGTATAACACCAGTTATTATCTGAGCCTGGATCTCTTAACTTTGCTCCAGAACTGGGGTCAAAACCAGTCAGGTGCACGCAGTAAGGGGCATAATAAGACATTTATGAGATTCAGAGTGCAGATCGCTTCAGGTTGGGCTGTTTCTGGTGGCACCTTTCACTCAGAGCAGTTCACAGCATCTCCCTCTGCCCCTCCTTTCATTTCCCTGGATTGAGGTCCTCTGGCAGCTGTCGTCTGCTCTTCCTGACGGGATTTCAGGCTGCCCATTGCACCCGAGCAGAGCTGACCCGGAGCCAGGCAGCATGGGGCCAGAGACAATGCAGTTCAGTTTACATGGAGCTGGAAGCTATGGATTTAGCAGCTTGCATCAGTGCATTCATGGGAGTCTGCATTACATCCTAACTGTATTCCCTGACCAGATTTTTAGGTTGCCCCGAGTGTTTTCTTGCCATGAAGATGCTCTCTGAGCCAGCTAAAGCAAGAACTAGTCCCATGAAGCTTGCTGTGTCTCTGCAGGCTTTAAATTTGCTGTTCCACCCTCTCTTGGGTCTTGAACTGTGCCCATCTCCAAGTTAAACTGTGTTCCAGGAACAAAGTCAATGGGGTAAAAAAAGCCTGAGTTTAAAATATTATCTACAGAAGAAGCGTCTCAACCTGCCTGCTTCAAAAATCTGCGTTTACACCCTGCCCTTTCTCCCTCTCTCCAGTTTGCTCTAGGTTGTATGGTTGCACCCTGGAAATGGGATGTCAGTCCCATTCAGGGAGCATAAAGGAAGAGAGGAAATCTCCCCGTTGCTGCCGCAGTGACAGCGAGTGAGAGCCCGAGCAGGAAGATGTCGACGGTCACGTCAGCCATCCAGGCTCCTCAGGGCCCCGTGAACCCACCACCTCCAGAGGTGACTAATCCCAACAAACCTGGCAGGAAGACCAACCAACTGCAATACATGCAAAATGTCGTGGTGAAGACCTTGTGGAAGCATCAGTTTGCTTGGCCTTTCTACCAGCCCGTTGATGCAATTAAACTGAATTTGCCGGTACGTATGTGTCGTCTTCTCCGCCCGGAAAGTTTTTGTGTTGGTCAGCTCAGGTTTTGGGATTGTTTAGGGTGGAAATATCACTGCCTGGGATGATGTTGGGCTCAACCAGGGGTTGATCCAGCAAGAGAGGCTTTGGTGCTCTAATCCAGAACAAGAAAACGGCGCTGCACAGCCCCTGCAGCATCCCCAGGCTAATCACAGCCTCTGCAGTGCTCCAAACCAGAAACTGGGTTAACAGGTGGGAACCTTTTAAAGGCCAAAATGCTCTTAAAATTACAGACTGAAACTTTGAGCACAGTTTTAGCCAGCTCTGATAAACTTCTCTAAGTGCCAGAGGCAGCCTTTTAAAAAGAGAGGCAGAAATGCTGATTCCCAGACTGGAGGTTATGTGTTTTGGAGTCAGGTGTGTAATAATGGTAAGACTAAAAAAAATACAAATTAGAAAATAAATTAATATATATTTACATTTACAATTTCCACAAAATTTGAAGGGGTGTTTTTTTTTTAGGAGGGGGGGATGAGAAGAAAGCAGGGGTTAGAGTGAGATGTGAACAAAACTGAACCAGGAGATGTAACGTCTTCCCTGTTTTCCCAACAGGATTATCACAAAATAATAAAAAACCCCATGGACATGGGGACGATCAAGAAGCGCCTGGAGCACAACTATTACTGGAGTGCCAGTGAATGTATGCAGGATTTCAACACCATGTTTACAAACTGTTACATTTATAACAAGGTAAAAAAGACCAGAAAAGCCTTTAGAAAACACCCACCTACCCCTGTTTACTGTGCAGGTTTTGAACGGGGCGGACTCCCAAGGGTTTGAAAGGCCACTAATTGCAACCACGTTACTTGAAATGCACAAAGCTGTCTTTGTGCTGCCTCTTTCTGCCCCCAGACTAGTTAGAGTGGCAAATATGCCTTTTAATTATAGGTAGATTTCTGGTCCGGGGTTATGCAGCAGGTTTTTGCTTCTTTTATTTTCAGTTCGGAGTTTTCTGGGATGAGCTGCACTTAATGCAGCGCTCTGCAGGTGTTTTGAGGTGCTTTAATGCTCTGTGTTAGACTGTCTGGCACTAAATAGTATCTGTTAGCAGCAGAAAGGAGTTCAAGAATCACAGATCTGTTTTTGGACTCTGTCTCCATAAATATGTTCATACTTACGCACATTTAGATTGCTTATTATTATTATTATTATTATTATTATTATTATTATTATTATTTTGGGTTTGGCTTGTTTGCTCTTTTGTTAGCTTGTTAAAATTCTTTGTGTTCTGTTTTCTCCAGTCGTTTGTCATCACAGACCCAGACTGGAGAACAGCTGAAACAAACAAATTAATTAGTTTGAGCCACAGAATGTGTGTTTAGCCTCTTCCCTTGGACCTGCTGGCAGGCAGGGAAGGACAGCTCATCCCTTCCAGTTTGCTGCTTGCACACTGCTGCACAGGATACTGGTTTATCAGGCTCCTGCTGAAGTCCTGATAATTCTCTGGATGCAGCACACTTAGGGGCTATAATTATTGCATGCTAGGGCAGAGGAGAAGAGCTAATCTGTTTATTATCAGCCTTTGAATACCATAATTTATTTGAAGGGCATCAGTGTTTTCTAAGCCTGATCTTCAACCTCGCCGCTTCAGATGTGGGAACGATACAACAAAGGCTCACATTCTTCTTTGTGCAGCCCACAGATGACATTGTCCTCATGGCCCAAGCCTTGGAGAAGATATTTCTGCAGAAGGTTGCCCAGATGCCTCAGGAGGAGGTGGAATTGCTGCCCCCAGTTCCTAAAGGCAAAGGTCGCAAGCCCTCAGCGGGCACACAGAGCGCAGGTACGGCTCCACCCGGGGGCTGGGAATGTTGGGAGCTGTTCCCAAAGCCTGACCCTCCTTCCCAGCTGCTGGACTTTGCAGATGGTGAAGAGGCTGGGAAGGGAGAGCGTGGTCTCACGGTGGAAGCAGCGGGGGGGAAGGTGTGAGATGTCTGGGTGATGCTCGCTCAGGGTTTCAGGGCTCGTCTGTCTCGAGGCCACCCTGCATTTGTCACACCCCTCTTGCCATCTGTGACTTGCCCATCCAGGCAGCGCTTCAGTGAGGGAGGGCAGTGCTGTTATTTCTCTATCAAGGCAAGAAAAAACAAGGTGGCCAGAAATGCCAGTCTGCTGCCAGTGCCAGACCACGGCATGGGAAGTCTTTACAGATTTGGGTTTGCACAGCCCACCCTGTGCCCTGGAAAAAAGCAGAAATCAGACACAGCAGAGACTTGGACTCAAATTTTGCTAATTCCCTAAACCCTGTATGTTTTTCTTTTGCACACGTGGTTACATCATCATAAAATTAAAGGATTTATTAAGCCGTTGCAAAAGGCTGTGTAGATCATTGCGTATCAGTGGAAACTAAATTTAGTTCAGCTCACCTAGAATTGATTTTAAATGGATTTAGGACTAAAATGTCCAAGCCAAGCGTGGTGAAACAGTTCATAAAGGGCCTTGTGTGGGCTGAGTTAAATGATTGCAGTTTTGTTGGTTTTTTTCCTCTAAACAAGGTCTAATTGTTGCTCTGGGAAAGTCAATTATTCCTCTGTTTTCCCACATTTCAGGTGCTAAATGGAGCTATAAGTCTATCCAAGCTCAGAGAAATTAATGATGATGTATCTTTTCAACATCCTTTGATATAACACAGAAGGAGGATTGCTGCTTTGGTTATTAGGCAGTAGGTTTGTCCCCTTTAATGTTACACCAGCAGTCAGGTTTTTAGCAGTGCAGGTGTAGCATCAGAGGCATTGAGGCCATCAGGAGGCTTTGAGGTACTGAGAATCATAAAATATGAAATTAGAAGGGAATCACTGAGCCCAGCTTCCCTCCCTGCAGAGGCCAACCCCAAGAATCCCCACCCTGTGCACTTGGGAATAGCAAATGTGAAGTGTTTTGGCCTCCTGGCAGCTCAGGTGGCTTAGGGCAGTGGGTATTGCCATTTGTGTGGTATGAACCTCTCCCACTGTCCCATCTCCTGCTCTGTGCTGAGCTCAGTGCAGCTCTGGGACCATCCCAGGATATTGGGAAGAAATTCCTCCCTGTGAGGGTGATGAGGCCCTGGCACAGGGTGCCCAGAGAAGCTGTGGCTGCCCCTGGATCCCTGGAAGTGTCCAAGGCCAGGCTGGACGGGGCTTGGAGCAACCTGGGATAGTGAAAGGTGGAACTGGATAAACTTTAAGGTCCCTCCCAACCCAAACCGCTCTGTGATTCCAGAATTCCACAATCAATTAAAGCATCCCTCAAGAATTTCAAGCTCAAACCCTTCGCTTTTTAAGCTAAGGTGAAGGGGTGAAGACTCTCCCAGAGCAACACACACTCCATGTGAAAAAGCTGGAATTATTTATTTTGCTTGTGGCTGACCTAAACCCGTGGTGTAAGGACCTAGATCAGGGATTCCTCACTTGTGTTGTACCCGGGATGTAACAGCACCGAGCACATCACACCGTGTCCTTGGTGTTCTCCCTGGGAGCCAAATCCAGCAGCACCAGTTTGCTCCCAGTTTGCTCCCAGTTTGCTCCCAGTAACCAGCAACACCTTTCCTTCCCCTCTCGTTCCAAAGGAGCGCAGCAAGCCGTGGCCGTGTCTTCCGTGTCCCCGCCGGCCCCGTTCCAGAACGTCCCTCCAGCCGTGTCCCAGACGCCCGTCATCGCCGCCACCCCCGTGCCAACCATCACCGCCAATGTCCCTCCTGTCGCCGCCCCTGCCGCCGCCGCCCCGCCCCCGCCCGCCGCTCCGATCATGCCCGTGGTGCCTCCCACGCCGCCGGTCGTCAAGGTAAATCCGGGCCGATCCTCTGCCCGAGACGGGGCTGCGCTGTCTGCCCTCTCCGCCGGCTCCCTGCCTTCCTGCTGTCACCCTTGGGTGTTGAGTTGGGGAGGGTTGGGGGCAATTCTGCCGGTTTTCACATGGTCCAGGTGAGGTGATGTCCCCTGTGCTTGCTCCAGCTCGGTTACAGCCTCTGCTCTCACAGCCTTCCCCTGTGCTGCTGCTCCAGGGCTCTTGGAATTCTGTATTTTACACCAAATAGCTCAAAGCATCTCTTCCCTCTGTAACTGAGCTCCTGATTTTTTACTGGGGCTGTTCCTCTAAGGTTTGCAGCTCAAAGCATCTCTCCCCTCTCTGACTGAGCTCCTGATTTTTACTGGGGCTGTTCCTCTAAGGTTTGCAGCTCAAAGCATCTCTCCCCTCTCTGACTGGGCTCCTGATTTTTAACTGGGGCTGTTCCTTTAAGGTTTGCAGGCTCCAGCATTAGGAATGTTCCTCTCTGCTTTCAACCAGTTCAAGACAAGCCTGTCACTCCAGTTGGAGGAGACTGATGTTGCCTGCAGGTTTTGGGTGCATTAGTTCTGTCTTCCCTACTGAGTAATCTTTTGGGAGTTGTCACTGGTGTTTTGCTATTTATTATGTTAATTTATGGGTAAATGAAGACATTACCTAAATAATTGAAATTTTCTTAGCAAGCTGTGTGTTGCTTTAAAAATGATGAAAGTGTAGCTCAGAGAAAACTGGGGTGTCTTTTTGTCTAAACTATGGAATTAACTGCAACAGCTTTGGTTGTGAGGTTGCTTGGACCAGCAGAGACACAGAATTCTTTTGCTTTTTAACCCAATAGTTTGAGAATTGCTAGAGAAATTATAAGTCAGCTCTTGCAGCTAAGCTGTCCTCCTCAGAAACCTGTCTCATATTTCAGTTTCTGTCCAAATAACTTGCTTCCGAGAATCAATTTAATTTTAAAACTCAAGGATGAATCCAGAAGTGAGTTTGCCGAGTACACACTGCAAAATTAATTCTGCTTGGGATTTACTTAAGATTTCCCTTAGATTTCTCTGAGGAACTTTTTCCTCCCTATCTCCCTCTCCAGAGAAATAAATCCTTCATAGGACCATGAGAGAACTGCCTGGACAGTCACAGCTTGAATTTATGTGAGGGGTTTTGTTTGCTTAAGGCAAAATCTACCTTAGCACACCTACCAAATACAGGGGAGTGAGGGCTCCTGGGTGTTTGGTGATTAATGTGCTTTGGTTCAGAACTTATAGCCTGTTCCTGCCACTGGGGACTCAGACATGTGGTTGAGTTACTGACACTTGCTCAGTCCCCATGCATCAGCTGAGCTGCAGCATGAGGGCACCCTGCTTTCCCGTGGCAAACACAGGGTAAGAGTCCTGCTTTCCATCTCAGGGAAACATCACACAGGGTAGGAGTTCTGCCTTCCATCTCAGGGAAACATCACATTTTGCAGCATGCAGGTTGGCCTTGGGTTGGAGCCCTGCACATTGTTGGTTGCTGTGGCTCGGGTGACCTGCAGTGTTACAGCCATGGTGTGTTGGAGTCACAAATCCCATTTATCCCAGTGGAATAACTGGGGTTTTTTCTACCAGAGGACAGGCCAAACTAAGGATGAGCAGTGCTAGGGTGTCGCTCTGATCTTTTTCAGCTTTCTGATGTTTGCGTTTTTGTAGTGGAGTTTCTCACAGATTTTATGTAAACAAAAGTAATGCTTTGTAAAACTGTTCTTCCTGTTTACATTCCTCTCTCTGGAGGAGGGATGGTTGATGGACTTCTAGTGTGACCAGTGGGGTCGGAGAGGTGGAAACCTCATCCTCAATCCCTGGTCATTGTCCAGAATCTGTATAAATCGAGGTGGAGAAATAAACTTCCCTCTCCTTTTTGCCCTGACAAGTGACCGAGTGTCCCTCTAGCGACACGTGGGTTTGTGCTGGGCGTGCACTCACAGATCCTGTCCCCCTGTGCTGTTCCAGAAAAAGGGAGTGAAGCGGAAAGCAGACACCACCACCCCCACCACCTCTGCCATCACTGCCAGCAGGAGCGAGTCCCCCACGCCGCTGTCGGACCCCAAACAGGCCAAAATCATCGCGCGCAGGGAGAGCGGCGGCCGCCCCATCAAACCACCAAAGAAAGACCTGGAGGACGGAGAGGTCCCTCAGCACGCGGGCAAGAAGGGCAAACTCTCGGAGCACCTCAAGTACTGTGACAGCATCCTCAAGGAGATGCTCTCCAAGAAGCACGCGGCCTATGCCTGGCCCTTTTACAAGCCCGTGGATGCAGAGGCCTTGGAGTTACATGACTATCATGATATTATCAAACACCCCATGGATCTCAGTACTGTGAAAGTACGTCCTCATTTACCACCTTTTCTTATTGCAGAGGATTGGCTCCTGTGTGGGAGGGGGAAGGGGAAAGGGTAGAAACTGAGCTTGTTTGGATACCAGCCGGATATTTTTATATTTTGTTTCCTTTCCCCTCTCCCTTTTTTTGCCATAACCTGGGGCAGCTTTTTTTTTTTCCCCTGCCCTGCAAAGCAGATGATGTGCACAAAGCAAAGTGCAATGACATCCTCTCCTCTTTGTGGATAGTCCAGGTATTTAACTGGTGTTCTTAGGATTGTGTTGCACTTTGTGAAGAGGAGGTGCTTTATTTCATAGGATTCAATTGATGGTGTCCAGTTTCCAGAAGCTGCTGCCTGGTGGTGGCAGATAGGCTTACAACGAGCAATTCCAGCTGGAATGTGATGGTACTCAGGGAGATGTGTGATCGTTTCTTGGCTCATGCTTGGCTCCTCAAGGGTTCAGCTTAGTATGGTCCAGTATTCTTGTTTTTCCCGGTGGGTTTGGAGGTTTGCCGAATCCCTCCGTGAAGCAAAGCCGTGTCTTTGTAGTTCCCATCTTCTTGTGAGCCAGGAATGGGTTCTGTGTTGTTGGAGGGGAGACTTCCATGTGCAGGAGGTGAGGATGTTGTTGCTGGCTTCCACTGGCATTGCCAGAAGGGTTTTATTGCCAGTTTTGGGGTTGTCTGAATACCCAGGTGACCAAAGGGCAGCTGTGGTTGTGATTCCTGTCACATAGCTTGGCACATGCTGTGGGCTGGGAGCAGCGTGTCACACTCTGCTGTGCCATGCATCCATCCTATGGGTGGGTCCATCCATCCTAGGGGTGCCCTGGGTCTCCAGAGATACCTGCAGCCTGCTGGTTGAAGCCCCAGGTGATTGCAGGAAGATTAGAGATGGACAGAGTGAAATCCTCACCCTCTCAAACTGGTATTTCCACCTGTCCTTAGGTGGTTTGTTACTGAAGAGATCCTTGTGCTGTGTTCTGAAAGATCTAGGTGCAAAGCTGTGATTCCTTGGGTGGGTGACTTCTTCATACTTAAGTATCTTTAAAATCCTGACTTCATTCTTTCAAATTGTGCAGCTCTGCCCCTTTCTGGCAAGTGCAGGTGATATCCTCCCTCTGCACCTGGCTGCTGTAGGGTAGAAAATTGGAGGCAGGCTGATGGCAAACCCAGCAGAGTCTTTTACACCTAAAGACTCTGGGTTTCTCATTCCACGTGGTAGTATTTTTCTTAATAAAGCTGTTTGAAGTGCTGTCTGGTATTGGTTTTTTATGGAGTGTTTTATTGTCATTGCTCTTGGCCTGTAAATCATGGTGTGACTTCTCAGAGATGCAGCTCGTAACACGTTCACTGCATAGGACAGAAACCTGCCATTTGCAGGCAGTGTCATTTTCCAGTGTCAGGGACTTCTTCTGTGGCTCTGAAAGGTTTTTAGATTTAATTCTGCCCAAGTGACAATGGCTGTGATAAAGCAGCACAACCAAGGGCCTCCAAACTAACCTGAGAGGAATTATGTGAGAAAGTAAAACACAAGCATTGCTGCAGCTGTAACACATCTTGTCTCTTTGCTTCTGTGGCCGTGTTAGGTTTGATTTTCCTCAGAGAATATCCTTTATGTCCAGGATCTTTTTTTTCCCTGTCAGAGGTGTCTCCAGGAGGATTTGGAGGTTGTTTTCTCTGTGTGTGGTGCAGGAGGCAGGTTGGCTGTGGTGACTGTGCCAGGGGCAGGTGAGATGGAGGAGCTGTGGCTGAGCTTGTTGCAGGCAGGAGCAGAGGGATGTGCTGGAATTTTGTGCTGGAGCTTGGACTGAGAACGGGAGCAGCTGAAGGGACAGGATCTGTGAGCTCATCTCCACCTCAATTCTCTTTATCATGGAGAAGGAAAGAGCACATCTGCTCGGAGTAGGAAAGGATGGAAGTGTGAGGAGAGGGAGGCAGCAGCTCTAATTCCCTGTGAGGAGTGGGATGCCCTGAGGCTGGAGCTGCTGCTGCCCTGTCTCCAGGCAGGCAGGGACACTTGCAGAACATCCCTGTCCCTCTCTGTGGAGCTGGGGGACCTGGAGCACCTCTTCTCCTGCTCCATCCTCTGGCTTCCAGGCCCCAGCAGTGGACGTGGGTGTCTCTGCCTTTGGTTTACTCAGTGGTGAACAAGCAGCAAGCCTTGCTGTGCAAGAGGATTTCCACAAGGTGTTTACTTTTGGAGTAAAGCACTTCCTCCAGGGATGTAACTCTGCTCACCCCTTACTTTTCCTGCAACGAGTTGCTGTAGTTTCAGAGCAGCTGAGTTCAGGATCTTAAAAGTGAGGAGACATTCTTCGTGTCCTCTGTGGGCAGGACAAGACTTACCTTAGAGCAAGGGACGCGTTAGGCACCAGGAAACAAATTAATGAACAGTAAAGATGATTAAACAATCGATTGAGGGGGAAAATGAGCTTGCTGTGGCAGATGCTGTCTGTGGGACAGAGGATGGGTGAGCTGTCCTGCCTGCACCTCTGCCTGACTCCTGATTTCCAGTTGTAAATGTAATCACTTATTTATTTTTTTTAAGCAGCTGGATATCTCCAAGTCTATTTATAACAAGATATTCCAGCCCACCAGTTTAAAGTGCTTTTCTTTCTTTTGTTAAGCTTATTATTCTTTATAAGGAAACAAAACAAAAATCCATAGGTTAAAACCGTAGGGCTGGAAAACTGTTGAGTTTGGATGAAAAGCAAAGCCTCAGACAGTGGAATGTATTTCACAGGCAGTAATCAGGCCCCGAGTATGCCAGACAAATATAAAAAGGCCTTTCATGCAGTAAGATGTATTTTAAAATAAAAGGGCCCTTTGGTTTGAACATATGTTTTGCTTTGGAATTGGCCTGAGAGGCTTTTCAGACAGGAGCACCACAAACCTATTTCCCTTTCTGCCTTTGTGCTGTGGCTTCCAGGCTGTCTCCTGGTTTATTCACCAGGAAAATGAGGTCTCCTGACAAAAGTTTGACAGATGTCTGGCTGCAGCCCAGCAGGGAGCGAGGCTGCAGGGATGTCACCACCCTGCCTCAGCTCCCTCAGAAGCTGAATCCCCGGAGGTGAAATTCTGCCCTTTTCACAAGAAAAACACCTCCAGGAGTCATTGCAGTGTTTCAAGACAGTTAGAAGGTCTGTCACAGCTGTGAAATTTCCATAGTTCTGTGAAAAGTGGGATTGTTGCTTGTGTTAGGGGTGGGTGACAGACCCTGAGCATCCCTGGTTGCTGTTGGGATGTGGGGGATGTCTGTCCCCATCACGTCCCCAGCCTGTCTGCCAGTCAACCCTTCCCTTCTCTGGGCATACAGGTGCCCAGGACATACAAAAGGGAAGCCTGTAAGCACTTGGCAAATAGAGAATTTCTTCAAACCTAGGTCTTTTAAATGCAAATGAAACTTGGTGTTAGCTTCTGGTTCCTTTCAGCAGGAGTAATTGGAGCTAAGGTTTTATACACAGTGGTAATATATGCAGCAAATCAATTAAGTGCTAGGAAGGCTATAAACTGCTCTCTAAACCCAAGTCATTGAATCCCAAACAGCAAGAGAAATGGCTGGAAGTGAGAGCTGAAAAATAAGAGAAAGGAAGGAGGTGCAAGTATTTGACATTTATCCTCGCTGCTCTAGGAAATAACATTATGAGTAGGTTCATAAGGGGTGAAGCCTGTATCCATTTCTATCAGTTGGCCTTCTAAATTAAGAGTGGGAGTTGTTGTTTAACTGTAAATGCCTATTTTGCTGTAGGAATTGCAGAGCAAGCCTCCTGCCCTCTGTTAGCAGCAAGTCAGTTACATTTTCATGATCTTTTCTGCCCTTTCGGATTTACAAGGCAAATATATCCAGGCACATGTAGAAATGCACACTTCAGGTACTCCTGTAATTGTAACTGGCTTGTTGACTCCTGCCCTTTCCATCCATAATCCATGTTTCTATTAGTTCCTGAGCCATTTTTCTAAATTATTTTTCTAATGATTTCTAAATGTTTTCTGGTAGAATGTGGACCTTGAGAGATTTGTACTCTACTACATAGAAAGCAGGGCCAATTTAGAATCTTAGTGTTTAAACTGCTGTGAAATATCAACTTCTTTGGTCGCCTGGTGTTTGTTTGCTTGTTTTATAAAGCAGAAACTCTGAATGCTGTTTAGGAACCAAAAACCCAACTCAAACTTCCATTCTCTCAGATGGGATTTTTGAGGCTGTTCTGAGGTTCTCATGTCCTCCACGCAGTTGCTACAAATGCCTTTTGCTTATGGCTTTTTTTGTTTCTTTTTCCCCTTTCCCTTTTGGCTTGTTTATTTGCAGAAGAAAATGGACAGTCGGGAATACCAGGATGCACAAGGATTTGCAGCAGATATCCGGTTAATGTTCTCTAATTGTTACAAGTACAATCCTCCGGACCACGAGGTGGTGGCCATGGCCAGGAAGCTCCAGGTAAAGGTGTTGGCAAATGCATCTTCCAGAGTGTTTTTAGTTCAGCTGAGATCCAGGTGTGGATCTGCTCTTGGCACCAACAAGGGAGATTCTCCCAGCCCTTGGAAAGAGCCTCATGGTCTCTGCAGGACTCTTGTGCTCTTCACATGGCGTGGGCCCAATGCCGTGTTCAGCTCCTAAAATATTATAATCCTTGGGTTTAAAGTAATTGGAGACTTTTCTTGAGCTTTCCAGATGGGCAAACATATTCTGTACATTATTATTTACTTGTAGTTCACAAAAACCCTGCCCCTGATGGATTTAAGAGACCAGAGCGAGCTGTTTGTGGCCGAGGGCTCCTTTGATCACCGATTTTCCTCCTTTTTTTTTTTTGCAGGATGTCTTTGAGATGAGGTTTGCAAAAATGCCCGATGAGCCTGCAGAGGCCCCCACTCCACCTCCCCCGACGGCCCCAGTGGTGAGCAAAAGCACAGAGAGCAGCCACAGCAGCGAGGAGAGCTCCTCCGACTCGGACAGCTCCGACTCCGAGGAGGAGCGGGCGACTCGGCTGGCCGAGCTCCAGGAGCAGGTACTGCCCCACCCCAGCTCCCTGTCCCTGCCTTAGACTGAGCACAGCAGCAGGAATTGTGTCCTGAGAGATCCCACCTAGGCTGGCATGCAGGGAAACATTCCCAGCCTAAGGGGAAAAGCGTTCAGGGTGTTGTTTTTCTCAGTGCTGATGCTCTCTCCCTTCTTTGGAGAGTATGAACTGCTTGATTTTTGGCTTTAGGATATACTTACACCTTGGGATGTAGAAGGAGTGGTTTGTGGAGGCAGCAGTTACTTTGCCTTGCTGATTTTTCCCCCTTTTTCTCCCAGCTGAAAGCCGTCCATGAGCAGCTGGCTGCACTGTCCCAAGCGCCAGTGAACAAACCAAAGAAAAAAAAAGAGAAGAAGGAGAAAGAGAAGAAAAAGAAAGATAAAGAGAAGGAGAAAGAAAAGCACAAAGTCAAAGCTGAGGAGGAGAAGAAACCCAAGGTGGCTCAACCACCCAAACAAACCCAGCAGAAGAAAGCCCCAGCTAAGAAAGCCAACAGCACAACCACAGCTAACAGGTGAGAGCCAAGGTGCCTTGAGGGGAGAGCCAAGAGCTTCCAGCCCTGTCCTTAATTCCTGGGGAAGCTCAGTAGTTGTTAACTTGCTGCTGAATGCTGTTCCCATTCCCAGACAACTCCAGGGAGTCTTTAACTTGGAGCTGGCAGCGGAACCATTGTGTTTTCACTGTCCAGCTCTTTGAATCCCTGCCTGATTGCTCTCAGATAAGCTTTTGGGGGTTGCCTTTTGTGCAGGCACCAAGAACGTGCTATTCCATGGCCGCCCCCCTGCTGCTGCTTGGGCTCGTCGTCACACTCGACAGGGCTAAAATATAATAGAAACACAACAGCTGATCTCAGGCTGCTGAACTTTTTCAGCACTTGTGGTGCTGTTCCAGCCATCTGACGAGAGCTTCAAAGCCAGGAGCATGGGGATGTTTGTTACAAGGGAGTTGAGGGGAGGGGGAAAAAAAAAAAAATAAAAATTCATTGCTGCGTCCCCATGAATGTTTTCATGCTTGACAACCTCCCCAGGCAGCCCAAGAAAGGAGGCAAACAGGCATCTGCAACCTACGACTCGGATGAGGAGGAGGAAGGGCTGCCCATGACCTACGATGAGAAACGACAGCTCAGCCTGGACATCAACCGCCTGCCCGGGGAGAAGCTGGGCAGGGTGGTTCACATCATCCAGTCCCGGGAACCTTCCCTCAGAGACTCCAATCCCGACGAGATTGAAATAGATTTTGAAACCTTGAAGCCCACAACGTTACGAGAACTGGAGAGATACGTGAAATCTTGTTTACAGAAAAAACAGAGGAAACCGTTTTGTAAGTTACCCTCCCGGGGCACGTGTTCCCCTCCAGCAGCTCTTGGGCTCAGCTTTGGAGTCAGGGCATGTGCATTGAGATTCTCTTATCCACCTGTTTGGGTATGTGACGGCAGGAATTGTTAGAGATTCTTTTCTCCCAAGGAAATGTACAGAAACTTCCTGTTTTTCTCTGTTCTTTCTTCCCATGGTGTCCTGCTGCAGAGACCTGGAGATGCAAAGTGTTCCTCTGCAAGACCTGTGGGATGCCTTTATTACTTACCCAGGCTCTGGAAGGCCCTGTAAAGGTTTCACTCTGCCTGTGTCAGGTGTTACGTGCACACATCTGGAAGGATCAGTTTCTTATCCTGAATAGTTTAGCATCTAATTAGGAAGGAAACAAACAGCGTGGTTGGGATCCAGACCACCAAGGCAATAAATGATTTGCACGAGGTCACCTGGTTACCTGTGGATTCTGGGCGTGTCTGAGTTGTGTATTCACCCCAAAACTGCTCTTCCTGTGTGTCCTGAACACCACATTGCCCTCACCCTCTGGCAGTTCAGAGAGTGAATGTCCATCTGCTGCTGAGTGTGTGGTTCAGTGTGGGACAGAATTGGTGCCACAAAGTGACTTTCTGCAGCCCCTTGAGAGTTTAGCTCCAGCTGGACAGCAATAGCACCACGCCTGGAGTGCTCCTGGCCCTTGGGTTAAGGGAGTTTTGCTTTTAAGATTACGACACAAAAGCTGCTGCTTGCTCTTGCAGAGCATCTCCATTCCTTGCAGGATTTTCAGGAAGGGCTAAGCAAAGCACAGACTTGGACCTTTCTTTTTGTTTTGATTTAATTTTTTTTCCCCTGAATCCTTCACTGTTGGCATAGCTCAGGATAGGATTTTCCAGAGTGCTTAGGAACAGGAAGCATCCTTCAATTTTGGAACCAGAGCATAGAGTAACACAGATAACCTCAGATATCCACCCTGTGAGCCTGGCCTGCCTGAGCCTGGCTGGACTCCTGTGCTGAGTGTTCCCTCATAGGACTGTGCTTTCCAGACTTCTTTTTTTCATTCTTGTTGTTTTTTTGTAAAAACCATTGCTTTAAAACAGCTCACAGAAACGTAGGTATTTCCTTGCTGGATCAGGCAAAATATCTGGCTCCTGTCCTGTGCTTCCAGTCCTGGCCAACACCTGTGTTCAATTACTCCTCCTGTGGAGGAATATTTCCTTTCCTTGGCAGTGGGAGTGTTGCTGGTCCTTCTCACCCTTTCCATCCTGATGCAGTCACATTCCTGTTGTCTGCCAGCCTTTGCCTCGGTTGGTTTTTAATTTGCCTTTGTCTGTTTTGTTTTCTGTTTAGAGCAACACAAACCACAGTAGATCGGAAGTTTTAATGGCAAACGCTTTACTCCTGACAATCTTTAATGGGACACTTTATTTTACAGGGCAGAAAACCCATGTAGCAATTCTGTAATTACAAATCTGTAATTATTGACCATATAACTGGCTGGTAAGTAACCTGTCATGACAAGGTTAATACATGGATATTTCTACCTTCTAAAATACTTTCCAGAAGATCTCTCTTAAGAAAAAAGGAAAAAAAAATTGCATGTTACAGGATGGTGGTGATTTGATGAGCGAGGCAACGCCGGGTGTTGTCTTCTCTGTGGGATGTGCAGTTGCTGTGTGAGCGCTGGCACTGTCCCTGCAGAGTGTGCACGCAGACGTACATGCCCTGTAAAATAGTGATGTCCACTCTTTCCTCCCCCTCCTCCTGCATCCCTGCACTCTCAGAAACTCTGCCTTCCTTCCTCCCCCACAGCTGCCAGCGGCAAAAAGCAAGCGGCAAAGTCGAAAGAAGAGTTAGCTCAGGAAAAGAAGAAAGAACTAGAAAAACGGTTACAGGACGTCAGTGGGCAGCTAAACAACAACAAGAAGCCTGCAAAGAAAGGTAACGGCTTTGGGTTTCTGTGAAAACAGCACCCCAAAAGTGGGCAAAGACCCCAGAAGGGTGAAAACCTCTGCCTTGGGTTTGTCTCTGTGTCAGGAACCCTCAGGGAGTTCCCACTGAGCTGTGGCGTGGGGCTGCTTTGGTCCCTGGCCAGGTGGGAACTCCTGGGTGGTAAATAGGAGCTGTCTGGGAGGTGATTCCTCCTTCAGAGGGAGGAGAATCTTCCCTGTGTGAACCCTACAGAGCTTCTAACGCACGGGGCTGTCGCTAGAGGACACGAAAGAACCACACTCACCTGTCAAAGTTGGGAAGTGAAAGAGAAAGTTCAATATGATTTGGGGTTTAAATAGGGTTTGGAATTTGTTTGGGGATTGGAGGATGAGAGAAACGCCTCTCTGACCCCAGTGGTCAGCTTTGAAATCCATCAGTTTGTCCTTTTCCCTAGAAAGGAATGCATATTTGCAAAATACCAATCTTTGCTTTTGTCACAAGGCTAAGAAAGCTCCAGTAGAAACGTAAAACCATCAGAAGGCTGAAAAATCAGGACGACATGGGGCTAAAAACCCCAAACCCCCACAGTGGCTCAAGATACTCCAAAAAGCTCCCTGTGCAGAGCTCCCAAACTTCCATGCTCACCACCCTGTGGGTCAAACTGGGGCACTGTGGGTGGGCAAACCCTTCTCGTGGATGAATGAGACATCCCTGCCTTGTTCCCTGCAGAGAAATCCGGCTCCACGCCCTCCGGAGGCCCCTCCCGGCTCAGCAGCAGCAGCTCCTCGGAATCCGGGAGCAGCAGCTCCAGCGGCTCCAGCTCGGACAGCAGCGACTCGGAATGAGCTGGGACACAGGGAATGAGCTGGGACACACGGACACATCCCCCCCCCCCAAAAAACGGACACCCTGTCCCTGCCCTGCAGTGTCCCCTCCCCTCCTTAGCCCCCCGCTCTCTTTGGCCACGCTGGTCAGGTTTTATCCCTTCTCTCTCTTTGCTCTGACTTCTTTTTTTTTTTAATTTTGGGTTTTTTTAACTCAGTGTTCCGAAAGGTATCTTCCATTTTTTTGGGGGAGGGAGGGAGGGAGGGAGGGAGGGGGCTCTCTTTTAATAGGTCAAAGATCTTTTGAGTGTGTGTGTGTGTGTGTGTGTGACTAGACTTTATGACAAACAGTTCCCTTTGCATAAAGTCTCTAAAATTTACATTTATCTGGAGAAAAATCGGTGGAAAATGGAAGAACTTTGAGCTCTTAGCAGGAGATAAATAGAAAATTCTGCAAGGTTTGTAGTACATTTCCCTCCCAGCCCTTCCCTCTCCCCGGAATATTCTCTTTTAATAAGCCTGCCTGGCTCACACAAGGTAAAAAAAAAACCATCTTTTTTAAAAGAAATCTCTGTAAAATGGTACTGTATCTGAAAGATGTTAGCTTTTGAACTAGTTGGTGTATTTGTTATTAGCACTAGTATTCTTAACCTCCAAGTCTGCAGCGTGATGAAAATGTCGGATGCTATCATCTTTTTACATAAAAACAGCAACAACAAAAAAAAATTCCAAAAAAATTCTCATGTACTGTGGATTGCTAACATGCTTTTTTTTATTTTTTAATCTTGGTAGAAGCATAGGCACCTGTTCAGGGAAGTCTTTTGAAGCATGAATTTTGAACTTTTAAGCACACGAGCGATAGAAGTGGTCGCATTTCTTGGTTTTCCACTCCAAGGCTTCACTTTTCCTGGGGATTCATTGGGAAGAAGGGAGCAAGGGACACACTCGAGTTTCTTGGGAATGTTATTTTTTTTACCACGCAATAGATGATTTCCAGGAAATGGACGCTCCCTGTGAAAGTTTTCATGGGACTGAGAGGAGGTTTTGTTTTTTTTTGTCTGGAAGTTGTCAGCTGGAGCCTGGAGCGATCCCTGCAGTGACCAAGACAAGTCATGTGCCCGTTACTGGGGCACATCTTGGGCCTTTTCTCCATGACAAACACCTCGGTCTGGGCTTAAAATAAAGCAGCACTTGAGCCCCAGCTGAGGCTGAGCTGGCAGGGGAAGTGGAGAGGGATTTTTGTGAGTGTTTGGGCTTTTTTTGGCTTTTGAGTTTGCTTTGGTTTTCTCCCTTCTCCTCACCATTCTGGTAGCGAGCTCCTGGAAGAGGGATGCTCCTCCTGTGTCCAGTTCCAGGCACTGAAATGTTTTACCTCAATGAAAAGAAGAAAGAGGGGAGGGAGAAGGAAAAAAAAAAGAAAAAAAGCTGATTTTTTTAAAGCTTGCTATTTTTTTTTTTCAGTCCAGCCTAAGGTTTTGACCTGCCCTGCTGCAATCCACCCTGGTTTTAGTGTCCCTGATTTCACCTGTGCACCAGGACTTTATTTATTAAACACCACTGGTCGTTTAAAATGTAATAAAACCTAACAAAAGCGAAGCTGGGGTTCTGCAGGCCAGCAGACAGGCAGACTTAATGAGATTGGAACTAGATTTAAAAAAAACAACAAAAAAAAACCAACAAAGCAAATAAAAATCCACTACTTTATTTATATTCCTTGGACTTTCTACCTACAGGTGCTACAGTCCAGTCTCTGTGTGTCTGGTGCTCTGTCATGTTTGGTGTGTTCATTTTTAGATTTTTTTCCCTCTTCTTTTCACCCCTTTTTTCCTGTTTTGTACGGATTTTGGAGACGTACACTTCAATACAATTTTATTTTCTCAGTGGTCTTTTTTCCACCCCCCACTCTTTTTGTTTTTTGGTGGAACAATGGGGGTTTTATCCTTTCCTAATCCAATTTTAGGAAAACGCCAGTTCTATAATTATATCAAATTTGTAATCCGAGGCGCAGAAGTTTTATTATAAATTCTTTTTATTGTAAAGAAAAAAAAAAATTACACAGAGTTTAACAGAAAGTTCTGCCTTTCCATCTCTAGCACCAGCCCCTAAAACTGCCTCTGTCCTGTGGGGTGGCCCTAAAATTCACCTTCCTGTGCTCTCCCAGATTGCTCCAGGTTTGATTTTCCCCGCAGGTGAGTGGCCCTGGAGGCCCCTCAAGGCCAGCACACGATTTCCTTTGCACACCCAGCCCTGGAGCTGGGACAGGAGATGCTGTGCTGGGCTCTGGGGGATGTCCCCGTGCTGGGAATCTGGGAATCTCTGCCTGGTTTGGCATTCCAAGCTTTGCACTTCCATGCTCAGTGCCAGTCACCCGCTGCCCGTCAGCCAGGGGTGGTTTCCTGGACACTCAGGAATCTGCCTCTCAAAATCTGCTGCTGACCAGAGATTCTTTTCCCACAGCATTTGAAAGAAAAAATGTTCTGACTTTGACTGAAATTCATGGTTTTTCTTTTCCATTAACAATGGAATTCAGTTCTGATTTTTTTATTATTTTTTTTTATTTATTTTTAAGCTCTGCCCTTACAAAACCTTCCCCCAGACAAATCCCTGGTAATATATTTTTCAGAATTTACTATGAGGAAATGTAATATTCACCTAATTAAGAGCTTGGGTTTCTTTTTTTTTGACGGGGTTGGGTTTCACCTGTGCTTCTCCTGTTGCCTGCGACTTGAACGATCAAAACCAAGGAATATTTTAAGGAATAATTGCCACCAATTCACGGCCACGGCGTTTGGATAAACAAACTCCCAGTTTTCCTTTCCTGGGACCTTTTCCTGCATGTTTGACCCTGAGCTGTGGTGGTGGCTTCTGTGGGGAGGACAAACCAGAGGCGACAGCATCACTGCCACAAAAAAAAAAACCTGGGAATTTCAGCTCTGTCACCATCCCGTGACACCAGGAACAGCCCCTGGAACACACAGACACCCCTCAAGGAGCCACAAGGAGCTGATTTTTGGCTGTCCCACCAAAATTAGTCGGGAAAGTTGGAGCCAGAGGGTTGAGAACCGCGTGTGAAGTGAAAAGCCTGGCCTGAGGATGGCTCAGCGCTGGAGGAGGATCCCTGTCGGAGCTGGAAACCATCCCAGCCCGGGGATTTTCGTGGGAAACAACCTGCCAAGGCCACCGTGGAGCGGGAAGAACCTCCTGCACATCTTTGACCCACCAGCTGCATCTTGGGCTTCCACTTATTGGGAAATTCTGCGTGGAAAGCGAGGCGTTCCCAGCAGAATGGAGCGAGGAGAAATCCATTCTGGCATGACCCAGGGAAAGGATTTGGTGGCTCCTCGCTTCCAGCTGTTGTCCTTCCACTTTTCCATTCCCAGCTTGTTTGTCGTGCTCTTTATCCCCACCGTGTCCATGGGGGTGCCTCCTGTACATCCCGAGTTTCTCCAGGAAAGAGAAGATGTTTCCAGTCCAGAGTAAAGTAGCAGCAGTCCTAAATGAGTTGGGAACTGAACCAACAGAGCGTTTATTTAACTGGGTTTTGTTGCATGACACGTCAGTCCAGATGTCACAAAATAACTTGGAAACGATCAAACACGCAGCGTTTCAAAGAACATTTTTAAACTTAAGAATAAAAAAAATAAAAAAAAAAAATTTAAAATTTTTATGGTAGAATTTTTCTTGAATGAACAAAGTTTAACTTTGTTTTCCAGGGGAAACTTCACTGAAATCAGTATGATTTCATATGTATGCATACACACAGAGTTTTATTGAAACTGCTTTTTTCGGACAGAAAAAAAAAAAAAAATTCCCGTTTTGACAAAAAAATCTCTGACCAGACCTTTCTCAATCAACCAGCATTACTGCACCTTTTAAAAACTTTGTGAACCTTTTCTCTGATTGTAAAACTCAGCCTGTCTCGTGGCTCAGTGGGACCAGAGGGAGATCCCCACCCCGGCGACCGGAGGAATCTCTCGGCTCTCCGCGCACCGAATGCGTCGTCGTCTACACAACAAAATCATTTCGGTTTTCGTGCTGATGTGGTTTGAACCTTGCCCGCCCCCGGGGTTTGTAAGTTGAGGGAGTGATGTTTCAGGGCTGTGTCACTGCTGGGAGGGCGGTGACCCCCTCCCCAAACACACACAAAGATCATTTCTGTGTGTGGGAATCCACAGCTGAGTTCCCCCCAAGCTCTCTTCCCTGTCCTCTCTGTGGTAGAAGCAGACTGCAGTTACCTAATCTTGTTCTTTCTCTGCTTTGGGGACTTTTAGACCAGTTTTTAATTTTGTGGGGTTGTTTTTTTTGGTTTTTTTTCCGTGTTTTAAAGCTGGGGTTGGAGCTGAGGGAAAGGGATCGGGGCATGACAAAGACAAACCACGACCTTTTTAGTACTGGATTTTAAATTCTCAGTCTCTTCTCAACCCTGAGCAGTTCCCACTCGGGCTAACTGTGGGCAGGCTCTGCATCAGTAAAGAGAAATTTAGGATTCCTTAACACAGCAGCGTTCTCTTGCTTGAGCTGCATTTTGTAAAGAAAATGGTATTTGCATATCTTTTTAAAAAAAAAATCTCCTTTTTAAAAAAGAAATTAAACCACCAGCTAGGATTTGACACAGGCCACATAGAACACAGCCCTGATACTGGCATAACCAATCCAGAAAGATTTGTTGTTGTATTTTTTTTTTGTTTTGTTATTTTGGGGTTGTTTTTTTTTTTTAATATTTAAAAAGAAAAAAAGAAATTGTTACTTTTCTGTATGATGTGCATGCAAATTTACCGTAACTCTTTTTCTTAAAACTTTTTAGTGCCATTTCTAGTATATTCCTGTAAATGTCAGTTATTGAACAGAAATGAGTCAATGTAAGTAGTTTAGCTTGTTTATTGCAAATTGCTGGCCTCAAACAAAACAGAATTTAAAAAGAAAAAAAAGAGAGTTAGGAAGTAATCTTTGATGTTACTGGTAATCACGGACCCTGGTCCTGGGGCATTCGTTCTGTTTTCATAATAAAAAGAAAAATTGTTTGGTGTGTGTGCAGTTTGATCCCGTATTTTCCCCTCGCCTCACCTTTCCCAGGTGTGGCACTCAAACCTGGACTGAGCAGTTCCAGGAGATAAACCAGGATTCAAAATCCTGGTGCCACCAGTCCTGGGATCATGTGGGAATTGTTTTGGGAAATGTCACACAACTGCCTTCAGAGTAGGGGCAGCCTCTGAGGTGTCTGAGTCACAACTCAGTGATTAAAACTGCTTTAAATCCCTTTTTTTTGGTGAGGGAAATGGAGCTGCTCCCACATCCCAAGGCAGCCAGGGAAGGGCTTGAACTCTTCCCAGCATCCTGCAGTCTGCAGGGTCTTAAATTCTGTGAGAATTACTCCTGATTGAGGTAAGTTGGGCTGAAAGGAGATCAAATTTCAACCAGAGGCTTCTTGGAAGCCACCAGGACCTGCAGGAAGCAGAGGGACTTTGTCACCTGCCCCAGCAGCCCAGGGCTGGCTCTGTGAGCTCAGGGTGACCTGGAAGGCTCAGCTTGGAAAGGGGAGGGCCTGGAGCAGCTGGTGCCAGTGCCAGCACAGTCCTGGCATTGCTGTCTGGGGGCCAGGATCTATTTTGGTCAGCAGAGACAGGACTGGGGTTGGTTTTGCTGTTTGGGTTGTGTGTCAGGTGGGGTTAGCACAGCCAGGCTGCCCCAGGGCTCGTCTCTAACCCTGTTCCTGCTCAGTGCCTTTCCCAGGCAGCATCTCCAAGGCTCCAGCAAAGCTGTTTTCACTCTGCTCTTGTACCAGTTTGTTCAATGTGTCCCCTAAACAATCTCCTGTGAGGCAGGCGAGGCTGTTGCTGTAGCATTTACAGGTGAGGTGTTCCCAGGGGCAGCAGGCAGAGCTGTTCCTGCAGGCTGGGAGGAGGTTGAGGACACGCAGGACGTGATTGAGGTTCAACTCTCCCTGGTCATGCCTTGAATTCTGGGGCTGGAATGAGTCCAGAGAAGGGAACAGAGCTGGGGAAGGCTCTGGAAAGTCTGTGCTGTGAGCAGCAGCTGAAGGGGCTCAGCCTGGAGGAAAAGGAGGCTCAGGGAAGATCTTCTTGCTCTCTCCATCTGCCTAAAACAAGGCTGTGAGGTGGGGTTTGGTCTCTCCCAGGTAACTGCTGCCAGGACAAGAGGGAACAGCCTCAAGCTGCATCAGGGAAGGTTCAGGTTGGACATGAGGAGCAATTCCTTGGAGGAAAGGGCGGTCAGGCCTTGGGAAGGGCTGCCCGGGGAGGTTGGGAGTGCCCATCCTTGGAGGTGCCCCAGGGAGGCCTGGATGTGACAATCAGTGCTCTGGGCTGGGGACAAGGTGGGGATTGCTCACAGGCTGGATGTGACAATCTCCAAGATCTTTTCCAACTTTGATAATTCCCTGATTCGGTGTGTGACATCCAGAGGTTTTCCTCATCCTGGAGGAGCCTCCCCTGCAGCTCCCAGTGCAGTGCTGTGGCTTGGGAGCCCCAGCAGCAACTGAGGGCATTGCTCCCTCCCAGGTGGGGAATGCCAAAAGCTGTCACCTGTGCCGTGCAGGGGGAAAACAGCCGCTCACAAAGCTGCATTCAAATCATTTTAATGCACTTTATCAAAGAGGCTACAACAGTGTTTGAAACAAGTGCATCACCACCACACAACTGGCTCACAGAAACAGCCACAGCAGCCACTCCACCACCCTGCTGTGACCAGTGACACACAGAAATGGAAAACTACAGTCACATTCACAGAGATGGAAGGACAACTCATCCTCTTCTTCCTGCACTGTCACATCCAGCCTCCATCCTGGAAGAATTTATGCACATTCTTACGGGTTTAGTCTTGTAGAGTCCAATGAACACTCTGCAATGAAATAACTGAATTTTGGTTTACCAGCCACGTTAACAAAAAAGAGACTGATCGTACCCAAAATAAGCATCTTCCTTACTGAAATTAAAAAAGAAAACTAAGCGTTGGATTCCTTTTTCTATAAGAAAAGAAAACGAACAGCCGGTTTGGGGGATGTGCTGTTCCTCAAACTCCCAGAGTTCACGTGCTCCCCAGGGCTGGCCTGGAACCCACCTCTCCTGCTCCTCCAGGTGAATCCACCTGCAGTTTTCCCAGGGGAGCTCTGGGCTCAGCCTCCTGCCTTGTTTGAGTAAATAATCTCCTGTTCACTCAGCCAAGAGCTGGAGGCCCAGGTGGGTCACACATCCCTGGCAATGCTCCCCCGGCACCTCGCCGAGCCTCGCTGGGTTTGTGAATCTCATTGAACGCTTTCAACCCGCTTGAAAAAACATTTATTCACTCGATCGTTTCTCCTCCAGAGCTAGTCCTGACAAAAGCGAGAGGGTTATTTGTGTGCAGAGCAATGCGTGAGCAATGCGTGGGTCTGAAAAGCAGCGAGGTCCAGCAGGTTTAAATCTACGAGCACACACACGAGGTATCAAACACCCAACGCATGCAGAAATAGTGCTTTTAAACAAAACACAGCCAGCTGCCTATATGGTTTTTTTTTGCAGTGCTATGGAGCAGGGCTGAGAACACCAAAAGCTCTAAGATTTCACTCTAGAACAGGTGTGTGTTCTGCTCGGGACATGGAGTTCAGCAAGGCTGAGTGTTCTGTGTGTTCGTTGTAGCATTTCACCCACACGGGAGAGGTGGAAAAGATTCTTCACTGTTATTTAAAACAAAACCAAAACAAAAAAAATTAATTAAATAAATAAAGTGCTTGAAAAAAATTGCAAAGGAGGTTTTAGATAAATAGAACAGAAGTAATGACTGTGCCTAATAATAGGCAGGTAAATAATCCATCCTGAAGCTGACATCAAATGCTGATTTGCCTGGAGCTAAGCCTGTGCCCAGGCACTGCTGGGTTGGACACATGGCCCAGGCAGGACAGAAAGGGCAGAACCCTGAAGAAGAATTTTCATGCTGAACCCTGGGTGTGGAATTCACACCCCTGGAAGTGGTAGTTCTGTTTTTAACAAAGACTCAGGCTGAGTTTCTCAGCGTGACCTTGCCTTGAGCAAGTCGGGATTCAACAGAAACTTCAACCTGAAAGCAGCAGCCTGTGTGCCCAAGCAGGGCAATGCTTCTCCCTCCTAAAATCCTCCAGTTAATCGAAACAATCCCAGACACAACTTTTCAAATACATGCACCAAGCCTACAATCCAACCTGAACTAGAAGTTAAACCCTTCCGAGCTACTGCATGCGTTAAAACTTGAATGCAAAGCAAACTCCAGAGTGGCCCCTTCCCTTCTGTATCCCACCTGAGCAGTGGGTCTGTGCTGTGCAGGAGTTTCCTCGTGCCCCTCAGGATTTGTGTGTATTTACAGGGGGATCTTGCCCTCCCTTTCAGGTGGTTCACTGGGGGATCTGTTCCTGAAGCTGGGGCAGGGATCTGCACGGAAGGATTCAGCTCCCCTGACTCCAGAGCTCCTGGTATTTCCGTGATCCCACACTTGGGATCAGAAGGGCCCCTTGCTTTGCATGAAAACTCCAGCACACCTTTCCTACCCGGTGTTCTGAAGGCTTGAATTACATTCTCAACACATTCTCTCCCTGTTCCCACAATAAACCACTCCATCCCCTGGCTGGAAGAGACCACTTCGGGGCAGGAACGAAAGGGATTCAGGGCAAACAGAACGACTAACGGCCAGATGGTTTTGGAGACCAACTTCTTAAAACCACAGCCTCGATGGGAAGAGATCTGTGCTCGCCTCTGTCCCAGCAGCATTCCCAGAGCTCTGGAAAGGCAGCAGGACTGGCCAGTGAGGGTGGCTGGGGACGGTGCCCAAGTGCCAGCGGGAGTTTCTCAGGGCACACGAGCCACTCACAAGCAACACATGGTCCAGCACGGCCCCTGCCAAGATGCTGGGCAGCAACAGGCGTGAGGCTGGGTCTGTGCACACTCAGTGACATGCGGAATGGGAGTCTATAAACACCAAAACCAAACAAACAATCAAATTTCAGCCTTGCCGGCCTCTCCTGGAAACGCCGCTGCTTCCTGTGCAGGGGCTGTGAGAGGGCGGTGCACACCCACCTCCCCCAGCTCCGCTTCCTCCCCACGTGCGGATTCCTGCGGGGAATTACATGATAGCACAGAACTTGGACTGCCCCGTGTCCCTGGAGACGTCCAGCTTGTTTTTGTCCCGCACCAGGATGGCCTCGTTGCCGTACTGCGAGTACCACATGCTCCTGCTGCGGCTCAGGTACGTGTTGGGAGGAGCCGACTCCAGTTTCTGCTGCTGCTGCTGCCAGATGAGCAGGGAGGTGTCCCTGTACCTCAGGCGGGCGTAGCCCTCGGACAAGGCTTTTTCCGGCAGGGGCACCCTGCCGTTCATCACCGTGTCACTCATCTGCCCCACGAGAGCTCCACCAACGGGAGCTCCTCCCCACCAGCTCCGAAATAAACCCCGCTGGGCCCGTCCGGGTCGACGGCTGCTGCTTGGAGCTCAAGGGAGAACATCCCAGGGGACGGCTCTTGGGATCCACGAGCTGCTGGCAGCGCTCAGGAGAAGGGAGCAGGGCCCAAAAATCACAGCAGGCTTAAAAAACCACGCCAGGGCTTCAGAGGGCTTCTCCAGCGGTGCTCCTGCTGTGTGTTTCATGCCGGGAAGGGCCCACACGTGCTGTTTGTTGACAGTCCATGAAGCATCTCCAGCGGTGCGAGCGGCGGCTCTGCAGCCGGGCAGGACAGGCTGAGCGGGTCTGGATGAGCTGAATTCCCTGGAGAAGGGATCCCGAGGCCGTGGGGAGGTCAGAGCCCGGAGGTCAGCGCTGCCCGGGCCCGTGCGTGGCCTGTCCCCCGCGGATGGACGGCGGCCCGGCGCGTCACGTGCTCAGGGATGCAGGAGAAGATGCTGCCCGGCCCTGCTGGTGGTACCCGAGCTGGGGGGGCCCCGGCACCTCCCGCCGGCACCTGCGGGGCACAGCGGGGTCACCTCACGGGCTGGCAGCGGGGCTCCCCACCCTGCCCGCCTCCCTTTCCGCGCCCCCTCCTCCCGCCCGCCCCCAGACCCTTCCGGCGGCACCGCGCACCGCCCGCGGCCCCCGCGGCTGTCCCGCAGCCCCCCGGCCCTGCCCGCGCCGAGCGGGGGGTCCCGCACCCCGCACCGCCCTTCCCACACCGCCCCCCGAGGGTCCCCCGCGCCCCCCGCCCGCTGACCCGGCCCCACCGTGCTGAGCTGCCCGGCCCGGCCCGGCTCGGCCCCACTGCGCTCGGCGGAGCGGCCGCGGAGGCTCCGCCCGCCGTGATGCGCTCGGGAGGAGCCACGGCCGGGGCGGGAGCACCGCGGAGGGCGGCGGCGGCGGGGCTAGGGGTGGGACAGCTCGGGTGGGTGCGTGGGGATGGCAGTGGGGTACCCCGAGTGGGGTTAGTGGGTCCGGGGGATGGCAGTGGGGTACCCCGAGTGGGGTTAGTGGGTCCGGGGGATGGCAGTGGGGTACCCCGAGTGGGTCCGGGGATGGCAGTGGCGCTCCCAAGGTGGATTTGTGGGTCCGGGGATGGCAGTGGGGCTCCCAAGGTGGATTTGTGGGTCCGGGGATGGCAGTGGCGCTCCCAAGGTGGATCTGTGGGTCCAGGGATGGCAGTGGGGCACCCAAGGTGGATTTGTGGGTCCAGGGATGGCAGTGAAACCCCCCCAGTGGGTGCCAGAGTCCCTGGGGTGTCACCCAGCACTGGGCGCTCAGTGTTTTAAAGGGACACCCAGTCCAGCGTGTGCTGAGCCCATACTGGGAGCACTGGGGCTGAACTGGGAGATCCTCCCAGGTGCTGGATTTGGGAGAGGGGCTCTCTCGGCTGCCACGGGCTGGGATTTCCAGCCCACTCTCCTTTCTGACCATGGGGCAGCCCTCTGTGTGCTGGGGAGGCGCAGACACCCTTTGTACCCCTTTGGGCTCCGCGGGGACCGCCCAGCCGTGGGGTGGGGACAGGCAGGGGACACCCCCGTGCGCTGCCAGCCTCATGCCACCGTCACCGTGCGCTGCGTGGGAAAGGAGCGTGACTGAGCAGCCCCTCCTTGACCTCCGCCCGTCATCGCCGTCTGCCCCGGCGCCTCTCCTCATCCCGCCTGTCCCCCGGCCAGCACAGTCCGAAATATGTTTTGAAGAGAGCTGCAGGGCTTATTCTTTTCCTGATGATGCTAAATTTAAGCTCTCAATCTTCTTATCTCCTGTGAAGGCAGCGCCATCTAATCTCCCGCGAAGGACCCGCTGCATTTATCCCAGCGGAGGAGCTGCTCCCGTTGTTCCGCTCGGCCTCCGCGGACACAAACAAGAGGCTGTGGTTTACTTCCGTCAGAGGGAAGGCATGCTGCAATTCCCTGTTCCCAGGAGATTTAGGCCGAACACAAAGAAGAGGGAAGAAAAAAACC